>JBBDGP010001232.1:3880000-4302658 GCA_037952835.1 Lithobates septentrionalis | reverse complement strand
AACTGGTACCACAACATATTCAAAGCTGGGGTTCCTAGCACTAAGTGGCCCCGAGATACGGGGCCCCAAAATCGGTTCGGAAAATGTCATTCTCTGTTGCAGAAAAGTGCTTGACATTTTCTGAACCAACTTTGGGGCCCCGTATCTCAGGGCCACTTAGTGCTAGGAACGCCACATTTGGTGTGCAAACCCAGGGAAATTGGTACCACAACATATCCAAAGCAGGGGTTCCTAGCACCAAGTGGCCCCGAGATACTGGGCCCCAAAATCGGTTCGGAAAATGTCATTCACTTGCAGAAAAGTGCTTGACATTTTCTGAACCGATTTTTGGGGCCCTGTATCTCGGGGCCACTTGGTGCTAGAAACCCCAGCTTTAGATATGTTGTGGTACCAGTTCCACTGGGTTTGCACACCAAATCTGGGGTTCCTAGCACCAAGTGGCCCCGAGATATGGGGCCCCAAAGTCGGTCAACTGTGTCCATCTGCAGCAATGTCATTTCGGGACCCTTTGGGTTCAGAGACCCCAAATTTTGGCTGCAGCTAGGGGGCATCTAGGAACCCTTAACTACCGAGTTTGAAGTTCAGGGGACCTATGGCTGCAAATGGGCACAGTGAGGCTGCAAATGGGCACAGTGAGGCTGCAAATGGGCACAGTGAGGCATGCAAATGGGCATTGTTGACCCTCTTTTCCACTTACAGTAGCTGTGCATTTCTCACCCTCGTCTTATACTCGGGTCAATAAGTTTTTCCCATTTTTTTTTTTGTGGTAAATTAGGGCCTCGACTTGGAACGACTTATACTCGAGTATATACGGTATATGTCTTTCCCTTTAAATATAACTAGAGCAAACTGTTAACCTTTTATCTGTGATTTTTAGTCTGCATTTCTCCCTAGAGCTTTGTGTTTTTTGTTTTGTTTTTTTGTGTGCATTTTATAAATTTGAGTGTTTTTTTTTTCATCCAGGCCAAAAGAAGAAGTTTCGGTAAAAGTTGAGAGATCTGAACGTAATCGGGATCGACGAGGAGATGGACAAGGAAGGGGACGAGGGAGGCCACAAGTTATCCAGAGTCACTCCATCTTTGAGCAGGGGCCAGCAGAGCAGCTCAAAAAGAAAAGTAATACTTATGAGAAATTTAATTGGTATTGGTCAAACCTGATGGGCTCTTGTCTTAATTATTAATTTTTTTTTTTTCTAACTAAGTAATGCATCAATCACTGATCTTCTTTTAGAGTGCTCGTTCAAAATACATTATATATATATATATATATATATATATATATATATATATATATATATATATATATATATATATATAATATATATATTTTATAATTAGGTACACCTTTTTAGTACTGGGTTGGACACCCTTTTGCCTTCAACTGCCTTAATTCTTTGTGACATAGATTCACCAAGGTGTTGGAAACATTCCTCAGATTTTGGTCCATACTGTCATGATGGCATAACACAGTTGCTGTAGATTTGTCGGGTGCACATCCATGATGCGAATCTCCTGTTCCACCACGTCCCAAAGGTGCTCTATTGGATTGAGATCTGGTGACTGTGGAGACCACTGGAGTACAGTGACTACATTGTCATGTTCAAGAAACCAGTGGTGAGATGATCTGAGCTTTGTGACATGGTGCATTATCCTGCTGGAAGGAGCCATCAGAAGATAGGTACACTGTAGTCATAAAGAGATGGACACGTTCAGCAACAATACTCAGGTGGGCCGTGGTGTTTAAACGATGCTGAAATGGTATTAAGGGGCCCAAAGTGTGCCAAGAAAATATCCCCCACACCATAACGCCACCACTACCAGCCTGAACCGTTGCTACAAGGCAGGATGGATCCATGCTTTCATGTTTATGCCAAATTCTGACCCTAACATCGAGACTCATTGGTCCAGGCAATGTTTTTCCAATCTTCTGTTGTCTAATTTTGGTGAGCCTGTGTGAATTGTAGCCTTAGTTTTCTGTTCTTAGCTGACAGAAGTGGCACCTGGTGTGGTCCTGCTGCTGTAGTCCATCTGCTTCAAGGTTCGATGTGCTGTGCTTTTTTGAGATGGTATTCTGCATACCTTGGTTGTAACGAGTGGCCTTTCTCTCATCTCAAACCAGTCTGCTCATTCTCCTCTGACTTTAACAAGGCATCTTTCAGACCATTCTCTGTAAACCCCCAGAGATGGTTCTGCGTGAAAATCCCAGTAGATCAGCAGTTTTTTTAAAATACTCAGACCAGCCCGCCTGGCACCAACAACCATGCTACGTTCAAAGTCACTTAAATCCCCTTTCTTCTCCATTCTGATGCTCGGTTTAAACTTCAGCAAGTCATCTTCACCACGTTGAGATGCTAACTGCATTGAGTTGCTGCCATGTGCTTGGCTGATTAGCAGTTTGGGTTACCAATTGAACAGGTGTACCTAATAATAAAGTGGCCTATGTGTGTGTGTGTGTGTGTGTGTGTGTGTGTGTGTGTGTGTGTGTATATATATATATATATATATATATATATATATATATATATATATATATATATATATATTTGGAACTAGATTGTGCCCCTATTCAGAGTGGCATGCATGCTAATTTACAAATTTTTCAATATTCACTTTCCCCAAAACATTTAAAATTTTCACACTTTTTGCATTTTTTGTTTTGCTCAAAAGTGCTGTTGCTGCTCCCAAACCAACCCCCCCCCCCCCCTTTTTTTTTTTTTTTTTTTTCTTTTGGTATATTTTCTGCCACAGTGGTGTATACAGATTACATTTCTCTTACATTTTTTTTGTCTCCTTTATCTGTAGCTGCCTGGGATGGACCTTCTGATTCTGGTGATATTGGTCCCTCCCACATCATCAACATAAAACGTGAGAAAAGAGAGACTGAAGAGGAAACTAAACAGATCCTGCAAATGCTGAAAAATGATAAGGTGTGTTGCCTTATTTAAGGGAACTTTTGTTTTGTTTGTGTACTTTCACTATTTCTCTTTAATACTTTCATGTGATTGCTTATGAAAAAAATAATTTTTGCTAGTCAAGTCAAGTAGGCAGCTTGAACTTGACATGTAATTGATTTATAGCTGCTTAGATACCTACCTCGACTGACTTTTTAGAAGCTTTTACAGCTTCTAGGTGGCAAGGGATGTATTGCCTATTACATCTAAAGACCATACTCAGTTTGTGTTTATAAGCCTGGGTTCACACTGAAGGCGGGTTTGAAATCAGCTGAACTCTCTTGATTTCAAATCCGCATTTCAGTCCGACTTCGGGAGCGCTTTCAGAGACATCTGTGCAGGTTTCTGCACAGATGTCTATTGAAATTGCCCAAGAAGTTGCCAAAAGTAGTGCAGGAACTACTTTTTGGAATTGGTGCGCCACTGCAAAGTCGGTATCGCACCGATTTGGCCGGTGCCGTCAATAGGCGTTGATTTGACATGTCAAATCGGCCCGATGTTAATGGGTGCTAAATCCTTATTGAACAAATGGTTCACACAGTTATGGCTTGTTGATGGAATACTAAGTGACTCTTAGGTTAGTTGATTGAGAAACTTTCTTTAATGGCACAAACATATTTTCTTAACACTATTTTGACAAATTTTTTTAAGACCCCACTTTTAAGGGAGAGTATATGTTTGGCTTGTTTTGCTTATGTTTAACCCTATGCAGTTTGGTTTTGAGCATTTCTGCTGTGCTTTTTGTTTTCTTTTCTCCACAATCAGCGTTTTTTTTGTTTTGTTTTGGGCAAATTTGTTGTTGGGCAGACTAAAAATCACAGTAAAAACACACTGCATCCTTTTTTCACCAGATTCTATATTGAAGTCTATTGAACTAAAAAAGCACAGTTTTGTGTTTGAAAAAGTCCCTGACCCTTACCAAAAACGGAGAGGCACAAAAATGCATTGATGTGAACGTGTTCCATAGGAACACTTTCTTAAAAATGTTCTGCATTCCTGCAAAAAGCATGAAAAAAAAACGCATTGGTATGAATGGAGCCCTAGATCACACCACAGCAGTACAGTGGAATTAAGTTCAAAACTCTTACCTGGTCATTCTAAAATACAGAATGTCTTTTGCTTGAGGCACTTTGTTGTCAATATACCCCTGTTTGGGATCATTAACATGTTGCATGAACAAACTCTCCCCCCTTCAGACTTTTAACTTTTTTGACACCTTTTTTGTCTAAAACCAATTTGGTATAAACGGCCACTTCCATGCTTCCTTTGTCTTATTGCCAGTCTTGGTTTAGTCCATTTCCCTGCAGTATAACACCAGTTTACCATCCTTTACAGTTTTTGGATGACCCAGGTTTACGCAATGATGCGCAGAACCATCCTGTACAGCTCCCGCTGGCACATTCTGGCTGGCTGTTTAGGGAAGATGAAGAAGAGGAGGACACAAAGCCTATTTTACCCAAAGAAGAACAGATGGAACTGGACCCTTCATCTGTCAAAGGTGCGTACATTTGAAGGGGGATCCATTTGCTAAACCCAAACCCAGGCAAACATACAACACAGATGCATGCAGTATGTGAATTATTCCTTCACCTGCCCATGGTTTGTCATTTTTGTTTTCAGTCTGTGATCTAGACCAGTGGTTCTCAACCCTGTCCTCAAGTACCCCCAACAGGCCATGTTTTGGGAATTTCTCTTAGATAAAATAGCTGTCCAAAATACCAAACCAAAGCACCAGTGAAGAAGGTAAAGTAAAACCTGCAAACATGGCCTGTTGGAGGCACTTATGGACAGGGTTGAGAACCACTAGACAATTCTATCAGACAGCACAGGGAGTTCTTGGTTCTCTGCACAGGCTATATTGCGGCTATTCTATACAGACTGCTCCAGGTTCTACCCTTCTATTTAATTAGACATTGGAAGAGCAGCAGCATTCTGATGAGGTCATTCCTCTGCACTTCTCTTGTGAGCATGTTCATTGTATCACCAAGAGCACTGTACAGAGAAAAAAAAGCCCTAATTGGTTCAAAGTGCTGCCTTTTTACTTCTCATTTTGCATAGTTGATTACAGGAGACTAATGTCCAGACAAACATGGGTACATATGCTAGCCGTATGTAAACATGCCATTATTTATAATAATTAGATGAGTTAAAGGGCCTGTGTTGACAGGCTTTTGTTCTCTTCTGAACTGCTTTTGTCACCTTACCAGTCAATAGGGACACAAACGCGACTAAGAAAAAAGTTCACGCCGTGTAGTTCAGCTACTCCTGAATAATCCCAGAAACATCTAAAATGCAGGCAGATGCACCTAAAAACAAGCATAAGGTGCAGATTGTTACTTCTAGGATAATCTGCTTACTCTACTGTCAGCTTCCAGTGATTGGCACTAGACAAAGGGGTTGATGAACTAAAACTGGAGTGCAAAATCGGGTGCATAGAAACCAATCATTTTCCAGTTTATTTTTTTTTTTTTTTGTCAAAGCTTAATTGAAAAAACTGAAGCTAGAAGCTGATTGGCTGCCTTGGCCAGCTGCGCCAGTTTTAGTAAATCGCCCCCAGTGTGTCCATTTAAACAGCAGACTGGATGTGTTTTATGTGAGTTCCAATGATTTTTTGGAGAAGACAGAGTGTTGGAATGAAAATGGAAGGAATCCATGTGAAGGAAAAAAAAAAACGCACAAGAAGGCAGAAGGGAATCTATGCTTGTGCAGTAACATGTTGTACAGCCCAGATAAGTGTAGTAGATTAAGTTCATAGTACACGTGGTTATGTTGTATTACACAGGTTGTACTCTAAAATGGTTTGGGTTATGATTCCTTGTTCAGTTATGTTCAATAATGAGATTTTCAATGCAAACACAATAAGCACAAAGCCCCTAAATAATATTTTGTATAGCCGGGTGTACAGAGGATTGTCAGGTGTGAGGGTTATGATTTCAATGCATAACTGAGCAAGGTTTAGGGAATACAACTGACAAGTTGGCTGTGTCTTGTTGAATTTCTTGGCTAATGCCGCGTACACACGAGCGGACTTTACGGCGGACCTTGCCCGGCGGATTTTTTGACGTACTTTACGACGGACTTTGTGAATGAACGGACTTGCCTACACACAATCCACCAAAGTCCGTCGAATTCGTACGTGATGACGTACGACCGGACTAAAACAAGGAAGTTCATAGCCAGTAGCCAATAGCTGCCCTAGCGTGGCTTTTTGTCCGTCGAACTAGCATACAGACGGCGGACTTTTCGACCGGACTCGATTTCAACGGATAAATTTTAAACAAGTTTCAAATCTAAGTCCGTCCAACTTTTGAGAAAACAAAGTCCGCTGGAGCCCACACACATCGAATTGTCCGACGAAATCCAGTCCGCCGGGCAAAGTCCGCCGTAAAGTCCGCTCGTGTGTACGCGGCATTAGTGTTTGAGTTAGCTGGCTCAACTTAAGAGGTTGATTTAGTAAAATTGGCAAAGTGCAAAATCTGGGGCAACTGTGCATGGTAGCCAATCGGCTTCTAACTTCAGCTTGTTCAGTTAAAGGGGTTGTAAACCTTCGTGCTTTTTCACCTTAGTGCATCCTATGCATTAAGGTGAAAAAAAACCTGTCAGTGACCAAACCCTCAGCCCCCCCGCCGTTTTACTTACCTGAACCCTCAAACTTGACCCACGGGGACGCGCTGTCTTTCTGCCCGGGGCTCTCGGAGGCACCGCCGGGGGACCCCAGAAGAGCAGGTTCTTGGCCAGTCTGTGCAAAACAAGCTGCACACTGGAGGTAAGTGTGATATGTATATATTTTTTTTTTTTTTTTTAATTTATCTTTACAATCATTTTAAGCTTTGACAGAAAAACCTGGAACCTGTGCTGCATAGATGCCCCAGATTTTGCTCTCTCCAGTTTTAGTAAATCACCCCCCATTGCTCCATTGACATGGGTCTTTTGTCATGGTGTAAATCCCAGCGGCAGAATCTGATACCTGCTGCTGTGTTTTGACAGCTCTGAGTGGATAGCCCTTGCACTGCAATGAGAGATTGCAGCTATTTCTGCCTGTTCGCATAGCCAGTGATTACCTGCAGTTGCTACTGGTAGCACTTTGGCTATCCGTACTTCGGGGTTTGGTACTGTGCTTGGAGTCACTTGCTCAGACTAAGTTGCAGATAAGGAGTTCTGTATGTGTATAGAAACCAGAGACCGGCAAACAAGTATTCTCAGGAGGTTAAAAATTGCAACCCTAGTGTTTGTCACAAAAGTTTACCTTTTGAATAGATTAAAGTAATGTTGGTTAAGGTAGTGCCATTTTTTTTTTTCTTTTTAAATAAAAATTTAACGATTTAAAACCCGTTTACTAAAAAAATAAAAAAAATAATAAAATAAAATCAGCACAAGGAACCTTACTTATGATCCTATCTATGCCATGTATCCTTTTGCTGCTGTCTCCTCCTTTTAGTAGAAATCCTTCCTTCGATATCCCCCTCCCCATGAGTGTTCAACTTTTTTTGCTTACTCCTTTTTTTTTTTTTCTTTTTTTTTTTAGTGAAGGAAGAACCAATGGAAGACGATGATGGTATTTTAAACCTTGGTGTCCCACAGTGCAAAGCCCCTGTAGTGAAGAAGCCCCCAGAGAAGAAGGATGTGCCACTCCCAGAGTTGCTGGAATCTCTGCGGATTTCCGGAGAGGATGCACTCTTCTTTGTGCAGCTACCAGACACTCTTCCAGGACAGCCACTTAGTCAGGAATCTCGACCTGTCCGCAGTGAAGTTCAAACTGAGGATGGGCATGTCTTACTTGTCAAGGACAAAAGTCAGGTGTGTAGGAGACTCTTTGGGATTTTAGCTTTGCTAAATCAGAAAGGCACACTGAGAAGGATTTATGTCAGGCATCACTGGCGGACTGCGGTCTGGTTCTGGCCCCAGTAGCCATACTACCCGGACCGCAGCCTTGCCAAATAGTTGCCTGTGTGTCCTCTCCCCGCCGCCGGCTCGCCTGCCTGCCTTGTGCTGCTATGTTCACAGCATGGCAGGCACGCCGCGCACGGGTTTGTCCCTTCAATGGGATCGCTACACTGCCTGTCTTATTCACACAAGATGAAAAGCGCAGCCACTCTGGACAAAGGGCGGGACTTTTTAATAAGTGGATGATTGGTTGTTACGCCGCGGGGTGGTCCCAGCAATCGATCATTCACCTTTCAATGTGAAAACTCCCACCCCGTTGTCCAGGGCTGCCGTGCTTTACGTCTTGCGTGAATAAGGTAGGGCTCTGTCGGGAGGGGGGAGTGCTGTGCAGGACAGGAGTCTACTATTGAGGGGGGACAGTCTGCGATGGCCAGTCTGTGATGAGGGGCCTGTGACATGCACAGGAGGCTGTGATGTGGAAGGTATCATGTGGAGTCATAGCACCAATATTACACTCTGACCTCCGCTAGAAGAACATTTTTCTGACGACCCTCGTGAATTTGAATTCACTACCCCTGATGTATGTCTTCTCTTCACTTAGACCTAAAAGTTGTTTAAGGTTCCTACAAGTCCCTGTGTTAAGCTTCAGGCTGATTTCCATGTGCCTGTGGCCTAGAGTGTGCACAGGGCATTGACTTCTCTCCATATCAAGATTAAGTCCTAACCCTTACTCTATCATTCACTTCTCAAATGCCAGAAGCCAGTTTACTGAGGTTGTGGCAGAATAGAAGGCTGAACATCAGCAGTTGCCTTTTTGGGTACATTTTAAATCTGGTCAAAGCTCATCTCAAAGCAGACCTTCACTCTTCTTTTGAAGCTTTACATATTCTGGTATTCTGAGCCTACCCTCCCTCCCTTGCTACATTTATGGTTGTGTTTTTTTTGTGGGTAGCAAGTACCTTTTTTATATAAGGTACTTGCTCCTACTTCCTTATTCCTTACCTAGACAAGGATGATGGTTTCTGGGCATAACAGCTGCTGTAGGAATAAAAGTCCCATGAGGAGTTGCAAGACTGAAAGACTCAAGCATGAATATCATAAGCATAGGTGTGATGGGACTTGTCATTCCGCAACAGTTGGGAGGCCAAAGTTTGCCTACCCCTGTGCTATACATCTGTCTCCCAGGATGACAGCTATAGTGCTTCTTACTGCCACCTTTAAACTATCCATGCTACAGTAATGTAAGAACCCTCATGTATTTTTGTAATTCTCAAAAAAATGTCTGTCTCAGTATCTACAAAATAGAAGCAAGGGTTTTGGCTTTTGTTTTTGTTGGTTTTATATTTTAGTTGGTTTAGTCCAGGGGTCTCAAACTCAAATTGCCAAAGGGCCACATGACAAGTTTTCATATCCCATGGGGACCGCATGCAAACTTTCAAAACAATAAACTATACCAGCAATAATATACTATACCCAGCACTGATGTCAGCAAACACATTATTAACCCAGCATTGATGTCAGCAAACGCATTATTAAGCCCCAGCACTGATGTCGGCAAACTCATTATTAAGCCCCAGCACTGGTGTCAGCAAACTCATTATTAACCCCCAGCATTGGTGTCAGCAAACGCATTATTAACCCCCAGCATTGGTGTCAGCAAACGCATTATTAACCCCCAGCATTGGTGTCAGCAAACGCATTATTAACCCCCAGCACTGGTGTCGGCAAACGCATTATTAACCCCCAACACTGGTGTCAGCAAACGCATTATTAACCCCCAGCACTGGTGTCAGCAAACGCATTATTAACCCCCAGCACTGGTGTCAGCAAACGTATTATTAACCCCCAGCACTGGTGTCAGCAAATGCATTATTAACCCCCACACTGCACAAATCCACCCCACACTCCATAAAATACCCCCCACACTGCACACATTTCTACCCCAGTCACCCCACTAAGGACTTTGCCTCAGTGTGATGGCTCACTCGCCTCTCTTGGCAGTCAGGTTCATCCGCCTCTCGAGTCTTCCCCTCCTGGCTTCCACACATGCCTAGTGACAGGGGACCCAGAGAACACAATCTCCCACCCTGAGGTCAGTGCCTAGGTGGGCGGGGCGATGGGCGGATCCTTCCTCCGCTCTCTCTCTGGGCTGCAACAGCGTGCAGAGCAGAGGACAGAGCAGATGGAGAGGTAAAGCTCTTCAGGTGCCCCTCTGCGGTGCAGTGCAAAAAGACGTCCTTGATCGGCCCTGCCTGCGGGCCATTTTTAACCGGTCCATGGGCCGCAAATGGCCTGTGGGCTGGTACTTTGAGACCCCTGGTTTAGTCTTATTTAGTCTCTTTTCATTGTGCATAGATTTTATAGAAGAGTATTTCAGTCTCATGAGTTTTGTTATTTTTTTATTTTTTTGTAGCTAGATTCCAGTAGTTTGTGCACCTGCAATAATTGCCATAATTACCGCTGTGTCCTTCATGATGGACCTAACAAAAGACTTGTTAAAGCTATGATAGTATAATTGTGTTTTTTTTTTTTTTTTTTTTTTTTTCTATCTGCAGGAGACCCCAGCAGCAGAAGAGATCTGTTCATTGCGTAATGTGTCTGAGGGACAGATCGGAAAGCTTGTTGTGCGTAAATCGGGCAAAGTGCAGCTTGCTTTGGGCAAAGTTACACTTGATGTCACCTTGGGGACTTCCTCCTCCTTCTTACAGGTGATCAATCTAATTCACAATTTATTCTATTAACGACTAATATAAACCTAACTCCTGAAACAAGCTAACATAAGGTTCTTGCTCCCCTCAACACTATCTAATGGCAACCTGGTCCTTTACTCCTTTGTAACCTCCATAAAGCTAACAATAAGCGATGCCTGCTAGATCTCTTAAGTCTTCACTGACCTCCACTGAAGCTAATAGAGCACAGATCATGCTCCATTAGCTCCTTCTCTGGCCACAACATCCTGGTGAAAGTGACAGCCACACCCAGAAGTGACAGTGCACATCACTTCCGTGTACATTCACCAGAGGGTTGATCAACAAATATCAAAACAAGAAAGTATGGTGCTGATGGTCAAATGATAAACATATGGCTGGGTGAAGTAAGATGCCTGTTCCTGGACCACCGCTGCATTCGTGGATCCACAACACAAAATAGATAAAGGTCCGGAAACAAGGCACAATGCAGTTTTTATTTTAAATCCATCAAGACATAAAAGGGGGAAATCCAATACAGAGCAGGATTCCTTCCTGGGCCTTAGTCGGTTAAGATGGATTTTAAATAAAGATTCTACAGATTAAGTGCATTGTGGCTTGTTGCCGGAACTTTATCTATTTTTTGATTAGTAAACAGAGGTTTCCTGATCTCTAGCTGGTCCTGTCTGGGTCCCCAGGTGGGACAGTGAAACCCAAAATACATGGTAGGGCCAGTTGGCCAGAAATGGGGAGTAGCTTTACTTTTTTGGAGGGCTGTACTAGTGATTGGGTGGTCTTGCAAGTAATATTTTCTAGGAGTTGTAGTGATGGCACCACAGTAAAATGGTGATTCTTCCATGCTGGGCGGCCTTCTGTGACAATAACCTCTTCCTATAGAGGTTGATTGACAACATAGTACCCCCTTCTGTTGCACCTACCGAGTGTTTAGTATAGTAAATTATGTTGCCAACTTGGCAATCCTTTCTCTTAGACTGCAAATTTTAGAAGATTGTTTCATTAATGCATTTGGGTGGCAAAAATATGAATGCAATTTATACACTGGGGGGAGAACCTCTGGGGGAATCTAGGATGGAAAAGGACCTGGGGGTCCTAGTAGATGATAGGCTCAGCAATGGCATGCAATGCCAATGCTGCTGCAAACAGAATATTGGCATGCATTAAAAAGGGGATTAACTCCAGAGATAAAACGATAATTCTCCCGCTCTACAAGACTCTGGTCCGGCCGCACTTGGAGTATTCTGTCCAGTTCTAGGCACCAGTCCTCAGGAAGGATGTACTGGAAATGGAGCGAGTACAAAGAAGGGCAACAAAGTTAATAAAGGGTCTGGAGGATATTGGTTACAAGGAAAGGTTGCGAGCACTGAACTTATTCTGTCTGTAGAAGAGACGCTTGAGAGGGGATATGATTTTAATTAACAAATACCATACTGGTGACCCCACAATAGGGATAAAACTCTTTTGCAGAAGAGCGTTTAACAAGACTCGTGGCCACTCATTAAAATTAGAAGAGAAGAGGTTTAACCTTAAACTACGTAGAGGGTTCTTTACTGTAAGAGAGGCAAGGATGTGGAATTCCCTTCCACAGGCGGTGGTCTCAGCAGAGGGCATCGATAGTTTCAAGAAACTATTAGATATGCACCTGAACGACCACAACATACAGGGATATACAAGGTAATACTGACATATAATCACACACATAGGTTGGACTCGATTGGGCTTGTGTCTTTTTTCAACCTCACATACTATGTAACTGAGAGTAACTCCACTTTTGAGAGATAAAAACATTCCCCCCCTCTAGTTGCATTGCAATAATTTTAACAAACTTTGTGGCAGATTCCTGCCTTTTTGTTATTCTGTAAAAATCCCTGCGTGTTTCTCTGTGCCCATGGGCTGAGTGAGAATAATGGGAGTGGTTTCATAATTATCAACCAGCTGCTGCACCTACATGGCTCCAATGAGGAAAGCTGCTGGGTCTGCATCCCTTTTAGACGTGATCACCCTTTTGAGAGTATCTCGCCAAAAATTACATTTTCATTGTAGGCAATGGTTTTCAGGTTTTCCTTTACTTTGCACAGCTGCTTTAAATCAATGACATGGTATTGAGAAGAGCTTTTTTTTATTTAAGGGAAGTTCCCAAAACCTGGCCCGTTGGGGGTACTTGAGGACTGAGGTTGAGAACCACTGTTCTATTGGGTTGAGATCAGGACTCTGTGCAAACCAGTCAAGTTCCTCCACCCCAAACTCACTCGTTTATACCTTTTTATGGACCTTGCTTTGTGCACAAAAGTAGAGTTACCCTTTAAATGTTGTATTTCTTTATTTAGTACATTAGGCTTTCAGTGCATGTACTTGGAGTTCTTTACAAATCCGTATTTTCCTCTGTTCATGATTTCTTAATGATGTACAATATCTTTTGTGTTCTCTTGTGTAGGAACTGGTGTCAGTCAGTGTTGGGGAAGGCCGACGTGGTGAGATGATGGTTCTCGGACATATTCAGCATAAACTTGTCTGTTCACCAGATTTTGAATCTTTACTGGAACAACGGCAGCAATGAGACCTGGCTTATAGAGAACTAACTTGTTTAACTTATTACTGTATATGCTGTGGCTGGGCCACTCGAGTTCTTCCAGAAGCTGTGGGGAAGTAGTTTTGTACCACAGATATACTTGGATAATTATTTTATATCCATATGGTTGGATAGTTTATATGAATAATGAATTCTGCAGCCTTTTTTCCCCCAAAAGGATTGCTCTGAATTTCAGAGGCAGACTAATTTAGACAGTCTGAAAAAGCTACCTTTATCCAAAATTAAAATGTCTTTTGTAGTGAGCTGAAACACAGTATGAAGGTTTTTTTTTTTTTCTTGTGTAGGAATATAGCTTTTACCTCGTGTTTATTGCTCCTTCCTGCTTCATAAAATATAGCTTTAAGGGCCCTTGCACACTGGGGCGGTTTGCAGGCGCTATTGCGCTAATAATAGCGCCTGCAAACCGCCCCGAAAGTGCCGCTACTGTCATTCCAGTGTGAAAGCCCCGAGGGCTTGCACACTGGAGCGATGCACTGGCAGGACGGTAAAAAAAAGTCCTGCCAGCAGCATCTTCGGAGCGGTGTGTATACCGCTCCTTTACCGCTCCTGCCCATTGAAATCAATGGGACGGCGCGGCTATACCGCCGGCAAAGCGCCTCTGCAGAGGCGCTTTGCGGTGGTATTTAACCCTTTCTCGGCCGCTAGCGGGGGGTAAAACCGCCCCGCTAGCGGCCGAATACCGACGGTAAAACGCCGCTAATAATAGCGGCGTTTTACCGCCGCCGCCCCCCCGCCCCAGTGTGCAAGGGCTCTTATGGAAGAAGGTTTTCCAAAAGGAAACTGGTCTGGTAAGTGAGGGCATTTGGCCTTAAACTATTGCTGCCTTAGAAAGATCTCTGGGAAATCATGGTTCTGTTTTAATAGCCTCGTCCATCCAAAACAGGCATTGCAGTTGTTTAGTAGATTTCTGCTGGTTAAACCACCTGTCGGCTTTAACTTTTTTTTTTTTTTTTTTTTTTTTTTTTTTTTTTTTTTATATAGTTCATTTGGCTGTGATTTTTAATTTAAAGTTTCTAGGTCTGCTAACAAGTCACAACTGTTTTCGACTTTTGCAAGTGGACTTTTCTTTTATTTCAGATGATAGAAAAAATGCAGCAGGAGAAGGAAAACATTGTTGCAAGGGGTGCAGAGACAGGATCTCTGGTTAAGAGATCCAGCCTCTGCAATTTCAGAGATTTAGGAAATCGAGGTGTTTTGATCAGTTGATATTTCAACTAAAATATCAGTATGGATGGACTGACTCTTTACTTTCATATGGTTATGATGGCTTATTTATACCATAACTATTTAGTCATATTGCCCTAAGCAAAATGTACTATTTGCATTAAAAAAAGTTGCACTGTATAAAGTTATCAGATTGTGATTTTAATAAACTGGACCAAGATGAGGTCATGTGTATATAGAACTGTGTAGTGTTTTCATCATGTGTTTACTGCAGTTTAAATCGGGAAGCATTTTCTGATATCCAAGATGCAATCTGCTTTTTTTTTTTTTTACCTGGTTTGAAATTGATAGAAACAAAGCAAAATAATTAAACTTTGGGTTTTACAAAAAAAACAAAGCTTTTGTTCCTGCCATCAGACATGGTGCAGAAAGGCTTCTGAAGGACTAAATATTACCAATTCTTCTGGTTTTACCTATGGAAACATCTTGAGAGTAAAACCCAATTGAACCTTTAGTTTAAATTGCCTAAATATGAGTACATTCTAGGTGTAGCAAAACAAAAAAGGTGCAAAGTTGCACCAGCAACCTATGTCGATAAATTGCTTCTTTTAGGGTTAGCTGTGTTTTAAAAATTTGGAGATTAAAAGTTTTTACCCTGGTCATTTTCCATTGCTTGTCAATCATCGATTTAACATTTTTTCATGAATGAACAGAGAATTTTTATTTTGCACCTTCTTCAGGTTAGAATATATTCCATCCTCTATTGTATGATCTGTTTTTATATTTATAACTCTTTAACATCCACTACATAAAAAGCTAAAAACAAATCGTGAGAAGCAAGACTGTGTATAGCACCTATTTAAACGTTCATATCTTAAACACATTTTTAAAAATATATAGTATAAATGGACGTGACCTGACACACACACACTATATAAAATACATGGCGGCCTCCATCCCTGATTTGGTAGGTAGAAAGAAAGAGTTTGTGGGACTTTAAATGAGGGAACGCCATGTCAGGAGAAAATAACATAGAAATGAAGTTACAGTACATGATTTATTTATTACAATCTAGAATGCATATCTGATATTTTGTATCAAATAGGTAGTCACAAGACTTACACTAAATATGCTGTTCATAGCATGCAATACAGATAGAAAATAGACATGGCAAATATACATGGTATAATGCATCGATTGAAAAACATATGTAATAGAGACAAGTAATTGTTGGTATCTAGTGGCACTCGATGCATTTCCTGGCATTACAACCATTCATCAGGAGTGTTGTGAAGTAATATACTGGGAAGGAAATGAAATATAGTGTGTGTGTCGGGTCACGTTCATTTACTGTATACCAAATATTTGGGTGGAAGACACCCGTTTACAGTGACCTGTCACACCTAACATACTTTATCAACTTCTGTTCATCTAAAATAATTATGGGGTATTCCTGCGCTATCGTGAACGGGGTTAGGGAGAAAGGAGGAGGGAAACCCAATCTCAATAAAACAAGGAAAAGCAGCCTACACCGAATGGGGTACAGCCTGTCCCCGGTTAAAAAGAAATGGAATAGAATGTGGTGCTGCGCTAATCCCAATGAGATAGGCGTATATTGGCTCTGTACTGCTGAGTATCTTATAGTACACCCAAATTTAATCTTTGCAACTGTAACAGAGCAGTGGAAAAATATCCTAATGTGACAGTTGTATAATTAAGTGCTGATGGTGTGTATGATCAAATAATCGTAATATAGATACACGATAAGTGCTAATAAATATAACGTGCAAAGTGATCAGTGCTTGAACATCATGGTAGCAAACATAAATATATAAGTGAATAAATATAGCATAGATAAATATAGCAGCTGGCTCAAACTATCGCCAGTCGCCAACTGGCTTAATTAAATATAAATCAACACATTCACAAGTGCATATATAACCAAAGTGCTAAAAGTGCATACAGTGAAGGTTAAATGTGGCTAAGTGCTTGAAAGTTCATTAATATGCATGCAAATCTTGCGTGCAAAGTATTATCAGGTGCAGTGCTCCGTACGGCAAAAAACAATTAATCAAAGTCCATAAAACGTGTAATCACTTCCGTGCTAAACATGGGTGACAATGGTGGTCAGTCTTCATGCAACAACGTGCACATTGGTGGGCAGTGGCCCCTTACCTAATGGTAATGGGGTAATCACGTTTAGCCACTTAGAGGCATGGCAGCCTTTGTAGAGACCATGGGTATAATCTGCTGTGAAGGATGGTAGAAATATGGTCCTATCCTGATCACTTCTCTTGTAGGGGCGTCTGGGTCCCGGGGTCACCCAGATAGATTGAGAAAGGAAGCCCACAATAGTGTAGTATTGTATGGAAGCGTACCACTTTTTATTACAATATAAAATTCTGTACTCACATAAAACGTTTAAAACCGGGTGGAGGTCCGACGAGCGGCGAGCTCGTAATGCAATGACTGTCAGAGTGCCTGTCCCGTCCCTACGCGTGACGTCACGGTCACGTGACTTCTTCAGGGGATGATCCCCTGAAGAAGTCACGTGACCGTGACGTCACGCGTAGGAACGGGACAGGCACTCTCTGACAGTTATTGCATTACGAGCTTGCCGCTCGTCGGATCTCCACCCGGTTTTAAACGTTTTATGTGAGTACAGAATTTTATATTGTAATAAGTGGTACGCTTCCATACAATACTACACTATTGTGGGCTTCCTTTCTCAATCTATCTGGGTGACCCCGGGACACTACTTGAAAGGACCAGACGCCCCTACAAGAGAAGTGATCAGGATAGGACCATATTTCTACCATCCTTCACAGCAGATTATACCCATGGTCTCTACAAAGGCTGCCATGCCTCTAAGTGGCTAAACGTGATTACCCCATTACCCTCAGGTAAGGGGCCACTGCCCACCAATGTGCACGTTGTTGCATGAAGACTGACCACCACCTTATATATTTATGTTTGCTACCATGATGTTCAAGCACTGATCACTTTGCACGTTCTATTTATTAGCACTTATCGTGTATCTATATTACGATTATTTGATCATACACACCATCAGCACATAATTATACAACTGTCACATTAGGTTATTTTTCCACTGCTCTGTTACAGTTGCAAAGATTAAATTTGGGTGTACTATAAGATACTCGCCAGTACAGAGCCAATATACGCCTATCTCATTGGGATTAGCGCAGCTCCAAATTCTGTTCATCACCCTTATACTGGGCCATAACAGTGTTCAGCAATTTGTTATTAGATTCATTCCCTATTTCCAACAGATCCCCATGCCATTATTTCCCTATGTATTATCTTCGACCCATTATCCTTTCCAGACCACTTCCCAACCCCTTGTCTGGTCAGCTTGGGTTTGAGGGGGGTCGGGTGTTTTCTCTGTCTCCGGAGTTGATGTGCAGCAGCCCATCCCTCCTCCCCACCCTTTGGTGGGGGCAGGGCTTGGCCTCCTGCTAATCGGCGTCCTGCTTCGACCCCGCAAACAGCGGTGTCATTGACGTTGATTGAACTTCTTCTTTTTTTCCATCCTTAGCCACGCATGAGATGGGTGGAGACCCACTGCTGCTGACTCCTCCACATGCAGCTGGGAATCCCCTCCCCACCTCTCTTGTGCAGATTGGCCAATCAGGCATGACGTTGATGGGGCCCCTCCCTGGGAATGGGAGTATATAGTAGCCTTGGAGCAGCTGATGGTTCATTTGCTTGACTCAGTCACAAGGAAGCACACACTGATCCCATACACAGGTTACCCTCTTCGCTGGGAGATCAGCCATCCTCTTCTGTTATGTTTTTTTTCTTCCCTTTTACTTGGTTTTATTTCACATGCACCCCCTCATGTAGTCCCCTTGTGGGAACACATAGACATTTTGCCACATTATCTTACACGCTTGATTAATCCCTTTTTGACACATTCTTTTCTAGGAACACTATGCACTTTTTGTGCACACATAGTCTATTGGATCATGCTGTGACCACTGTGTTGGGCCCAGGGCGCTGTTCTCAATCCTTGGAGGGTTCCCCCCGTCTCAACCCCGGGGGAGACATCATGCCTGTTACCCCCGTCTTTCTTTGCGGATACTGGACCTGGCCTTGAGGCTGTGTAGTAAGTATCCCAATCTATCTCCACCTTGTTGGGACATAATCCCTCTGTCCTCCCTTATTATAAGGGCATTTATTTCAGTACATGAAATAAAATCATGTACTGTAACTTAATTTCTATGTTGTTTTCTCCTGACATGGCATTCCCTCATTTAAAGTCCCACAAACTCTTCCTTTATTTCTCCCAGTTTTACAGTCTTGGCGTTCATGCAGGAGAATAACACAGAATAGTACTCATGCTAGTTGTAGGTAAATCCTTTTTTTTTTTTTCCCCTCCATTGGGGGAAATGGAAATTCACAAACTGTTTGGTTACACTGCCAATTGCAAGATGATTGGACACTGCCAAACATAAAATTGTAGGCTTTGCTCCAGGATAACTCCTTCTCTACTCAGCATGCCTCAATTTTGCTAGTGTTCTATGAGGGTGGGCACAGATCTGCTGAGAAAACTTTAACCAGTCTTTGCTAGCCTTTTTTTTTTTTCAGCACCTTAACGTTTTCCCTTTTGTTTTCTTTCATCAACATCGATCAAGATACCTTGCTACACGACTGCTTTTGCTGGTCTTTACATAGCAGCTATCAAGATATAACGTTTCCCAAGTCTGACGGAGTTTTGTACCTGGACCTCGTTGGACTGTGGACATGCAGGGCTAACCTGAAATGTGACTTTCGGGCACTGAGCTGGGCATTGTGGCACTTTCCAGACCTTTTGTGTACTGATAAATGTTGGCTGCAGAGCACTTTCTAGGCCCAGAGCCATGGCGTTGCCTCAGCAATTGATCCCGTCCCTGAAGACAGTCTGTTGACTAAGGCTGTTTGGACTAAAGCACCAGGCGCCATCTCACTATTTGCACTATTTGCACCATTGGGATTCAAAATTCCTGATACTGCTGGTGTTAATGCTGAGGGAGTGAACACTTATAGAAACACCATTTGAAAGATCACCTTCCAATATATAGGGACTTTTGAGGCACCAGGAAAAATAAACAGCTAAAATAGGTAAAACAATATATTTATTGTAATTCGTTAAAATAAATGGTTGACTAAAGCTTCAGTCACCACAGAAAATCAGCAGAATATGGTAGTACACCAAACATTACAGAATCTATACATCAAAATAAGTACAGATGTGTGAATAATAAAGTGGTTGTAAAGGCACAAGGTTCTTACCTTCAGGCATTCTATGCCTGAAGTTAAAAAAAAAAAAAAACCTGTGTGCAACAGACCGCCTTCTACTTACCTGAGCTCCCTCTCGATCCAGTGATGTCCAGGAGAGCCTTTCCTCTCCAAGGACTCGTACTCCTGGTTGGCTTTTGGCAACAGCGGGAGCCATTGGCGAGCAGCCGCAGAGGAGGACAACCACACTGATAAACGTTGAGGAACTCCGCTACAAAGATAGATTAGCAGAAGTGAATTTATTCTTTCTTGAGAAGAGAAGACATGATCACATGTATAAACAAATGGTCCTTATAGTGAACTTGCTGTACAGTTATTCAATTTAAAGTGCTTTGCTAAAGTTTTTTTTTTTTTTTTTTTACCTGAATGCATTCAGGTAAAGAATATGGCACAGCTGCAAACCTACCAAGATATGGCTGTCCACCTAAGCTGACAGGCTGGGCTAAGAGCGCATTGATCAGAGAAGCAGCAAAGAGGCCCATGGTAACTCTGGAGGCGCTACAGAGATCCACAGCTCAGGTGGGAGAATCTGTCCACAGGACAACTATTGGTTGTGCACTCCAAAAATCTGCCCCTTTATGAAAGAGTGGCAAAAAGAAAGCCATAAGAAGTCCTGTTTGCAGTTTGCGAGAAGCCATGTGGGGGACACAGCAAACGTATGGAAGAAGGTGCTATGGTCATATGAGACCAAAATTTAACTTTTTGACCTAAAAGCAAAACGTTATGTATGGTGGACCATCCCCACCTTAAAAGACGGTGGTGACAGCATCATGTTTTGAAGATGCTTTTCTTCAGCAGGGACACTGAAGCAGGTCAGAGTTAATGGGAATATGGATGGGGCCAAATACAGGGCAATCTTAGAAGAAAACCTGTGAGTCTGCAAAAGACTTGAGACTGGGGTGGAGGTTTACCTTCAAGCAGGACAACGACCCTAAAAATACAGTCAGAGCTACAATGGAATGGTTTAGGTCAGTGATGGCGAACCTTGACACCCCAGATGTTTTGGAACTACATTTCCCATGATACTCAGCTACACTGCAGAGTGCATGAGCATGTAGTTCCAAAACATCTGGGGTGCCAAGGTTCGCCATCACTGGTTTAGGTCAAAGCATATTCATGTGTTAGAATGGTCCCGTCAAAGTCCAGACCTAAATCCAGTTGAGAATCTGTGGCGAGACTTAAATTGCTGTTCACAGACGCTTTCCATCCAATCTGACAGAGCTTGAGCTATTTTGCAGAGAAGAATGGGCAAAAACGTCACTCTCTAGATGTGCAAAGCTGTTAGAGACATACCAAGAAGACTTGCAGCAGTAATTACAGCAAAGATGGCTCTACAAAGTATTGACTCAGGGGGGCTGAATACAAATGCACGCCACACTTTTCACATATTTATTTGTAAAAGATTCTGAAAACCATTTTATCATTTTCCTTCCACTTCATAACTATATGCCACTTTGTGTTGGTCCATCGCATAAAATCACAGTAAAATACATTTACATTTTGGTTGTAACATGACAAAATGTGAAAAATTTCAAGGGCTATGGATACGTTTTCAAGGCACTTTATGCTGAAAACCCTGTGTAAAAAAAGATGTATATGCTTTGCTATTTGCAGCCTGCTCAAGTCTGGTCACGAGATCCTGTGTCAGCGAGTGGCAGCTGCAGGGGAATCGGAGAGAGATGCTCGACAATGGCTGGGTAATCCAGAAGCGGAGACATCACCCATAGTCCCAGCTGTTGATGGCGCTGGCTGACATGGGAGCTGAATCATGTGGGCAGACCAGGCTTAAAATAGGTAAGTATATGCATCTTTGTTTACACTGGTTTGTCAGCATGGGTGTTAGGAGGGGGAAGAAAACTTTTTAGGACTAGTTAGGCTTATGCCGCATACACAGGCTCGGAATTTCCGACAACAAAAATTTGAGAGCTGGATCTCAAATTTTCCGACAACAAAATCTGTTTTCGGAAATTCCGAGCGTGTGTAGACAATTCCGATGCACAAAATTCCACGCATGCTCGGAATCAAGCAGAAGAGCCGCACTGGCTTACTTACTTTTTCTCGGCTCGTCGTACGTGTTGTATGTCACCGCGTTTTTGACATTTGGAATTTCTGACATTTGTGCGACCGTGTGTATGCAAGATAAGTTTGAGCCAACATCCGTCGGAAAAAAATTCTGAATTTTGTTGGCGGAATGACCAAGCGTGTGTACGTGGCATTTGTCTGGAATTCTACTTTAACCTCCACATATGGAAAGACTTCTTCACACTAAGAGCTATGAAAATGTGGAGTAAACTTTCTCAAGAACTAGTTCTGGCCAGGTCAGTTGAATGTTAGTTCGAAAAAAGAGCTGTATGCATTCCTAAATGCACAAAATATAACTGGGTATCAGTGGTGGCTGGTGGTATATTTTTTCTGGGGGGTGGCAAACAATCCACCCGGCAGCACCCCCCCTCGGTCATTCGGGTCACAGGGACCCCCACGGTTGCTCACCAGCCCCTCATTTACCCCCCATAGGTCGCGGGCAGCGCTTCCTCCAGGTGGCGGGTGGCGTCTCCTCCCTCTTCCACGACGGCCAATAGGATCGCTTCTCCTGTTGGCCAATCGGGTAACGGGTCTCAGAACCCGCTTACTCATTGGCTGGGAGGACAATTAGGACGACAATAGCCAATATCAATTCACTATTGTTACATGAACGTTAAAACTGCTCCACAAATGCTCCGCAATCCTACCGTTAGTCCGCTCCTTTTGACAATTGTTGTCCAACTTTCGGTCAACAAATGTTGGATGGCAGGCTAGTAAATTTTCGGCGGGCAACGGTTTGACGTCAGATTTTCGTATGGTCAGTACACAAATCTGTCACACAAAAGTCAAAAGTACAAACAGCCACGCTCGGAATCAATGCTCACCAAACGAGAAATTAGCAGAAGGGGCCCAAAGGGTGGCGCTCAAGAGCTGAAATTCCTCGTAGTACGTCACTACGTTTGTGTTTGTGGCACGACAGTTGTGTACCGTTATCATGCAAAACAAGATCCTGCACACGCCCTTTTGACAAAAATCAGACGCTCGGTTGGCCAACAATCGTACCGTGTGTACAAGGCTTTAGTGTCAGTGTGTTTTAGGCAGAATAAAAAAAAAAATGCGCACCATTCTTTCTGGGCTGTACTACAGGTACAAACAACAACAACAACTAACATACACATATGTGGTATCACGGCAATCGTCAGCAGCAGGAGAACTAATTTTGGGTTGTTCTTTGGTGGTAAATTATGATAATAGCAAGAAATCTACAGCTAAATTTAAAAAAATATATTTTTTTTTAATCTTTTGGGCCAGCTTTCCTTTTATTAATAAAAAAAATAAAAAATCAGGAGATATCCATTGCCATTTACCACCAAAAGAAAGCCCAATTTGTCCTGAAAAAAAACAAGGTATAATCCACCTGGATACACTAAGTAGTTGTGACGATATGTAGAGTTTTACTAACACATGTCAAAGCTGCAAAATTGAGCTTAGGTTTTTAGATTTGTTTTACCCTTCAAATCAAAATTATCTATAGCTTTGGTGACCTAATTTACCTGTAATGATGTATGACCTATGTCTGTCAGGCAGCTGCATACTGTAGTAATCTGTGCAGGGATTCCAGTCTTCTGTGAAGCTGCAGTGAACAAGGTCCTGAAAGGGACCTACCCCTCCTCTCTATTGAGAAAAGTTGTTACATAGTGTACAATGTATATAACATCATCTCTGAATGAGCCACAGGATTCTTTCCCCCATTCAGAGTTCATGATACATACATTATATATTATGAAACAACTTTTCAGAGACAACGAGAGAATGGGTCCCCATTTGGAACTTCCTTACTGCAGCTTCACAGAAGACTTGGAGCGATTAACCTTTTGCGAAGGTTCAGCGACCGGAAGAGGACCAGACACCCCGCACAGAAGATTTCTACAGGATCTAGCTGCCTGCACAATGTGGGACATACTTCATTACTGGTAATTTAGGCCACTAATGCTATAGAGAAGATTTTATTGTTATTCTTCAACTTTAAAGTGAAACGCGTCTCCCAAAAGAGTCTCATAACAAAGATCTTCAAGTAGAACTAAGGCAAAACTTATTTTGTAGTTTTTTTTTTTTTTTAACAGTAAGGGAGAGTTATATCCCCTGTCAGTATTTTTTTTTCCTTCCATCTGTGTCTAATGGGGAGATTTCCTTTCACTTCCTGTGCCAAAAACAGAAAATGAGAGGAAATCCTTCCAAAGTGCAGCAATCCATAGTTATCACTAGGGTCACAAGAACTAGTGTCCCTATTAGAGGAGTTCCCCTCTATTCCTGTTCTGGCGACAACCCAAAATTTGGAATTTCCTTTCAGTGTCGGTGATAATGGTAAACAGGGCAAATAGGGTGAATCTCCCTTATGGGAGCACAGACTGCCGCCAGACATGTCTATGTAATAAACTACAAAAAAATGGCCGCCGGAAAACCTTATGTTGTGAACTACAAGAAAATGGCCGATGGCCAGGTATTTAACAGACAGCACCACCGTCCAACTAGCATCCCCCTGATGAAGATTTGATATTTCCCTTGTATCAACACGTGTAGGGGAGGGGACTGGACAGCGCAGGAGGCAGCTGGTCTCTCTTATGGAGTAGGATCACACAATCTCATACACGGCTTGGCACTATTAAGGCATGCTATAGAGAGGTGCACTAACGCACCAGACCCATGTGAGTGCCCTATAATAGGGCTTTGTTTGCAGTAAATAAAATCTTTTAAAACGGTGTCACACTATGGAGTTTCTTTTTGATATTTTTATATGAGGATGACACATCTTTGAGCAATGTTTGGACCTTGCAACCTGACTTGGAATCCGTTTTGATGATTCAAAAGCATGTATTGACCAAACTTACTTGCGAGGTCACACGCTCTGAGGTGAGCGGCCATTACCATGGAGTGGGGAGCACCTGAGTGTAATGACTGCTGTAGATCGCTATATTCACAGTCACCTATCAAGTCACGTTTATTATCTCTTTTATTAAGGACACTGAAAACTGATCCTGGGTGGTCAGAGTATCACAGACTTATATGCACTTGAGCACTTTATGGATCACTTTTGTATGAATATATTTATATTTTATGAAATGTGTGTATATTCACGCTATATCATGTTGTAAGGTGTGTGACGACATTAGTCGCTTATATATTATTTCAGCCTTGGGTTTGATTTTATAGGCACATCACTTTTGTTAACAATTTTGTTTTTTAAGGTTTTTGCTGCAGGTTCAGCAGATCATTAAGGGGATAGAGCAGCACGTGATTTATCTATTTATCTTTTAATCTCAGGCATCATTCTCACGAGGCGGATCCGCTGCCTCGGAGTCCGCCTCTGTCCGCCAGCTCAGCAGGAGATCTCTCCGTTGATCTCCGCTGAGCCGGCAGATGACAGGTCCCTCTCTGCTCACTGAGCGTGGAGGGGCCTGTCGAGCGCCGCTGCTTCCTATGGAGAGATCAGATGAAAACGGAGAGCATGTCCGTTTTCATCAGATCTCACCCGATCTGATTTTAGCGGATCGGAGCGGGTCGGATGTCAGCGGACATGTCACTGCTGACATCCGTCGCTCCATAGACTAGCATGAAGCGCCCGTTCAGGTCTGCCATCAAAACTGACAGGCGGACCTGAACGGTCCGACAGTGTGAAAGAGCCTTACACATTAGTACGGGACGTGATTATTGCTAGCAGCTGTCATCATACTATATTAAGATAGGGGAACTTTGATTTGGTAGCTCGCAAGACTTTTACTATTTTGCAATAAAAATCTGACAGGTGTTCTAATCTCTCCCCATTCTATCCAAAACTAAAAAATACGTTTTGCCTTTGGTTACATTTTAAAATTTGAGCCCCTGGATCTTCTATGTTCAATCCAATGGCTTTCGGAATTTCTTCTTATCACTATAAAACACCAGCTACTGTCCAACAATGGATGGAGGAGAATGCATCTCCTTTCCTCCCACCACTTTACCCCTTTTTTTCCCCCTCCTCTTTTCCTGTAATTTCTCTCTCCTACTGACCCTGCAGTCTCATCTTCCACCACCATTTCATCTCACTATGGTCTATGGTCCACTCAAGAACCTTGTTCACTGCATATGTCCAGTAGTCTGCTAAGAAGGGTAGCTATTTACAGGTTCATGCATCCATAAACAAGAACAGGAACTAACTTGAGTAGAGTATAAAAAATATTGTACATGTAACGGCTGTAATTAGTGACATCTACAGGCCTACACTACAAATCTTTTTTCGCTAATCTCTCTGCTTCTCCCGCTACCACAGTCTTACCTCGCTGATTTCTAATTATCACTTATGCCGCGTACACACGGTCGGACTTTTCGTCTACAAAAGTCAGACAGCCTGTCCGACAGACTTCCGGCAGACTTCCGGCAGACTTTCGGCGGACTTGCGGCAGACTTTCTAACGAACGGACTTGCCTACACACGACCACACAAAAGTCTGACGGATTCGTACGTGATGACGTACACCGGACTAAAATAAGGAAGTTCATAGCCAGTAGCCAATAGGTGCCCTAGCGTGGCTTTTTGTCCGTCGGACTAGCACACAGACGAGCGGATTTCGGGGTCCGTCGTAGTTACGAAGTAAAGTTTTAAAGCATGTTTCAAATCTAAAGTACGTCGGATTTGAGGCTAAAAAAGTACGTTGAAAGTCCGGAGAAGCCCACACACGATCGGATTACCAGCCAGCTTTAGTCCGTCAGCGTCCGTTGGACTTTTGTAGACGAAAAGTACGACCGTGTGTACGCGGCATTAGAAGTAACACTGCTTCCTACACATAGGCCCCTAGTACCAACAAGACCTACTACAATACCTCTTTACATGTCAAAGAAAACAGCAAGCAAAATCATATTTATTCCCCTATCACATTACTATACATGTAACTGAATACATATCACAAAATGGAGAATGCCTTTATTAATCTTTTTTTATTCACAAAAAAAATTCTTGTTTTTTAATAAATGAAGCACATGTCCAGGAGACTGATGCAGCGATGGCTCTATGACTCCAGGTGGGAATGGATCAGGAACAAGGATAGGAACATATAAGGGGCCGAGTTCTAAAACATTCATTGCACAAATATCAGAAACATTCGTGCCAGCTGAACTAAATTTCACTGTATGTTTTCAAATGGATGAATTCCTATATATCGTCAGCTCCAGCTAGTGGCCAAAACGTGGCACAGTTTTCCGAAATACCTGAATGAGAAAATATACCACATTTTGGCCTCTAGATGGCGCGGATGATACAGTTAAGTGGTGTTCTGCCCACGGGTGCAAAAATTAAATGACAGCAGCTACACATACTGCAGCTGCTGGCTTTTAATAATAGGACACTTACCTGTCCTGGAGTACAGCGATGTCAGCACCGCAGCTGATGTTTCCATCAGCTGTCGGGTGCATGCCGCCGCCATTGCGAGTAAGGGAACCCGGCAGTGTAGCCTTACGGCTTCACGCCAGGAAGCCCACTGCGCATGCATGAGGCTCCTCTCTTCTCTCCTACTGGCCCGGGGGGAGGAGGAGGGAGTCGAGCGGTGGACTCCCGGAAGTGGGAACAGGATACCTGTCAAAGACAGGTAACCGCTCCCCCCGAAAGGTAGCAAACGTGGCTCCTGAGGGGGGGGGGGGAGACAAATCAGCGGAAGTTCCACTTTTGGGTGGAACTCCGCTTTAATCTGTGAAAACATATGGTAAAATTCAGCTTGCTGATGTTATGTCAAAATAGCCAATTCATCTAGACCGCCAATCAAGTCACTGTAAACCATCAGTAATTGTAGATTTAGATGAGTTATTGTTTTGACACAACACCGGCAAGCGTGTACATTCCGGTACATGAAGAGTTTGCTGTTTTGACAGTGGCTAAGGAGGAAAAAGTTGTCACTGCCTTGGAGGTGGCCATGTTGTTGGTTAGTATCGGGCGGACTAACAATGTCCGCTCATAATATCGTGTACCAGAGTGTATACACTTTCCAGTATTGTGTCAAAACAGCAACTCATCTAAATCTCCAATTACTGATGCTTTATTTTAACCGGAAGTGACGTGATTGGAGATCTCGATGAATTGGCTATTTTGACAATGTTTCCGACATTAGTGCAACAAATGTTTTATAGATAGACCCCCAAGACTTGTTTGGAAGGGTCATTTAAATTATAACTGGACTATAAGTCCAGTTATCCTATGAACAGCATTCCTAAGGCTCGGTTCACACTAGTTCGATGCCGGAACATTGCAAATCCACTGCAGGTTCCCGCATCGCACCTGGCAAGGCAGTTCACACTGCACTATGCGAACTGCTGGGAGCGTCAATAGAAAGTTAATGACAACTCCAAATCAGTTTGCATATCGCAGTGTGAACTGTCAGTTTGGACATAAATCAGATTGTATGGGTGCGATTCTGGTGCGGACCAAAAAAAGGGTCCTGTGCGAATTTGGTCCGAATGCGATGCAAATTCAGACATACTATCTGTATGGCTGAAATCGCATCACATGTAATTTGCACTACAGTGCGGTGCGAATCACATGCAATATCGCACAGCGCACTGGTGTGAACCGGGAGTTGCCACCACATCCCTTTAAAAATGAACACATATTAATTACACAGGTTCTGTGGATGATTGGTAATTAAACTCACTTGGTGTCCTATCTGCATTAAATTAGCCTCAGAAACTGTGTAAGTCATATGTGTTTGGGTTTAAAGGGATGAGGTGGCGACTATAGTCATAAAGCACTCAGTTTTGGGAGGTTAAAGCACAACTCCAGTTATTATAAAAACTTGAGTTAAAAAAAAAAAAAACTAAGTGCCCAAGGTACCTAATATAAAAAAATGTTTAGTTTTTGATGCAATACTCAACATCCTGGGCACAAAGGAAGTGAGTTGAATGATGCAGGGTGTTATTCATCCCACTTCCTTTGATTCCAGGCTATCATTAGCACACACCCATGGTGTGCATGATTACAACAGCCTGGCCTCATAGGAGATGGGTGAGGACAGCACTGGGAGGAAGAATGGGATGGAGTGTTAGGACCTTGGTTAGATTTGGGTTGAGAAAACCCTAAACAGAAGCACCTGCCATAGGAGAGGTACTATACTCCCCTCTCCAGCGGTCCCTTTGCTATGTCAAAGTGCTGAAGCCTCCATTAGGCTCTTCAACATTTGACACTTCCTGGTGTGTCAGATACTTGTGTCCTCCTGCTGTGTGGTGTGGCTCAATCCTCAGTGTCCTAAATTACTATAGGACACAGTCGTGACCTAGGAGTTGGGACAAAGGCATCCGACACATGGAAATGGTGAAAGTTTCAGGTGAAGACTGCAACACTGGAATGGATGGAAAGTAGTAGACACAGGATACCAGGGAGTTAGATATAACAAAAATCGTATGTAAGGGGCTGACAAAGTAGTTTTTAAATGTATCTAAACCCCAAAACAAAAAAAATCCATATCTTACAGATTACCAGTCCTTAGATTTGGTGGCTGCATTGGTTTTCATGTGTTTTTTTCACTTAGTAGTAACACCTGTTCTAGGGTGACAATGCTCACTTACTGTATTGTGTTTATGGAGGAGCAGCATTATCACCTTATGTGAAATAATTCTGTGCACCAGTTAATATATATAAAAAGCTGCTAGTGAAAAAGATAACCTAAAGTTAAAAATAAAAGTGCTATGCTATACTCAATGAAAATAAATAAATCACAATAGTGTATCCAGTACATACAATACACAACAATGATACCTGGTAAAAAATGTCCACATGTGAGTCAGTGACCCAGTCCATATTGAATCCAGTGAAAATAAAACTTCAAGCAAGTGCAGAAGAAGTGTGAAAGTTGAAACCGCTACTGAAATCCCCGTTTGGGCATGCTCTCATCTCAACATAATGAGTCTCATAACAAACAAGTCAGATTGCACCTCAGTGTGATCGGTCAGGTCTACATTTATCCACCTGGACTTTCCCCAAAGCCCACTCTCTGTAAGCTGATTCCTCCTGGGATATCGTCCAGAGGAAAGCAAACGTTGTTCTTGCCTAGCCGAGAATGAATGGAGGGGGTAAGAAAGCTGAGTGTATAACATCTTCCCTTTCAGGTGGCCTACTAAATAAACGTGGCCTGAATGGGCCAGACAAGAAAAAAATGGCTTTGGGAATGAAGGTCCGCTTTAAGGTCTCTGACATACTAGTGAACCTATTGATGCCACCAACAGGATCGCTACGAAGGTGAAAAAAAAAAACCTTATCCCTTTGTTCAGATGTCGCTCCTTTGCCGTCCAGACCGGCGAGAGAGAATTTGCAGAATTTTGGCTATGGTGGTGCAAAGCTGTACAAATAAAAAAAATGTTTCCCCCTAAAATGAACTTGTCTCTGGCGAATTGTTGTCAGTAAGAGGATTGCTAGTGAGCCATATAGGCCTAAAGCCTTGTACACACGGTCAGATTATTGAACAAATTTTTGTCAGTTTTTTGTTTGATGCCAGTCTCAAATCGAATGTGAACAGGGTACTCACCATCAGAAAATTTTCTAACGACAGAATTCAACGTCAGAAGTGATGTAATGTGTTGAATTGTTTTGTATGTGTTCTTTCATTTCTGAACATGCCTAGTCTTGCTCTTCAGATTTTTTTTTGTCAGAAAACCGTACTAATGAAAAGAAAATTGGACTTTGTGGTCACATCAGACAAAAATTTTCAAGCCCGCACATACAGTTTTTGTCTTATGAAAATCCGTAATCGGCTGTCAAAAGCAGCATACTAACGATCAGAAAATCGGCAGATCGTTCATCGGACGAAGTTTATCTTCAGATTTTCTGACCGTTTGTACGGGCCTTTAGACCCCATACACAATAGTAGATTTTCTGCAGATTTTTGTCTTCAGATTTACCAAAACCATGTAGTGCAAGGGCCTGCCTGATTGCATACAAATTGAAACTCTAATGCCCCGTACACACGGTCGGATTTTCCGACGGAAAATGTGTGATAGGACCTTGTTGTCGGAAATTCCGACCGTGTGTAGGCTCCATCACACATTTTCCATCGGATTTTCCGAAACACAAAGTTTGAGAGCAGGCTATAAAATTTTCCGACAACAAAATCCGTTGTTGGAAATTCCGATCGTGTGTACACAAATCCGACGGACAAAGTGCCACGCATGCTCAGATTAAATAAAGAGATGAAAGCTATTGGCTACTGCCCCGTTTATAGTCCCGACGTACATGTTTTATGTCACCGCGTTCAGAATGATCGGATTTTCCGACAACTTTGTTTGACCGTGTGTATGCAAGACAAGTTTGAGCCAACATCCGTCGGAAAAAATCCTAGGATTTTGTTGTCGGAATGTCCCATCAATGTCCGACCGCGTGTACGGGGCATTAAGGTTTGAACTCATATTATATGGCTTTGGTAAATCTGAAGACAAAAATCTGCAGAAAATCTAATAATGTGTATGGGGTATTACTATCAGAACACAGCAATCTGGCCTTGCAAAAACTGCGGTGTTCTTCTTCATGGAATGGTGACACGATTCTGCTATGTTTTTACTCTGTTAGGCTATTTAAGGCTCATTTCACCTTTTACAGTGTGTTTCATGTTACATAGTTTCCAACATGGGACACTTCTTTTTTTGTAGGCAGAGTATTATTTAAATTAGGGGTGGGGCATTCATTTGTAGGCGTGGCATAGTAGGAGTGGAAAAATGTGACGCAAAGCAAAAAATGTCCAAGGTTTAAATTATGCTAAATATTGGGCCTGGCTTAAAGGGGTGTGGTAGATAGAGTCTGAGATGACTTACATAGTGGTGAATGTGGCAATATATAGGGAAAGAGAAATAGGGGTGGAGGGAGAGAAAAACGGATGGAGGGAGAGAGAAAGATAGAGGGATGGAGGGAGAGAAAGAGAGATGGAGGGTTAGAGAAAGAAAAAGAGAAAGAGGGATGTGGGACCGTGTGTATGCAAGACCACTTGAGCGGAATTCCATCAGAGTTCCATTGGAGAAACCTTCGGAGTTTATTCCGACGGCAAAACCGGTCATGTGTACAGGGCATTAGAAACAGTGACAGGATAAATATGTATTGTTTTTAAAGTGGTTGTAAACCCTTACAGACCACTTTGACCTACAGGTAAGCCTAGATTAAGGTTTACCTGTAGGTCCAAGAAATATCTCCTAAACCTACACGGTTTAGGAGATATTTGCAAAAAGACAGCCACCGCTGTCTACGGCGCATGCGCGGTAGACAGCAGCGCGCAGCAGCACTGAGCATGCCGCTGCTAACGGCGATATGCCGTTAGTGGCGGCTCCCGTGCGCACGCGCGGGAGTGACGTCATCTTGGCTCCGGCCAACCACAGCGCCGGAGCCACGATACCCGGAAAGAAGATGGACGCTCCATAGCAGAGGGGACAGCGGTGACATTGCAGGCTCCTGTGTCAGGTAAGTGACACATAATGGGCTACTATGCGATGCATAGTAGCCCATTATGCTTTACCTTTGCAGGGAAACACAGAGGAAGTAAACCCATCAGGGTTTACTTCCTCTTTAAGCAGAAAGCACTTTTTAAGCATCAGCCACTACTCTGTGCCTGCTAGTATCATGTTCGTAAGAAAAACAAATTACCTTTGAATTGCCGAAAGAGTTTCCTCACCTCATGCTTCTTTGCAGAGTAGTTCCATGCCCAGACAGTGCACCCATTGGCTAGGATGCGGTACAGCCCGCCTCCTGCTACCTCCTCAGCCAATAGCTGCTCTTTGCGGTTACATCACCCATAATGTGCCAACTCCCAGCCCACACAGTTTACTGAATGTCCCAGGCAGATTTGGACTGCTGGCAACTATGATGTTATCCCCCATATTTGGAGTATAACATGGTGCCACTCCCCAGCCCCCCACTTACCTCAATTGTGGAGTGCTTCTGTTTAATTCTGAGTTTGGTCTGGTTGTGGGTGGCTCCTCTCACACAGCCACACCATCCATTTGCAGAGATCTGTGAATCGAGAGACTACAAGTCCCACCTGCCACCGCAGCAAGGGACTCACTCTCAATGGAACCAAGGTTTGTAATTAGCCCTCGTTCACATGGAACATATGCATCTACACCCTGTGTGAGGAACATGTTTACCCACATAGGAATGCACAGGTGTTCCCTGTGCAGACAATCCCAATGCACGTGTTCGGAGCTGTGCATCGGCACGGATGTCACATTGGGACCAGTGGCTGTGTAGTTGCTGCGTCCCAATTGACAGCAATGTGACTGCTTGCATGGGAATGAACGGAAAACCTGTGCATCCCTGTGTGGCTTAACATGGCCCTCACAGGGGGTATGCATTCAAATGAGGCCATAGGGATGAGCTCAGAGACACGAGTCCGAGCCCAAACTCAACTTTGGCCTTGAAAGGCTGAAACGCATTAGTGTTGGCTCTGTTTGGAACATTTGTACTCATTGGACGAAATAGACATGTTATTCATCCTCACCTGGTTGCCGAGTCTGAACCCGCCTGTGTGGTTCTGCCAGGATGCTGTCCAAGCCAATCCTAGGTGGCAGAGGAATTCCCCACCCTGCAGCCGCACATATGCAAGGGCCGTGTATATATGTGGGGAATGCCTCTGCCGCCTAGGATTGGCTGTCTTTGACAGCTACCTACCATGATAGCTCAGGCAGGTTCAGACTCATGCTTAAACACGTCTGAGCTCATTATTGGTGATAATGTCAACATAGTCTTAGTCCATTGATAATGCCCTTCAGCTGCATAATCGAAGGTCTGCCATCTTTGCTTCTATTTCATGAGCAAGTTTGGGGTGGAAGAACTTGACTGGCCTGCAGATAGTCCCCAAACTCGCTCATCCATGTCTTTATGGACCTTGCTTTGTACACTGGTCCAAATCATTTGGTGGAGGAAGGATTATGGTGTGGGGTTGTTTCTCAGGGGTTAGGCTTGGCCCCTTAGTTCCACTGAAGGGAATTCTTAAGGCATCAGCATACCAAGACATTTTAGACAATTTCATGCTCCCAACTTTGTGGGAACAGTTTAACCTTCCTGTTCCAACATGACTGCACACCAGTGCACATAGAAAGGTCCATAAAGACATGGATGAGTGAGTTTGGGGTGGAGGAACTTGACTGGCCTGCACAGAGTTCTGACCTCAACCGGATAGAACACCTTTGGAATGAGTTAGAGCGGACACTGCGAGCCAGGCCTTCTCGTCCACATCAGTGCCTGACCTCACCAATGCGCTTCTGGAAGAATGGTCAAACATTCCCATAGACACACTCCTAAACCTTGTGGACAGCATTCCCAGAAGAGTTGAAGCTGTTATAGCTACAAAAGGTGGGCCAACTCAATATTGAACTCTAAGGGCTAAGACTGGGATGCCATTAAAGTTCATGTGCGTGTAAAGGCAGACATCCTGATACTTTTGACACTATAGTATAGTGTATATGTGGTTGCAAGGCAATGACTCTGTTACATATGATTGGCGATCTGCAGTGACAGCTTCTTGGTGGGATACCTCAGGTGGGTTAACATTCTTGTCTGAACGTGCCTGAGCTTATCCCTAGTGGTGGTCAACTTGAAAACTAGAGAGGACCTCAAATGCAGCCCCCAACACTTTCAGAGGGCACAATAGCAGTGTATTTCACACCTCACGTGCACCTGCATTTTTATAGCAATTCATACTGAAGAAGTTGAAATACAATAGTAGTCAACATTAGACCCCTTTCACACTGAGGAGCTTTACAGGTGCTACATCGCTAAAAATAGCGCCTGTAAGGCGCCGCTCCTGTCTCTCCAGTGTGAATGCCCGAGTGCTTTCACACTGGAGAGGTGCGCTTGCAGGACGTTAAAAAATCTCCTGCAAGCAGCATCTTTGGAGCGGTGTATACACCGCTCCTGCCCATTGAAATGAATGGGCAGCGCGGCAATACCGCCGGCATAGCGCTGCCGCAGCAGCGCTTTGCGATGGTTTTAACCCTTTCTCGGCCGCTAACAGGGGGTAAAAGCTCTTGAAAAAAAGCTGGCCGAATAGCGCTGCGTAATTGACAGGTAAGGCGACGCTAAAAATAGCGACGCTTTACTGCCGACGCACCCACCGCCCTAGTGTGAAAGAGGCCTTAGTGTCAGTGAGTGCAATAATAACCCCCAGCTAGCCCGGGATCAAAAAAAGGGTCCTCCCAAGAGTCAAGGGGCCCCTGTGAACCGATCTGGGGGTGTCATTAACATTGTATTGACACCCGCATCGGTTTTGCAGAGGCGGTGTTAACTGCCGGTGGGAGAGATGCGATATGGGAACCGGCGCTGTAATCACACTGGTTGCCACATCGCACAAGTGTGAACCTAGGTTGAAGGTTCTAGTTAGGCCTCTGACCGCAACGCTTTGTAACCTCCAATCAAAAAAACGAACACACTTTTTTTTTTTTTACAGTATGGGTGTATTTATTTTATATTTTTATTATAAAATGCGCCTGTAAAGCCTTTAAAACATCTCTCTCGACTCTCCACGGTTATGACGCTTCACTTATAACTTTACACAGAAGTTCACAGCGCGCCTCAGGAAAGCAGTCACGTGTCTCCTCCGCAACTCCCTGTACGGGACGCCCCCGCGTGCCAATGGGAAGCGCCGTTCTCGTTGCTGACTGGCCTCTCATCCAATCGGCGAGGCGAGGGGCTCGGTCACGTGGCAGGCCGTACGGCAGTGTGGCGCAGTCGGTGACGGAGTTTTGAGGAGAGCAGGTGAGTCTGTGCTGCGTCGTGTAGGCCCCACAGAGTTCCTATAGCTTGGTGTGATAGTGTTAGGCCTGTAAAGAAACAGGGGATATATGTGTGTTGAAGTGTGCTCATTCATGGAGGTATGGGTTGATATCTTATAATAGAAGGCAGAAAATGATCTAAAGTGGACTTGTACAGTCTAAAAGTGACTTTAAAGTGGACCTTCGCTGAAAAGTATAAGTTCTGAACTTCCTTATCCAACCACCCTCCTCTGCCAATAATAAAAAAAAATAATTTTGGGGGTGGGTGGAGAGCGGGTAGCTATTTTTGGTAGGCACCCACCCATATAGCAAACAATTGAGCTGCAATTGTGAAAATGATATGGCCAGCCATGGCTAGACTTGCCATTTGTTGCAAAATTGCAGCAGGTCCGCATTGCATGACTCCAGATCAGATTTCTTTGCAAACATTCTGCAAGTTCTGGTTCAGTTATGTTGTGCAATAGTCATCCCACCACAGGGGTCACTGTGACTTGCTGTAGACTCGCCTCTGCAAATTTGCACTTGCTAAAGACTTGCCATGCAAATTTGCTACAATTTGGAAAAGTGTCAACTTGAACTTGTGCTTTAAGTGCTCTCTCTGCAAGTGAAAAACTTGCCAGTGATAATGTGTAGCAAGTTAAAGGAGAAGTATAGTCAAAGCTTGTTTGGCTGTACTTCTATGGATCACAGCAATTTGTTTTGCACTTCTGTGCTCCGTTTTCAGCAGAGAGCAGTCTGAAGGTCTTTGCTGATGTCACAGAAATCAGTCCAGGCACCGCGTCATCCCGACAATGGAAGTCTGGATCCGCCAGGTGCCTGGACTGATACCCGTCTCAGCGAGCCGTTGAGAGCCTCAGACACTGCCGCTCCACAGCTCAGCACTCCAGTGAGTGAGGAAGAGGCAGAGCGGAGAGCGGCCGATTGACAGTCTACAGTTCTCTGCTCGGGGAGCTGTGAGAAACGAGCCATCAGCGATGTTCGATCACTCGATTCTCAGTGCAGAGGCGCCCCGGGGACAGATGCAGCATTAGACCGATGCTGCATCCACCTAGGTAAGTATGAAACTGAAAAAAAAAAAAAAAAAAATCCCTTCTCTTTTAACAATAGTTTAATTCAACATTATCCTTGCTATCTGGGCATTCCCACTTAGGCGATTCCAGCGGAAGTCCACCCACCCTGCCCAGGTGGTTACCTCCTGGGACATGTCACAGGCTACTGGAGCCTGCGGGACTAGTCGCAAGACTCAGTGCTGCTTGTGCATGCGCAGTTGGAAGCTGCAAGATGTCATAGCCGGCTTATCACAGTAAACATGGTGGCGCCGGGGACACGAAGACTGGCGAAGAACCAGTATTCTGTCAACACAGCCAACTCGCCAAAATCTCCACTTTACTTCTGAGCAGCAGTAATTGCAGATTTCCACGACTTGGCTGTTTTCACAGCACACCGGCAGCATTTACACTACAGTAGATGATATAATAAGTGGACATTGTTAGTCTGCCCACTAGTAACCAACAACATGGCCGCGACAACATTTTTTACTCCTTAGCCGGTGTTCTGTCAAAACTGCCAACTAGTCTACTGCAGGAGTAAACAACCTGGGGCCCTCCAGCTGTTGCAGAACTACAAGTCCCATCATGCCTCTGGGAGTAATTGTAACTGCCAGCTTTGCGATGCCTCATGGGAAATGTAGTTCAACAACAGCTGGAGGGCCCCAGGTTGCCTACCCCTGGTGTACTGTACACGTTGCTGGTGTTCTGTGGGAACAGCCAAGTCCTTGAAATCTCCAATTATTGCTGCTGGAGAGTCACCAGAAATGATGTTACTGGAGATTTTGGCAAGTTGGCTCTTTTTACAGAACACCAGCTTGAGTTTTATTAAAACTCACCAGCTACAGTATTTGTAGCTGCTGACTTTTATTTATTTTAACCACTTAAGGTCTACCCTAAAGCAGTTTTACTGCTACAGGGTGGCACCTGTGCGCTGGATCATGTGTGTGTGTGTGTATATATATATATATATATATATATATATATATATATATATATATATATATATATATATATACTCCGACTCTTCCGGGTAGGGGGCATGCATGTGAGCCACCGCTGGCTCCCTTCAGCGGTGATTACACACTGCGGAAGCCGATTGGGGGTTGTATGGTACTCGATGTCCTCCGGCACCCAGCAATCGTTAAGCAGATCGCAGTTCTGATAGGAAGGGATGAAATTTGTGTTTCTGCAAAGTAGGTAATAAATTCCATCTCTTCCCCTAGTAAAAGCAGCTCACACAGAACACACAAACACGGGCTAGGCACACATTTAACCCTTTGATCACCCCTGATGTTAACCCCTTCCCAGCCAGTGTCATTAGTACAGTGACAGTGCATATTTTTTAGCACTGATCACTATATTAGTGTCACTGGTCCCCAAAAAGTGTCGGTGTCAGAATGTCTGCTGCCATATCACAGTCCCGCTGTAAGTCGCTGATCACCACCATTACTAGTAAAAATAAATAAAAATATCCCTGTAGCAGAGTACATGGCTCTGCTATGTTCCATGTAAGTTGCCCCTAAAAGTGCTGTGTTCCTGCTCTTTGGCTGTCAGGAACTTTTGCAGGACCTCACCCAGGAACTGCATGGAATGATCGGTGGGTGCTACCTTGTTTTGCACTGTACTAGGCTCCCTGAGCCTCTGCTATCTATTGCTAGTCAGTAGGTAACTTGAGTGCTGGGTTTGTGTGTGCTGCCAGGCTGTGGCGTAGGAAAGCAGTGTGGTACAGTGCGCATGTGCAGCTTGTTGCTTCCTGCGCACACTTGGCCCTGATGACGGCACTGTGACCCTGTCTGCCCGTGCTACTGCACAGTCACAGCCATGTTGGCGCATGGTGTATGTGTGGGTGCCATCTTGGTTCTTGCCCTTTACTGACTTGGACAAGGCTACCCTTTCCTGATGGACCCTTGGCAGCCTTACAGCAGACAGATAAGGAAAAAATAGCTGCGCTATTTTTTCCTTATTTTTTTTTTCCTTATCTGATGTTATATGTATGTATTTCATATATTAGTTGCTTCTTTGTGTTTGTTTTTTAGTTTAATTATTTTTACTTTTAAAGCGCAGTATTTCTCTCTATATCCCAATACTTACAGCAGACAGCACAGGCCACGTTGGGCCACAGGACATCAGAGACACTGGGAGACCACCCCTCCCCTTAAGTATTTTGAGTATCATGCCCTTGTGGGCACAACAAACCTGGTGGATCAGACTCTTGGGAGACCTAAATCCCACATTATACCACAGGTGCTGCCTTGTGAGTTCCTCTCCCATGACTGAAAGAGGAGAAAGGGTCAGAGGAAGTGGACGCGTACTCCCCAAATTTTTTTCTAAAGGGTCTTGTTGAGTTTCCTCATGGGGGAGGTCCATAAGAATTTGAAGCTCACTACCTGAATCCTCTGGGCCTAAAGTGACGGGGTTACAGTCTTGGAAAGAGCCCAAACTGTCCAAATTATTTTCTGTGCATACTCACATTGAGGAGGATCTATACAAGGTGCGGGCCCATTCAGACAAGTAGTTGGGCAACCGAAGATGTTTGAGCAACAATATCTGAGGGACGGACAAAAAGTAGGCGGTCTCAGCTGTGGACCCTGCAGTGTCTTATTTAACCACTTCCCATCCTTAGGCTGTGGCAGGATCATGGCTACAGCTGTATTGTTCAGGCAGTTGGCTTCCTGGTGGTTCTGCAGCTGCTCAATCACTTTAAAGGCAGCGGAAGGGGGTTCTGCCACCGCTGGCTACCTTCAAATGCTCTGTGAAGAGTGGAAGGAACTTCCATTAATTTCCCTCCTCTGTGATGTGAGAATCCAGAAGTGACAGGGCTCGCTTCCAGTTTTGTTTTTTTCAAGACGTTACTGGCTTGTAAAGCAACCAATCAAACTGAGAGATCTGGGTTCTAAAAGACCCCAGATTGCTCTGTAAAAGGGACCTGTCACTTTCCATGCTCTCACAAGAGGTTTTGTTCATCCCTTGTGATAGCCATAAAGTTAAAGTGTCGCTAAACCCACATCATAAAAAACTATTAATAAACGCTGTTGTACATCGCTCGACAAATCCCAGGTGCCAGGTCATCATGGCGACTAGAAATTGCATCCTGGCGCGTAGGCTTTTGTCATCCCATTCACTGTTGGTCTAAATCATTAGAGGGGTGCAGTCTGCCGGGCCGCAAGGCCAAGGCGCAACAGCTCCCTCCAAGAATTATTTCCCTCTCCTGCCGCTATAGGCTGGAAGGGCAGAGCTCTGATTATCGATTAGCAAAAAGGTACTTCGATTTATTTATTTTTTTATCAAAATAATTACAGTGCAATCATCCATATACAGAAATAGAAGGGACAATGTAAATTAAAGTGTGTGTTTAGTATCACTTTAACCGCCTGCCGACCGCCGGCCGTCAATTGACGGCCAGGCGGCGCAGCTCTCGTTGCGGGAGGGCGTCATATGACGTCCTCGCTTTCCTAGGCCACCAGGGGGCCCCGCCGTGTCACTAGGCACCCGGTGCGCATGCCCGGCGGCCGCGATGTCCGCCGGGCACACGCGATTACCGGTATCACAGCAGGACCGTGGATCTGTGTGTGTAAACACACAGATCCACGGTCCTGTCAGAGGAGAGGAGACCGATGGTGTGTTCCCAGTACAGCGGAACACCGATCGGTCTCCTCCCCTAGTGAGTCCCCGCCCCTACAGTTAGAATCACTCCCTAGCAACACAGTTAACCCCTCGATCACCACCTAGTGTTAACCCCTTCACTGCCTGTCACATTTATACAGTAATTAATGCATTTTTATAGCACGGATCGCTGTATAAATGTGAATGGTCCCAAATATGTGTCAAAAGTGTCCGATGTGTCCGCCATAATGTCGCAGTCACGATAAAAATCGCAGATCGCCGCCATTACTAGTAAAAAAATAAAAAAAAATAAAAATGTTATAAAACTATCCCCTATTTTGTAGACGCTATAACTTTTGCGCAAACCAATCAATATACGCTTATTGCGATTTTTTTTTTTTTTTTTTTACCAAAAATATGTACAAGAATACATATCGGCCTAAACTGAGGAAAAATTTGTTTTAAAGAAAAAAAAATTGGATATTTATTATCGCAAAAGGTAAAAATTATTGTGTTTTTTTTTAAAACTTGTCACTCTTCTTTTGTTTATAGCGCAAAAAATAAAAATCGCAGAGGTGATCAAATACCACTAAAAGAAAGCTCTATTTGTGGGGAAAAAATGATAATTTCATTTGGGTACAGTGTTGTATGACCGCGCAATTGTCATTCAAAGTGCGACAACGCTGAAAGCTATAAAATGGCTTGGGCAGGAAGGGGGTGAAAATGCCCAGTATTGAGGTGGTTAAATAAAAAAAAAAAGTGTGAAAAAAAAATACATTTGAATAAAATAAATACAATTCATTTTATATTTAAATCCAACAAAAATTACTGGCAAAAACGAAGGTGAAAGCTGCGCTCAAGGTGAAACAAAAAAAAAATATATATACAGTGTAGTGAAATCCAAGCAGCCTGCATCGAGATCTAGTCTCCAAATCCCTCCAAAGATGATAATACAAAAGAGATGCGGCGCTAAAACATATTATGAACCTGTGAAATAAGTTAATGAAATAATCAAGGCTAATAGTGCAAAGTGAATATAAACAATATTGTACTCTAATATCCCAAAATTAATTGAAGACAAATATTGAAATAGATAAATGCATAAAGTCCAATGGTATCTCAGGATATGTGTGCAGCAGCCCCTCCAGCAGTGGTGTATTTAGGTTTTGTGCTGCCCTAGGCCTGATGGGCCTAGGGCAGCACAAAACCTAAATACACCACTGCTGGAGGGGCTGCTGCACACATATCCTGAGATACCATCTGTCGCCCATCGGTACCATTAAGCTGTGGTTGTGGGGATCCCTATAATTTCCCTGTGCCGTTTTTGACTGCTGTAATAGCGGTCAATGGGATCTGGTAAGCACATCTGAATACCACCTTGGGTGTGAAGAACCACAGAAGATTTTCCCCACTGCACCTTCATCTTTGTTGTGGCCCTTTCTGGCACTTTTCCTTGATTCATCACGGACTTTTTCTTTGGTTTTGGACTTTATGCATTTATCTATTTCAATATTTGTCTTCAATTAATTTTGGGATATTAGAGTACAATATTGTTTATATTCACTTTGCACTATTAGCCTTGATTATTTCATTAACTTATTTCACAGGTTCATAATATGTTTTAGCGCCGCATCTCTTTTGTATTATTATATTTAAATCCCTCTCGTGCAATTGTGAATGCATATGGTCCCGCATGCATATTTAAACTGTAATCGCAACACACGTGTGAGAGCAATAATTCTAGTACCAGACCTCCTTTTCAACTCTAAATTGGTAACGTGGAGAAGAGGGGGAAGAGGAGCTGGTCTTTCGGGCACCCGCATCGCTGGACCGTGGGACAGGTAAGTGTCTGTTTATTAAAAGTCAGCAGCTACACTTTTTTTGTAGCTGCTGACTTTTAATAAACGGAAAAAAGCCTGGAACTCCGCTTTGACATCAATTCTTTTTATTTTACCAAAATGTGAGTATTATATTGTGTGTATTTGACACTAAAATTCATTAAAATATATTTTTTCCTGAAAATTTGCATTTGGTAAACCTGCGCTAACATTGTGTGACATAAAAAAATTGCAACCACCACCATTTTATTTATCAGGGCCTTTGCTTTCAGAAAATATACACTGGGGCTTCTAGGTAATTTGTTTTAGCAAAAAGGTTATTTTTACATGATTGTGAGGAATGTCAGAATTCACCCAGATGGCAAGTAGTTAACTGTTTCCGGACCGTCCACCGCACATATACTGAGGCAAGGTGGCCCGGCTGCACAAGACAACGTACCTGTGCATTTTCCTTCTCTGGGTCTTGGGCACGCGATGTTCGCCGGGACCCGCCGATCGTTTGCTGGAGAGACAGAACGCCGGTCTGTCTCTGTAAACGTGGCAGACCGTCGTTCTGTCAGACAGGAAGAGAGAGACATGTTGTGTTCCTGCTAATCAGGACCACAGATGTCTCTCTTTTTTTTTCTCCAGTCAGTCCATCCCCCACACAGTTAGAAAGCATTCCCTAGGAGCACACCTAACACTTTGCCCCTGATGTTAACCCCTTCCCTGCCAGTGTCATTTATACAGTGACAGTGCATTTTTAGCACTGATCACTGTACAGTGGGGATGGAAAGTATTCAGACCCCCTTAAATTTTCCACTCTTTGTTATATTGCAGCCATTTGCTAAAAGCATTTAAGTTCATTTTTTCCCTCATTAATGTACACACAGCACCCCATATTGACAGAAAAACACAGAATTGACATTTTTGCAGATTAATTAAAAAAGAAAAACGGAAATATCACATGGTCCTAAGTATTCAGACCCTTTGCTCAGTATTTAGTAGAAGCACCATTTTGATCTAATACAGCCATGAGTCTTTTTGGGAAAGATGCAACAAGTTTTTCACACCTGGATTTGGGGATCCTCTGCCATTCCTCCTTGCAGATCCTCTCCAGTTCTGTCAGGTTGGATGGTAAACGTTGGTGGACAGCCATTTTTAGGTCTCTCCAGAGATGCTCAATTGGGTTTAAGTCAGGGCTCTGGCTGGGCTATTCAAGAACAGTCACAGAGTTGTTGTGAAGCCACTCCTTCGTTATTTTAGCTGTGTGCTTAGGGTCATTGTCTTGTTGGAAGGTAAACCTTCGGCCCAGTCTGAGGTCCTGAGCACTCTGGAGAAGGTCCCTGTACTTGGCCGCATTCATCTTTCCCTCAATTGCAACCAGTCGTCCTGTCCCTGCAGCTGAAAAACACCTCCACAGCATGATACTGCCACCACCATGCTTCACTGTTGGGACTGTATTGGACAGGTGATGAGCAGTGCCTGGTTTTCTCCACACATACCGCTTAGAATTATGGCCAAAAAGTTCTATCTTGGTCTCATCAGACCAAAGAATCTTATTTCTCACCATCTTGGAGTCCTTCACTGAGGAGAGGCTTCCGTCGGGCCACTCTGCCATAAAGCCCCGACTGGTGGAGGGCTGCAGTGATGGTTGACTTTCTATAACTTTCTCCCGTCTCCCGACTGCATCTCTGGAGCTCAGCCACAGTGATCTTTGGGTTCTTCTTTACCTCTCTCACCAAGGCTCTTCTCCCCCGATAGCTCAGTTTGGCCGGACAGCCAGCTCTAGGAAGGGTTCTGGTCGTCCCAAACGTCTACCATTTAAGGATTATGGAGGCCACTGTGCTCTTAGGAACCTTAAGTGCAACAGAATTTTTTTTTTTTTTTAACAAAGAGTGAAAAATTTAAGGGGGTCCGAATACTTTCTGTCCCCACTGTATGTGTCAGATTTGTCCGCCGCAATGCTCCGGTCCCGCTGATTGCCGCCATTACTAGTAAAAATATCCCATAGTTTGTAGACACAACTTTTACGCAAACCAATCAATATAGGCTAATTGGGATTTTTTTACCAAAAATATGTAGCAGAATACATATAGGTATAAATTGATGAATACATTAGATTTTTTTACATATTTTTATTGGATATATTTTATAGCAGAAAGTAAAAAATTGTTTTTTTTTTTTCAAAATTGACGCTTTTTTTTTGTTTGTTTATAGAGCAAAAATAAAAACCGCAGAGGTGATCAAATACCACCAAAAGAAAGCTCTATTTTGTGGGAAAAAAAGAACCACAGTTTTGTTTGGGTAGAGCGTCGCACGACCGTGCAACTGTCAGTTAACCACTTGCCGACCGTATGACGTCCATGGACGTCCTGGGTTTGTGGGTGTATATCTGAATGATGCCTGCAGCTAGAGACATCATTCAGATATTGATAAAAAAGTGATTCCGCGCTACAGTAAAAATATAATAGAAAAGTCACAAAGTGCATATAACAATAAAGTGTTGAAACCTCACTTAAGGAATAAATAATAAAATATTGAAATGTTTAAAACCATATACAATGAAGACTGGGCAAACGCTTAAAAGTGGATAAGTCTCTAAAATTACCTCAAACAGATGGAAAAAGGAACTAGAGTTGTGTCCTGCAGATGCAAAAGGTCTTTAAAAAGTAGTAGACACAGAGCTCTCGCCTTCATAAATTGTCCAGATGCTAAATGAATAAAAAATCCGTAATGCAAAGTAATTTCAGCTTCCACCACTAGGGGGTCCTGTGTGTCGACATCAATGCCATAAAACCAATCGAAATGTCAGCATTAAACCATAAGTATATAAAATGTCATTCCTTATAATAGATTCCACCACTAGGGGGTCCTCTCCTTCGTCCACAAACGTCTCCCAATTATTGCTGCACTTCCAAGCCTCTTCATATACCTCGTACCTCCGTAAAGACAGGGGGGAGGGAGGGAGGGGGGGGGGGCACAGCAACAAACAGAGGTGGGAGAGAGAGAGACAAAAAGATCCGAATAGTGTAGTAGATTAAAGTAACATAAGCTTTAATGCGAAGGTAAAATTGGACTCTTACAATGTAAATAAAGTAAAAAGGCAAAAAACAGTTGCTAAGGCGTCTGAACGCCGCTCTCACTCTGACTTCCTGGTATCGCTCAGTCTATCCGGCCACTCCCTACGTGTTACGTCATCACGTGACTTCTTCACGTGATGACGTAACGCGTAGGGAGTGGCCGGATAGACTGAGCGATACCAGGAAGTCAGAGTGAGAGCGGCGTTCAGACGCCTTAGCAACTGTTTTTTGCCTTTTTACTTTATTTACATTGTAAGAGTCCAATTTTACCTTCGCATTAAAGCTTATGTTACTTTAATCTACTACACTATTCGGATCTTTTTGTCTCTCTCTCTCCCACCTCTGTTTGTTGCTGTGCCCCCCCCCCTGTCTTTACGGAGGTACGAGGTATATGAAGAGGCTTGGAAGTGAAGCAATAATTGGGAGACGTTTGTGGACGAAGGAGAGGACCCCCTAGTGGTGGAATCTATTATAAGGAATGACATTTTATATACTTATGGTTTAATGCTGACATTTCGATTGGTTTTATGGCATTGATGTCGACACACAGGACCCCCTAGTGGTGGAAGCTGAAATTACTTTGCATTACGGATTTTTTATTCATTTAGCATCTGGACAATTTATGAGGGTGAGAGCTCTGTGTCTACTACTTTTTAAAGACCTTTTGCATCTGCAGGACACAACTCTAGTTCCTTTTTCCATCTGTTTGAGGTCATTTTAGAGACTTATCCACTTTTAAGCGTTTGCCCAGTCTTCATTGTATATGGTTTTAAACATTTCAATATTTTATTATTTATTCCTCAAGTGAGGTTTCAACACTTTATTGTTATATGCACATTGTGACTTTTCTATTATATTTTTACTGTAGCGCGGAATCACTTTTTTATCATCACTGTGAGTGGATTGTGATACACTTTAGGTTCTGCTGCAGGCAGACATTATTTATGTTAACACTTTATGCTAATTAGTCACCTTTAGTTTTATCACCACACGTTATTATTCGTTCTCCACCATTTATCATAGTAGCGCGAGGGCTTTACATTCGCATCATTCAGATATTGCCATTTTCAGCCGGCGATTCCCTACACCATAAGAATGATCATAGCGGCGGGTCAGCCGCTTGATCGTTCTTACGGGCAGCGAGAGGGGACGTCCCCCCCCCCCCCCCTCCCGCTGCCCTCCGGTGCTTCTTCCGACTCACCTCTGCGATCGGTGAATCGGAGAGCGGATCCGCCGGCCCCGGATGTTGATCATAGAGATTTCCGGCGGACCAGATGGTCGCCGGAGTCTCTATGATCGTCAGAGGCCGGACACGATGTTATGACGTCACGCCCGGCCTCTGCATTCAAAAAAACGGCGCCGCTTCGGCTGGGAAGCGGTGATCGTTTTATTTATTTTTTTTTTTTCAGGCTTCTCAGCCTAGTGGTGAGATGTGGGGTCTTATTGACCCCATATCTCACTGTAAAGAGGTCCTGTCATGCCATATTCCTATTACAAGGGATGCTTACATTCCTTGTAATAGGAATAAAAGTGATCAAAATTTTTTTTTTTTTTTTTTTAAAGTGTCAAATTAACAATTAAAAAAAAAATAAAATTTAAAGTGCTCCTGTCCCCGTGTGCTCGCACGCAGAAGCGAATGCATACGTAAGTCCCGCCCACATATGAAAACGGTGTTGAAACCACAGATGTGAGGTGTCGCCGCGAACGTTAGAGTGAGAGCAATAAATCTAGCCCTAGACCTCCTCTGTAACTCAAAACATGTAAGCAGTAAAAATTTTTAAAGCATCGCCTATGGGGATTTTTAAGTACCGAAGTTTGGCGCCATTCCACGAGCGTGTGCAGTTTTTGAAGCGTGACATGTTAGGTTTCTATTTACTCAGCGCAACTTCATCTTTCACATTATGCAAAAAAATTGGGCTAACTTTACTGTGTTTTTTTTTTTTTTAACACATGAAACTGTTTTTTTTCCAAAAAAAAGTGTTTGAAAAATTGCTGCGCAAATACCGTGGGAGATAAAAAGTTGCAATGACCGCCATTGTATTCTCTAGGGTCTCTGCTAAAAAAACATAATGTTTGGGGGTTCTATGTAATTTTCTAGCAAAAAAAATTATGATTTTTACATGTAGGAGCAAAGTGTCAGAATTGGCCGGGTTGGTAATTGGTTAAAGTAACGCAGTGCCATATCGCAAAAAATGGCCTGGTCATTAAGGGGGTAAAACCGTCTGGGGCTGAAGTGGTTAAATTAAACCCTTAAAGTGGATATAAACCCACTCTCATCATTTCTAAATTACTTCCATAGTGCTGATCTATAAGGATATACATGCCTCCTGCATGTATCCTTACCTGTGAAATATCTCCCCTTTAGCTGTTTGGACCCCTGCAAAACTCCGGATTCTGTGGGCAGGTCTGTTGTCCAGGGCTCGGTGGGTGGAGTTGAGATGTCAGTAGACTCCCCGCCCACCTCTACACGCCCCTTGGACAGGCATCAATATTTCTTACACTGAACTTCTGCTGGTCTCGTGGATTATGCCCCATGATCACTAACATCCAGTAAAAACCCAGGAAAGTCACCACATGACTTCAACATGCCCAATCATGCTGAGGTGTGGAGCAGCCAATCCTGGGAGAGCTGGAGAAGAAAGGAGGGGGGATGTGAAGTAAACAGAATGTGTCTCTCACACTTGTGCATGGGATAAGAAAATCACCTGTCACTCATGGTAAGGGGGAAGAACAGACCCCTATTTCTCTGTGTGTCTTACTGCAGAAAGATAAGAGGATTTCTCAGAGCTGGATTAACTCTTAGTGGCAAGGCTGGGCACAGATGAAATGACATCCTCTGCTTTAACAGATGAGTTTTAATTAAAAAAATTTTTATGGGGGTTTACATCCACTTTAAAGCGGCGTTCCAGCCTGCAAAAAAAAAAAAAAGTCAGCAGCTACAAATACTGTAGCTGCTGAATTTTAATATAAGGCCACTTGCTGTCTAGGTATCCCGCGATGTCAGCACCCTTAGCCGATTCATCAATCAGCTTTGCGTGCAGGTGCCGGCATTTTCACTAGGGGAAACGGTAGTAAGTGAAGCCTAATCGCGCTGCACTTTCTGAATGGTCCCGCTGTCTTCTGGGACCTGTGTGTATCCCAGAAGGCAGTGGAGAAGGGGCCAGAAGTTTCATAGATCGTCGTGAGGCGATCTTAGCCGGAAGTGGGAGTGGATACCTGGTTTTGGTTCAAACAAGCGGAGCTTCCACTTTTGGGCCGAGCTCCGCTTTAAGGCTGGTTCACACCAGATGAGGTAGGACTGCGTTGGGTGGCTATTCCACTTGCAGTCCCAATGCATGGGCAAGTCAATATGCCTGGTCTCCTATGTGCCCGGTTCACACCACTGTATTGCGGTGGTGCGTGGCCATGGTGCACTGAAAAATAAAAGTGCTGAATGCAGTAGCTGGCAATTGAACTTTGAGATGTCTGCTTAACATCTCAATAAAATTAGCTTAAAAAAAAAAAGGGAAACTGCGCTGACCTCGGCTCCACCACACTGCGCACCTGCTGGAGTGAGCCAGTCCTCATAGTTCTGGTGGCTGATGCACTGGTGTTTGAAAGTAGAAGTCAAGTCAAATATTAACTATACTTAAACCTACTCCCACCCCCATTCTAAGCTCTATTATACTTGCCCTATAAGGAAAGATATCTATACTGAGGGCACTCCCATCCGGGCACAACGGGTGCCCCATAGTAAAACTATTAGTGATGTCACAACCCAGGCACTGATAGTTTCGGGATGTCCCCCACCCATTTCCTGCGGAGGGAGGACAGCTCAGGACTAGCAGCCACGAGTAGGTAGCCATAAAGTTGAGACGTGGGCTTCGCCGAGTCCTTCACTCAGAGGGTAGATTCCAATTCTGAGAATGATAAAGTTACCTGTTGGCCCAGAAATTGGCACCTGAAGGCATTAACAATCTGGAGGTATCTCTAAAATGTACGGGTACATTAAATTTTGATTGCAGAGTACTGAAAGAAGCCAATTCGGACTTAGGGATAATATTTTCCAGCTTCACAATTTTGTGCTTGGCACAAGCCTGTGGGTTTAGGATGGTGTAGCAATGCGGGAGATTGGGATTCAGCCACGTTGGTGTATGTGGAGGGAGAAAGTTCGACGATCTGCAATTTTTTAGCGGGACTGCGACATTGCAGCGACAAATGTGACCCCAAATGACACTTTGGGGACCAGTGACATTATTACATTGATCAATGCTATAAAAATGCACTGATCAATGTAAAAATGAGACTGGCAGGGAAGGGGTTAACACTAGGGGGCGATCAAGGGGTTAAGTGTATTCCCTTGGTGTGTTCTAACTGGCTGTCAGGGACATGACCGAGATCACTGTTCCCGATGACTGGGAGCAGTAGACCCCTGTCAGAATGGTGATCTGCTTGTTTACAGAGGCAGAGCACCGTTCTGCCTCTGTACTAGGTGATCGTGGGTCGTCGGTGGACATAGAGTCCGCTCGACCCGCGGGCACGCTCCCGCAGCGTGCAAGTGCGTGAGCCGCTGTACAGCTACAGCGATTCGCGCAGGAGAGCCGACCTCCTGCCGTATAACGGCGGCTGGTCAGCAAGTGGTTAAATCACTTTTATTGCTATCACTACAAATGTAACCATCCCTTGTGATAATCTATAAGACCCTACATCTTTCCTCTACAATGGAAAGCATTCAATAAAATAAAGATAAAGAAAAAAAAAAACATTGATCTAATGCTTTAAAAAAAAAGTTGGCCTTGTCGTCTACATTGGGCTGGAACCTGGAGTGACGTGATGTCTCTCTGGTCCTCCTAGGCCATAGAGATGAGCAGAGGCCAACTTTCCTTTGCTCTCCTGAGGCTACTGATCATCCAGGTAAATCCGTAAACCACCGGAAAGCATCGGGAGATGTCGGAGGCCCCCCCCACCCTTCCCAGTTGTTTCCAGGTTTACCTGGATGATCGGAGGCCTCGGGAACCGAATCCGCTGCTCGGATCACTTTTATCAAAAAGACAGACACCTGAGGGAAAAATTAATACTGGGATTATGGAATCTAGCTGCAACCATAACCCCGGTATTAAACGTCAAAGTGATGACATATTTTCCCAGTTAGGTGGTCTTTGACTGGACTACTATAGCAGCCCTCAAAATTTCCACTCGCCTGCTCGCATTTGGCAAGTGGAAAAAACTTGGGGGCGAATGTAGGGCAGTCTCAGAGGGGGGTTGGCTGCTGGAAGGTGGGGTTCAATGGGAGCCGTTCTCCCAGTGATCGGCCAGCAACCTGGGGAAGAGGAGTCGGCAGGATTACACTGAGTGGGGATATCCCGCTGTGACACAACTTGGATTTCAATTGCCCAGCAGCTGCAGTCATAGTCCCGCCTCCTGGACTGGCTCCTATGATAGACAGAACACTGGTCCAGTGCTGGGAAATTGAAGTAGTGTGATGTCTATCATAGGAGTCAGGACTTCGTTTGACTGCGGCCGCTGGGCAATTCCAGTCCATGCTGTGTCACAGCGGAAGATCCCCGCTCTGTGATCCAGCAAGCTCTCTGATCCCCAGGCACTGGTGTGGCTGCTCTGGGCGCTGATGAGGCGGCACTGATAAAGTTGCTGTTAATATTTATTTCTTTATCGTACATCATGGGATACAGAGCCTTAAGTAATTACCTAATGAGAAGTTCACTCCCCTATATAACCCCTCATGAGTCATGAGTGAAGGTGTGCTCTGAGGAGCTCCAGGAGGGATCCATGCTGGATTTAAAAAGCCTCCACAACCGGATCCATCCACGCCACTGCGGCCACAGGATGGTACCCGCCCACGCATAGAAGATCAAGGTTTTGCCTGTAACGCTTCTCTTTGAGGGCTGGACCCTAGGAACAGGACTCTTTTCGGTCTTGCTACATTACCTAAAGTTGTCCTGAGGGGTGCTATACAGGTCAAAAGGAGTGGAACCCCTATCAAAGGGACCCGGTCTTTGAAGGTTTATCGACGCTGCCCGCCGTGATGTGTGAAGTCTGGATCTGTCTGTTTTCAGCAGTATCCTGCAGCGAGGAAAAGGTAAGAGAAATGCTTAGGAACTGCAAAGTCCACCTATGCCTTTTCTTTCATATGTTACATTGTAATGCCTTAAAGTCTCCTCTAGAGGGAGTAAGAATACACATACCATTTTAATCTGTGCTACAACAGCGTGTGTCCTAGCAGCTGGAGGGGGTTCTTTTTTTCCTCGCCCCCCAATTGGGGAAAGCTGAGTGACTGGGGGTACATGTACTGTGGTATATTATACCTTGTAAACAATTTTGGGTAATCTATGCTCATTGCAGTGTGACAATTCACAAACTAAGTACCCCACCCCCCAAAAAGCCAGCCTTCTCAAAGGGGAGACAGAAACGCCGCATGGCGGCTGCAGCCTCCTCTCCTCTTTCTCGTCTGTGTCTCAGACCTGAATGCTGTGGTCTGCACGCGGGCTGAGGTTTTTTCCTTTGAAAAGAGGAAGAGGGGGGGGGGCGCTCGTGAGCAGCGAACGAAGATGGCCGCATCCTAGCCTCGCTCCGCACCGCCCGGACACATCGGCCTTGAAATATACCAAGTAAGAGGGTATCCCGCTGCTGCCGAGCATCCAGTGGAGCGAACGGCAATGCTCACGCGAGCATCCAGCTCCAGATCTGCGGACCGCACACTGCCTGGGGCCTCCCCGCCGGACGCCATGTTTGAAGCCCCGGCCTCAAGTCCGGACCCCTTCTCGCAGCTCTCATCTGAGGACCCTGAACGGTCTCCCGCTGTCAGCGGGGACCCGCTCCAGCAGCCATCACTGCGGGATGCTGATCTCCTCTCCCGTTTTAAGATTATGCTGCAGGCAGAGCTTTCCACAGCCACCATCAAGCTGGCTACCCACCTTACTAAAGAGATCAGGGAACTCGGCTCCCGCACCAATGATCTGGAAGACAAGATGGATGCCGCTGCCACTGTTCTGGAAAACCACGAGCAGGACATCTCTGATATTAGGAAAGAACTGGATGTAGCCCTACTACGCCTAGAGGATTTTGAGAACAGAGCCCGCAGGGGTAATCTGCGCTTGAGGGGCATCCCCGAAACGGTCATGGACCTCACTTCCACTGCCACGGCCCTGTTCCAGGAGCTTGTCCCAACCATCCCCATTGACAAGTTGGAATTCGACCGCATCCACCGGTCACTTGGCCCCAAGAAATCAGAGGGACCACCCCGTGACATCATTATAAAGTTCACCTACTACCGCACCAAGGAAACCCTCCTCCGTGCGGCCCGGGACAAGTCCAATCTCACGTTCCAGGGTTATCACTACCAAATTTTTGCGGACCTCTCCCAATCCACGATCGTGAAAAGGAGACAGATGAAGCCCTATACCTCAGCTCTCCAGTCTCATCGAATTCGGTACCGCTGGGGCTTCCCCTTCAAGCTCTCCTTCTCGTATAATGGTCGCAGCCACACGCTGACCTCGCCAGACGAAGCACAGTCCGTCCTGGACTCTCTCCAACTGCTACCATCTGGTAAAAGCACCCGAAGCCCAACTGGATCAACTCCCCCTCGGCCCTCTACTAACCTCCCGGGTCGCACATGGGAAAAGGTCAAAGGGCCAAGACGCTCTTCCCCCCCCCCCCCCCCCCCCGCTCCGTCCGTGGCTGGCTCCCAACGTTCTGACCCAGGATGACCTCTGAAACCGTGAATCTTGTCTCCCCCTTTGGTCCCCCGGACCTTTTTGTATTTTACCAACCATCTCCCGTAAGTGATGGTTGGACCGTACCCTCCCTTGTTATTGGCTTTTGATTTACCCCATTCACATACGCCCAATGATGGTCAAGCTTAGGTTGGGTTATGTGCCCTCCTCCCCATCACCTGCCTGCCTCGACTCAATCTGGTAGGGAGGACCCTGATGCCTCCCTCTCTCCACCCTTGTTTATGACTACCCTCTCCTTCTTTTACACACTCTTATTGGAACTCCCTGAGCTCTCCCATTTGCTTTTGCACCCTGCCAGACTTAATTGTGTTGCTCCGGGACTTTCCGTATGCATTGGCATACTCCAAGTTGTGCAGCACCTGACTCTTATTGCCGCTCACCACCCGAATTACCTCCTCAAGACCTCCACTCTGGACTTCCATGTCGTCTTACCATCAAACGCTCCATCGCACCTGAAACCCCACGGTTTTGTTTTATTTGAATTACAGGGTTCTTCCCAGTCCCCTTAAGCAGATGGTCCTGTAGATGCTTGATACCTGGGAGCCCACCGTGCTCCTCCCCCCCCCCCCCCCTGCTTCCCTTCTACCATCCCCGTTCCCCTTTTCCTCCTCCCTCCCTTCACTCCCCTCCTCCCCCCTCCCCCTCCCCCTTTTCCCTTCCCTCTTTCCCTCCCCCTTCCTCCCCCCCCTTTTTTTTCCCTTCCCTCCTTTTTCCCTCCTTCCCCGTCTTTCCCTCCCTCCCCCCTTCCCCCCCCCCCTCTCCTCTCCCCTCTTTTTCCCTTCCCCTGTCTCTTGGGGTCCTGACCCCCCCTCCCTACCTCCTGTATGCTCTTGCCTGAGCTATAACCGGCAATGTTTCTGCCCTTTATCTCATCGGGGGTCTCCGGGGGCCCGTTCCCCGCCAGCGATGGCGGCTGGGGGTCGGCCCCGGGAGACTTCTAGATGGAGCCCATAACAGAGCCCCCTGGCCGGATGGCTGGGGATTAGCCTGACTGCATGAGGTACTTCACAAATGTTATTTACAAGTTATGTTTAATATTGTTTCCAGATAGTTCTGAATTATATGTTTATATAGTGCTTAATCCCTGTGACTCATTTCCAGGTGGATAATTAATGTCCAGCCTCTAATATTAGTTTAATTGGGCTCTCTGGGGACCTGCCTCCTGGTGACGATTGGACCTGGGGGCGGGCTTCGGGAGACCCCCTGATAGACTTTAGGCCCGATATCCCGGGCTGGATGATTAGGGCCTGGTCTCGTTGTATGACCCGAATCACAGAAGTTGCTTATTTCATTTGTGCTCTTTATTGAAATGTAACAATTTTATGTTTAAAGTTCGACTGGTAATCCTTTGTTGTAGCTTATTCTCGGATTGACAAAAATTTTCTTTTGGCTTACTCAGCCGGTGATTTCCCCCCCCCCCCCCTCTTCCCGGTACCCCCCTCTTCTTGCTAAACTTTGAGCTATCCAGACCTAAAATGGCCATGTGTCTGGCGGTCGAGCCCCCCCGCCTTACACGCCTTGCCGAAGACGTGGTCCACGCCCACCGTGGCGTACTTAGTACATTTGTACTGTTTTCGTGTTCTTTTTGTGTTTTTTTTTTTTTTTCTTTCCCTCGTCCTATCTCTTGTCTCTTGTCTTGCATGTTTCTTTGTCTTTCTCTTTTCTTCTCCCCTCAGGCTGGAAACCCACAAAAGTTGTTGACCAGGATCCCTACCGACCTTAACTGCAGCTGCTGGACATCATCACGTGAGCTAACCTTCATCTCCTCACTATGACCCAACCCCCGCTGAAGTTTTATTCCCATAATATCCATGGATTTAATTCACCAGTAAAACGTTCCAAGGTATTTCATCACCTAAAAACTAGTTGCGTAGACGTAGTATGCTTGCAAGAGACCAGGTTTTCCTCCTCTTCTGCCCTAAAATATGTTTCCTCTCACTTTCCTACATTTTTTCAGGCTTCCGCCCCCAAAAAGCAGAGGGGGGTTCTCATTGCCTTTAGACGCAATCTCTTATTTTCATGCTCCAAGGAAATAGCGGATCCAACCGGTAGATACCTGCTACTCCAGGGCACATTAAATGGCCAGAATGTAACCCTAGTTGGGTACTATGCCCCCAACCGCTTCCAACATAAATTTTTCTCCCACCTCCTCAAGGTCGTATCCCAACACAGCTCCGGGACCCTCATTTTGATGGATGACACAAACGTAGCTCTGGATTCCTCGGTGGACAGGAAATACTCATCTGGATCCTCCCCCTCCCATGATTCGGTCGTGGAGGAACAGATGAGATCTCTTTTACAATCCCATGGCCTGGTGGATGCCTGGCGGGAACTCCATCCCCGCGATCGCGACTTCACCTACTACTCTAGCCCGCACGATAGCTTTTGTAGGATCGACCACGTTTTCGTTCCTCTACGCCACATCTCTAATATCCACAAAATTACGATCCCCCCTTCTGTGTGGTCGGATCACGATCCCATTGTTTTTTCATTTACCCTCTCAGGTCTGACGCGCCCTACTTTTCAATGGCGATTGAATGACTCACTCCTTACAACACAAGATGCCCTTCTTGAGATCCAGACACGACTCCAAACCTTCTTTAAGGAAAATGTAGGCTCCGTGTCCTCGCCCATCTCTCTTTGGGAGGCCCACAAGGCTACCATGAGAGGCCACTGCATACAACTGGCATCCTCCCGCAAACGCCACAAAGAAAAGCGGGTCCGGGAACTTACAGTTCTTTTGGCCTCCGCGGATGCGGAGTGGAAATCCCACCCCTCGCTAGCAAACAGGAAAGCTAGGGACACCCTAGCAGCCGAATTAGACTTGTTGGCCTCCGACCAAGCCGAAAAGGCCCTGCGGTGGACTAAACATAAATTTTATTCCTGCGCAAATAAACCGGGCGCAATGCTGGCTAAAAAACTCAAAGCTACATCTCGCAGCCATAAGCCTATCCGCCTTCGTGCTGCCAACGGAGACCTCACTTCGGATCCGAGTAAAGTCACTGCGGCCCTGGCAGACTTCCTAGCCTCGCTTTATAGCAAACCTTCCCCCTTCCCTCTCAATCTCGCGGACGACTTCTTCCGTGATCTTCATCTACCGCCTCTCTCCTCAGCAGCCTGTGCGACTCTTAACGCTGACATTACTGAACTGGAGGTGGCTCAGGCCATCAAGGGTATTCGTGTTTCAAAGGCCCCGGGCCCAGATGGCTTCACCGGACTATATTATCGCAAGCTCTCTCCCCTCTTGCTCCCCCACCTGACGGCCTACTTCAACAGTATGAAACAATGTGCGCTGCCCTCCTCGGACTCTTTGCGAGCTCATATCTCCATGATTCCTAAGACCACGGAGGAGGCTCACGAACCCCAGGCGTTTCGCCCAATTTCCCTATTAAATGAGGATGTGAAACTTTTGGGGAAAATCCTATGCTTTCGCATTAACAAATATTTGCGCTCCTTGGTTCACAGAGACCAGGTGGGCTTCGTACCTGGCCGTCAGGCGGGGGACAATGTCCGGAAGGTTGTCCACTTAATCACCCTACTACAACAACGCAAAATCCCCGGCTTTCTCCTCTCTCTTGACATATATAAAGCTTTCGATACCCTCTCATGGGACTATCTACGCTACGTGCTGCAACGTTGGGGCTTTGGCGACTCGATTCTGTCATGGTTGTCGGCCCTTTATTCAACCCCCTCTGCCTCAGTTCGTTATGCTGGTTGCCTCTCACCCTCTTTTCCTATCTTTAGGGGAACGAGGCAGGGCTGCCCTCTATCCCCGGTCCTCTTTGTTCTTGCCCTCGAACCGCTAGCTATTGCCCTTAGGGCAGACCCTAATATCACGGGCATCTCTTATGCAGGTGACAACTATAAATTGAATATGTTCGCTGATGATGCCCTCTTGACCCTCACCAATCCCATCGTCACCCTACCAAATCTCCAGGCCCTTCTAACCCGCTTTTCAACCATCTCCGGCCTCCGTATTAACCCACACAAAACTACCACCCTGAATGTAACTCTCCCAGACCCCCTAATCTTACACCTCCAATCTTCCTTCCCTTACCGCTGGGCAAGCTCTTCCCTAGACTATCTGGGCGTCAAGCTGACCCCCTCTTACGCTTCCCTTTTCTCCGCCAACTACTACCCACTCTTACGTACAATTACTGCTCTCATGTCATCTTGGCGATTCCCCTCCTTATCCTGGATCGGACGTATCCATGCGGTCAAGATGACCATCCTCCCGAAGATTCTTTATTTTTCCGAACCCTTCCTGTCCAGGTCCCTGCCTTCTATCTGAGGCTGCTTCAGAACAGACTTCTCGCCTTTATCTGGGCACATAAACGCCCCAGGGTTTCCCGCTCTACGCTCTATGCTCATAGGTTACGGGGTGGGCTGGGCGTTCCGGACGTTGCAAAGTATTACCAAGCAGCCCAAATTTCCCAACTCTCCATGCTCCACGCCACTTCTGATATCCCCTTATGGGTTCTCCTGGAGGTACCCAATTGCCCGCCTGTCCCCATCTCCGCACTATTGTGGCTACCCCCTAAAATGCGACCGCCTTCTGCCAGCCCCCTTATGATACACAGTCTGAAATTATGGGACTCGATACGATACTCGGGCAAGCTTATGTCCCCATTTTTACCGCTGCTTCCCCTCTTGAATAACCCTATGTTTCCACCTGGCCTAGAACAACCCCACATCTTCTCATGGTGGCCCACCCATGGGTTTTCCCTGGTTCGCCACTTTCTTCATACCCGCGCCTTTCCCACGTGGTCCTCGTTTCGAGAGACCCATGAAGCTCCACCTGCCGAACTCTTCCGTTATATCCAACTACGACATTGGATAACTTCCCTTCGACGCCTGGGCTCCTTTCCGTACCAAGTGACTGCCTTTGAGCACTCCTGCCAACATTGCCCAGGTGCTCGTGGCACCATTTCCATGATATACTCCTTACTAACTGCTGGCAACAATTCCACTACCCTTTCCTATACGCTTAAATGGGAACGCGACCTATCCCCCATAGATCTCGCAGATTGGAGTAAAGCCTGGTCCAGCATAGCAAAATGCTCCTTTAACACTGCCACGTTGGAGGCGGCCTATAAGGTCCTCCTGCGCTGGTATTGGGTTCCAGCCCGTATCGCCAAATCAAACCCATCATACGACGACAGGTGCTTTAGGGGTTGTGGTCAACGAGGAGATGAACTGCACACGTGGTGGTCCTGCCCCCGTCTTATAGGCTTTTGGTCAAGGGTCTTTGGTCTACTTTCCTCCCTATTTCATGCTCCCTTCCGCAAAGACCCCAAATTTGCATTACTTCATTGCCCGCTCCCGGGCCTCTTCTCTCATCAACAAAAACTAGCTACATACTTATTTATTGCCGCCAAACGAACAATAGCGAGGGCTTGGAAAAAACCCTCTGTTTCATTTGCAGAGGTGAAGAATTCCTTGACGACCCTCATGATTCACGAAAAAATGTCCAGCATCCTCCACGACTCCCATGCAAAATTCCTTAAGGTATGGGCCCCGTCGTGGTCCTACACACTCCCCAATCTAAATCCGACTAGTCTAGGTCTGTAGATCCAACTTGAACTAGCCTCCAGCCTGAGGGACCTCTTTTTTCCCCCTCCCATCCCCTCTTTTTCTGGGCCTATCGCCCGCCGCTCTCTGTTCTACTCTTATATCTGTTCCTCCTTCCCCCTCTGTTGTTGTACATGTGTTCTTATTCCCCCTTTTTCTCTCTTCTTTCCTCTCTTCTCATGCTTGTTTGTCTCCCCCTACCCTGTTTTGCGGATAACTCCGCTCACTTTTGTCCGCCTTAGCCCCTGGGCCTTACGGCTTGGGCATAGCGCACTGACCGCCGGCCCTGGCTGACGGGTCAATGTCAGATTGATAAAATACACTCAAAAATGTTCATTATGTGCTTTCATGTAAACCTTTTTCTTATGTTTCTGTACATATCCCCTGCGTGGGAACTCATTATCTGGGGTTTTTCCCTTTTTATATTTCAATAAAAAACATTGTACCAGAAAAGAGGAAGAGGGCGGGTCAAGGGTAGGGGCATGGCTAAAGCGGTCAGCGCCGTGTGTGGACTCGGCGTCCTTGTGAAGGCGCACAGGCAATCAGGTTTACACCTGAGAGGGCTTAAAAGCTGATGCTCTTATAAACTAAATGTGTCTACTAGAGCAGCTGAAGCAAGAGCTGGCACAGGACACTGGAGCACGTGAGGGGTGTACTCGGGCATTTCCAGTACAGGAAAAGACATTGTTTAACATCAGATTAATCTATGCTGCCATCGTTTGTTTTTTCTTTCTATTCCTCTGCAAACAGAACATTTCTTAGAGTGCCTCTGCTTTTGTGCTTAGCACTATGGCTTCCAAGGTTACTACTAAGGCACAAAAAGTTCCACCCCCAGGCGCTGAGAACTCTAGTCATGCCTCCACACTCTCATCCTCTCCGGAGATACCAGATATGGCAAGCCAGGGTGAGTCTTTGGAACCGATGGGTGGTGCAACTGCTTCTCACACTTCAGCCCCTGTATATGTGACTGAAGATGCATTTTCCTCTGCCCTGCAGGGCTTAGAAGGAAGATTAGTGGGTTTAATCGCATTCTCCATCCAAGGGGATAAGAAGCGTGCTAGATCCCTCTCTCCCACTCCAAACCCTTTATCAAGGGAACAGTGGGGACAGGATGAGTTATTACCCTCAGACGATTGAGAGGAAAAACAAGCTGATTATTCCTCTGCGGAGGAAACAACAGTTGATAATTCAGCTTCAAAATCTGAGGTACAGATCCTTACGGAAATGGTTGGTTCGCTTCCACTTTCATGCTACCCCTAACAGAGTTAGCTGAATGTCTGGTTTCTTCCTTTGGTTCTTTGAAACCCTTACAGCCTTTGCATGCGTTTCCTGTCCATGCATTACTAGAAAAGCTTATTTATGCTGAATGGGATCATCCGGATAAGCATTTTCTCCCTCCAAAGAGATTCTCAGTTCTCTATCCCATGGAGGAAAAATTCACCAAGAAATGGAAGGTTCCAGCAGTTGACACTGCGATTTCCAGTGTGAATAAAAGTTTAACTTGTCCAATAGACAATGCACAAATGCTTAAAGATCCAACAGATAAGAAGTTGGAATTCCTGTTAAAATCCTCTTTTTCCTTGGCAAGGGACCGTTACTCAGCCTGCAGTGGCAGCTATAGGCATCTGTCAGTCCTTAAAGGGCCAGTTCACAGAGGCTCTTAAAGAGGTCCCTGCACAACAGGCCCGTGAGTTGGCCGAATTACCAAAGGCATTTTGTTTTGCTAGAGACGCTTTGAAAGATTCTATTCACCAGGCGTCCCACCTTGCGCTTGTGCAAATACACATGCGTAGAACCCTTTGGTTAAAAAATTGGTCAGCCAAAGCACTTTGCAAAAAGCTTCTGACTAGGGCTGCAACTAAAGATTATATGTGATGGTGTCCCTCGCGCTATATAGAGTAAAGGAATGCGTCTATGTCTAGAAGTGAATAAATAAGTTGGCAAAACAAATAAATTGGTATGGTGCAAAAAATATTCGCGTAAGTGAATAGTGATGATGTCTCTCAGGACTGCAGCAAAGTCAAAAGTGTTCACATTACACTCAACAGAATAAAAACGGTGAAAGGACTTCGCGCTTCAAATCTATCACATAAATGAATGACATTGCTGTGACCTACTAAGTGCGGTAAAAATGGCTATAGACACGTGAACATCAACTGTGAATAAGCACAAACAGTGTTCAACAAAATGGTACAAGTGTGTATGTGACACAAATTCTCTTCATAAATAAAAAGTTCATAAAATTCTCTTCTTAAATAAAAAGTTCATAATAACGTGTAGCTGTAGCTGGGATCAAATATGTGGGACGATACAGCTGATGATCTTTTAATGGGGGGCTCCGGTGAACCCGGGCTCTCTAACTTCTCACCTTAACCACTTCCCGCCCGCCCTATAGCGGATTGACGTCCGGGAAGTGGTTCTGTTATCCTGACTGGACGTCATATGACGTCCAGCAGGATAACATGCCGCAGCGCGCCCCCGGGGGCGCACATTGTGGCGATCGGTGGAGCGGTGTGTCAGTCTGACACACCGCTCCACCTATCTTGGTAAAGAGCCTCCGGCGGAGGCTCTTTACCACGTGATAAGCCGTGTCCAATCACGGCTGATCACGCTGTCAATAGGAAGAGCCGTTGATCAGCCGTTGTCTGACAGACGCGAGTAGAGGAGAGCCGATCGGCGGCTCTCCTGGCAGGGGGGGGTCTGCGCTGATTGTTTATCAGCGCAGCCCCCCCGCAGATCATCACACTGGACCACCAGGGATCGCCACTAGGACCACCAGGGAAGGGGCAACATGTGGATGGCCAGGTATGTACCCCATGGCCATCCACATGTGCCCAGTGTGCCAAATCTGTGCCAATCAGTGCCCACAAATGGGCACTGATTGGCGCCATTATGTTGCAGTGATGCCCAGCAATGCCACCCTTAGGGGCATCACTGCAAACAAGCAGTGCCATCAGTGCCACCCATCAGTGTCCATTCATGCCACCTGTCAGTGCCCATCAGTGCCCATCTATCAGTGCCCATCCGTGCCCATCTGTGCCAACTATCAGTGCCACCCATAAGTAACCATCAATGCCACCTACGAGTGCCCATCAATGCCACCTATGAGTGCCCATCAGTGCCGCATACCAGTGCCACCTATCAGTGTTGCCTATCAGTGCCCATCATTAGTGCCCGTCAGTGCCACCTCATTGGTGCCCGTCAGTGCCGCCGTATCAGTGCCTGTCAGTGCCGCCGTATCAGTGCCTGTCAGTGCCGCCGTATCAGTGCCTGTCAGTGCCGCCGTATCAGTGCTCGTCAGTGCAGCCATATCAGTGCCCGTCAGTGCAGCCATATCAGTGCCCGTCAGTGCAGCCATATCAGTGCCCGTCAGTGCAGCCATATCAGTGCCCGTCAGTGCAGCCATATCAGTGCCCGTCAGTGCAGCCATATCAGTGCCCGTCAGTGCAGCCATATCAGTGCCCGTCAGTGCAGCCATATCAGTGCCCGTCAGTGCAGCCATATCAGTGCCCGTCAGTGCAGCCATATCAGTGCCCGTCAGTGCAGCCATATCAGTGCCCGTCAGTGCAGCCATATCAGTGCCCGTCAGTGCAGCCATATCAGTGCCCGTCAGTGCAGCCATATCAGTGCCCGTCAGTGCAGCCATATCAGTGCCCGTCAGTGCAGCCATATCAGTGCCCGTCAGTGCAGCCATATCAGTGCCCGTCATTGAAGAAAACGTACTTATTTACAAAAAGTTTTAACAAACAAAGAAAAACTTGTTTTTTTTCAAAATTTTCGGTCTTTTTTTATTTGTTGTGCAAAAAATAAAAACCGCAGAGGTGATCAAATACCACCAAAAGAAAGCTCTATTTGTGGGAACAAAATTATAAAAAATTTGTTTGGGTACAGTGTACCATGACTGCGCAATTGTCATTCAAATTGCGACAGCGCTGAAAGCTGAAAATTGGGCTGGGCGGGAAGGTGTCTAAGTGCCTGGTATTGGGGACCCAGATGAAGTCACGAGCGGTGATGTAGGGCGTGGCAGAGAGCAGACGAAACCGGAAGTCAGTGGGCAACCCCCCTCCCCCTCCTCTCTATTTTGCATACCGGGAGTACAATCCAACTACTAGAGAAACCCCACCTGGATTATCGATGAGCTACATAATACAGGATTCCTCAAAGCAGACATTTGATGCTCACAATTGCTTTCTTTAAGGTGAGAAGTTAGAGAGCCCGGGTTCACCGGAGCCCCCCATTAAAAGATCATCACCTGTATCGTCCCACATATTTGATCCCAGCTACACATTATTATGAACTTTTTATTTAAGAAGAGAATTTTATGAACTTTTTATTTATGAAGAGAATTTGTGTCACATACACACTTGTACCATTTTGTTGAACACTGTTTGTGCTTATTCACAGTTGATGTTCACTTGTCTATAGCCGTTTTTACCGCACTTAGTAGGTCACAGCAATGTCATTCATTTATGTGATAGATTTGAAGCGCGAAGTCCTTTCACTGTTTTTATGCAACTAAAGATTATTTTCATAATCGATAGTATTTTTTTGATTAATCGGATAAAATCATAAAAAAACGTAATATGCCATTTTTCCGTTTATTTAAAAGTAATAGTGAAAAAACTGAGTGTTACGCTCAAACTGCAGAATAAAGCACCAATGATGGGGCACTATTCCTCCCGGGAATACCAATGATGGGGTACTGTTTCTCCCGGGAACACCAGTGATGGGGCAGTATTTCTCCCGGGAACACCTATGATGGGGCAGTATTTCTCCCGGGAACACCAATGATGGGGCAGTATTTCTCCCGGGAACACCAATGATGGGGCAGTATTTCTCCCGGGAACACCAATGATGGGGCAGTATTCCTCCCGGGAACACCAATGATGGGGTACTATTCCTCCCGGGAACACCAATGATGGGGTACTATTCCTCCCGGGAACACCAATGATGGGGTACTATTCCTCCCGGGAACACCAATGATGGGGTACTATTCCTCCCGGGAACACCAATGATGGGGTACTATTCCTCCCGGGAACACCAATGATGGGGTACTATTCCTCCCGGGAACACCAATGATGGGGTACTATTCCTCCCGGGAACACCAATGATGGGGTACTATTCCTCCCGGGAACACCAATGATGGGGTACTATTCCTCCCTAGTACACCAATGATGGGGCACGATTCCTCCCGGGAATACCAATGATGGGGCACTATCCCCCCCCCTCCCGAGAACACCAATGGGGCACTCCCCCCCCCCCCCCCCCCCAGGAAAACCAATGATGGGGCACTATTCCACCCACCCCCCAGATGGGGCACTCCCCCCAAGACCCCCCCCAGAAATACTCTGAGCTGTGCCCATACTTGTATTACTCTTTGGCTAGTTTAGGTAGGTTCTGCTGTCCTTGGTGGTCCACCGAGGCTCCCCAACACGTGGGACCCCTTCAGTGGCGACTTTTGCCACCGTTGGGGCAGCTCCCTGTTTAGGGTTGCACTGGCGGAGACTCCAGTGCGGACAGTATCTTTCCGCACTGTGCACCCACATCGCCTGGCTTACCCTCCCACCTCCGTGTCGGCGTGGTGACGCCGGACACCGCATCGGCCGGGGGATGCCGTTGGGAGGCGGACGTATGGATCGGGACGACGTGATGGGTGTTTGAGGGAGCGGTCAGCTGACGCTCGACAGCGCCTGTCTCCGCCCCCTCCTCCCCCTTCTATATCGACCTTTTACATATTACTAATTGCCTTTATTGCATTAACCTAGTCTCTGGGTGTGTATATCCTGGCTGTGAACAGCACCATTTGCTGCACAGCCAGGAAACGCCAGAGACTCCTGTAAGCAAGCTCTGCTCACTGCACCCCAGGTAATGCAAATATGGCATAAATGCCCTACTATTGATACGTTTTTTCATTGCAATTCTTTTGGCTCATTTATACACCTTTTATTCCTGTTGTTCTGATACCTACATTCTATCATACTTTTAGATATCTGCCCCCCCCCCCCCCTCTCTTGTGTGGTATCCTCGTGAGCATTGGTGGACTGCTTCAGGACAAGCACCATACCTGCCCCCCCCCCCCCCTTTTTGAGCCTGGCTGTAGTTTGTCCAAGCTCATATCTTACTTATGGGACTCACTTACTTTCCATGGGATTTATTTCCTAGTCCATTAAAATCATACAGATTAAGCTTTGAGGCACAGCTGAGTGAAATACCTTTGGCCTGATGTTTTACCCACTAATGTGCATGTTTCTAAGATTTGAAAATACATCTGTAAGTACGAATAGACATTATATTTAAATCTTACATGTGCTGCAATACTATCATGCTTTAATCCATTGTTTGTAAATTACTCATTCACAATACTGATACAATATCCCCCTTCTTTTCCTTTTTTGTTCTTGATAGAATATGGAATAGTCTGCTTTTCTATTTAACCTTGAAGGACACACACATGTCAAAAATAATTCTTTTTGGCTTCCGAAACATGTCGGTGATTCTAGTCTAGCAGCTTGTTCTATCTCCAATTGAGATGTATTAATGCTTTTATACGTGTACATTTTCATTGTTATTTTTCTATTTTGTACCAATAAAGTGAACTTTTATATTTTTTATATATACTGTTTGGGTGTACCCTAATTTGCACTCTCTCTGTGTCCGCACTATCCTTGGGGCTCATTGGCTTCTCTCCCCAGAAGTACTTAGGATCATTCATAGGGAACTTGTCATGGAAATGAATTATTAATGTACTACTGAGTTGTTACTGTAGTGTATACTATAGCCGCTACCTTTCACTGTGTGCAGCTTGGCACTCATGGCTGCTTCTCACCTCTGTTCCCTCGAGGCAGCAGCGGGCGGGGCTGAGAAGATCAGTGGGGATCTGACATCAGCGAGGAGGAGAGGCGCGGACGTGCGGCGTGGACGTGCCTGGTCACGTGGCGCCTTGTACACAGGACACAGGAGGAGGATTTTAACGGACGGACAGGGAGGAAATTGCGGACCAATCAATCGATAATTTTCATTATTGATTATTATCAATAATAATGATTGTTTCAGCCCTACTTCTGACTAGTTTCCCTTTTCATGGGGAGCAACTATTCGGCGATGATTTGGATAAATAATACATCCAGACGATTTCTAGTGGAAAGAGTACTCTTTTGCCAGTCAAAAGAAAGTATAAACATCCTTCATTTAAACTGACTTTTTCTCCTGCGCCAGGGGCATCTGCCTCTAGGCAGTGGCGACGGCCTCTGCCGTCAGGCTCTAGAGGAAAACCTCAGGGTCAGGCCCAGGCACAAAAGAAGACCTGGGGCCACAAATCTGCAAAGCAGAATACTAAATCCTCATCATGAAGAGGCGTCCCCCCTCACCAGAGTGGGGGGAAGACTTCTGAAATACTCAGAAGTCTTGCAAAGGGAAATTCAGGACAGATGGGTTCTCTCCACGGTGTCTCTAGGGTACAAACTAGAATTTCGGGAGTTTCCATGTCTCGTTTTCTGAGATCAAACGTTCCCAAAGATCCAGGGAAAAGGCAATCCCTGTTTCAAACATTAGACCGATTATTGGCTCAGGGGGTGATCATACAGATACCCACAGAAGAGCAAGGTTTGGGGTTTTATTCAAACCTGTTTACGGTAGCAAAACCAAATGGGTGTGTCAGACCCATTCTAGATCTAAGAAATCTAAATCAGTTCCTGAAGATCCGCTCCTTTCGCATGGAGTCAATCAAGTCAGTAGTTTCCATCCTGCAAGGAAGAGAGCTTCTGGTATCCATCAACATTAGAGTTGCATAGCTGCATGTCCCTATATTTCCTGCTCACCAAATGTTTCTGCGGTTCGAAGTAGAATAGCACTTTCAGTTTTTAGCCTTGCCCTTCGGACTAGCTACAGCACCCCGGGGGCTCACAAAAGTACTAGCCCCACCTCTAGCCACGCTAAGTGCACAGGGCATAACAGTCTTGGGGTACCTAGATGATCTATTGTTAATAGACCAGTCAGTGGCTCGCTTGGAGCAAAGTTTAAGCATTACAACCAGTTACCTGGAAAGTCTGGGTTGGATTCTCAACCTAGAGAAGTCTTCCTTAAAACCACTAAGAAAGCTGGAGTATTTGGGCCTGATCATAGACACACCCCAGAAAAGGGTGTTCTTGCTCCCGGCAAAGATCAGCTCCATATGAGAGCTGGTGCGTATGGTCAGGTCAAAAAGAAATGCCTTAATTCGCCTTTGCATGAGGTTGTTAGGAAAGATGGTGGCTTCATTCGAAACAGTTCCCTATGCCCTGTTCTATTCGAGACTGTTGCAAAACAGTATTCTGTCTGCTTGGAACAAAACGATCTAAGCTTTGGACTTGACAATGCGGCTGTTCCCAAGAGTGTCCCAAAGCCTCAGTTGGTGTTGGTTACTAACCCAGAATCTGCTGAAAGGAAAATCATTCAGACCAATTATGTGGAAAGTAGTAAGGACAGGTGCCAGCCTTTCAGGCTGGGGAGCAGTACTAGAGAAGACGACTGTCCAGGGACGGTGGTCAAGAACCGAAAGAGCCTTGCCCATCAACATCCTAGAGATTCGGGCAGTGCGTCTGGCTTTGACAACCTGGACTTCCAGGTTAAAGAATTGTCCTGTCAGGATCCAATCCGACAATGCCACGGCTGTGGTCTATATCAAATACCAAGGAGGCACCAAGGGTCTCTCAGCTCATAGAGAGGTGAACCATATTCTAACTTGGGCAGAAAGGAATGTTCTGTGCCAGTCTTAATTCCAGTAGTAGAGAATTGGCAGGCGGACTACTTAAGTCGCCAGCAGTTATTCCCGGGGGAATGGTCTCTTCACCCTGACGTTTTTCTGGCTGTTTGCCAAAGATGGGGGACTCTGGACATAGATCTTCTAGCGTCCAGATTCAACATGAAGTTAGTCAACTTTGTGTCCATAACAAGGGATCCACTCGCATGCGGAACAGATGCGCTGGTAACCCCGTGGGATCAGTTCTCACTAATCTATGCATCCCCCCTATTCAGTGGCTGCCACGACTTCTTTGCAGGATCAAGCTGCAAAGAAAGCTGTCAGTGTTACAAAAACAGCCATTTGAACCGATACAGCATATTCCCTTAGTCCTTCTGACTAGGAAGCTGGTATTTTTGGTTGCTATATATATCCTCAGCAAGGAGGGTGTCGGAATTGGCTGCTGTTTCTTGTAAGGAGCCGTATTTGATTATTCATGAGGAGAGTGGTGTTACGCTCTCGTCCAGGTTTTTTGCCAAAAGTGGTTTCAGGGTTTCACCTGAACCAAAATATTGTCCTGCCATCGTTTTTTCCAAAACCATGTTCCAGGGAAGAAAAGTCACTACATTGTCTTGATGTGGTGAGAGCAGTGAAAATCTATTTAAAGGCAACTGCTCAGATTCATAAGACTGATGTCTTATTTATTCTGCCAGAGGGTACTAAGGAAGGACAGGCAGCGTCGAAACCCACTGTCGCTAAGTGGATTTGACGAGTGATAATTCAAGCTTATAATTTAAAGGGTAAAATCCCCCTGTTTCAATTTAAGGCGCATTCTACCAGGTCGGTTAATGCTTCCTTGGCAGTGCGTCACCAGGCCTCCATGGCTCAGATCTGCAAGGACGCAACTTGGTCTTCAATGCATACATTCATAAAACTTTATCAAGTGGATGTAAGGAGTTATGAGGATATCGCTTTTGGGTGCATTGTGCTGCAGGCAGTAGTATAAGTCCTCAGGTCTGGGGGTGCCCTATGGGTTGTGTCTCCCTCTTCTCAAGTAGCATTGCTATGGGACGTCCTATTAAGTAATCATAGGAAAGAGAGAAAACACTCCAATTGCCTCATCCGTGAATAATATATTGCAGAAAAGAAAAGGGGGGGTTCCTAAAAGGGAAGCCCCAATTCAAAAGGGACAAGACAATAAGAGCGCTTTTGCTTCTTCCCAAGGGACTTCCGTCATACCACCATATCTGTAGCTTCAGCCTTGGATTAAAACAGTCCTATGTGTACCGCTGAGTGTATACTACATTTGGGGCATACCCAAGTCCCCCTTCTTTTGGGGCTACCCTGGTGGACGGCTATACTTATATCAATCTCTTTATCCTTAATGGTAATTTCTGTTTCCCCTGGGACTACCGCATTTATACATATTTATTACTGCATCATTTACAGCTGGCGGCCATTTCTTCTGACTTGTCTTTACCACGAGTCTTTTGCACCTATGTTGGGAACATATATCTTGATCTTTTGGTGGCTGGCACTAACTTCTCTGCAAGATAGTGGGACCTTCTTTCCTTTCTTGCAACAATTGAAACCCGAGTGTGTCCTGAAGAAGTTTTTATAACGAAACGCGTAGACGCATTAGGCTCACATCATGTATATTTTATATATAGGATTTTTATATGTCTTTGTTATGTCCCTTTTGCATTGTATATCTATATATTTGTGTATTTAAATTAAAGTTTATATTTTTTACTGTGCCTTCAAAGGCCGACCTGGGACTTTCCTTTGAGTAACCCCCCCTTTTCTTTTCTGTAATCTCTGTCCTATTAAGTAATTACTTAAGGCTCTGTGTCCCATGATGTACGATAAAGAAAATAGGATTTTTATAACAGCTTACCTGTAAAATCCTTTTCTTTGAGTACATCATGGGACACAGCCCCTCTTTTATGGGGTTTAAGTATATTGCTTGGCTACAAAAACTCCTGGAAGGAGGAGGGGTTATATAGGGGAGTCAACTTCCTGTATTGGGTATACCAGTGTCAACACCTGAAGGTGGCCCATAACCCATTAGGTAATTACTTAAAGGGGTTATAAAAGTTCATGTTTTTTCACCTTAATGCCTCCTATGCATTAAAGCGGCGTTCCTACTAAAAAAAATAAAAGTCAGCAGCTACAAATACTGCAGATGCTGACTTTTAATAATCGGACACTTGCCTGTCCCAGGGTCCAGCGATGCGGGGGATCGAAGCGCCGCTCGTCTCCCCCTCCGCTCAGCGGTGCCGGCATTTTAACTGTGGGCGCCCGGCTGTGGCTTCACAGCCAGGCACCCACTGCGCATGCGCGAGTCGTGAATGGTCGCGCAATCATCTGGGACCTGTCACATGTCCAATGATTGCCTAGAGGGAGGGGGGAGAGCTGATCTCCTTTACTGCGCCGAGGGAAGTGACGTGAGGAGCCCAGGCGCCGAAGGAGGCAGGTTACGTGGGACCCCCTAGCAACGGGCATTAACCACTTCAGCCCCGGAAGGATTTACCCCCTTCCTGACCAGAGCACTTTTTACAATTCGGCACTGCGTCGCTTTAACTGCTAATTGCGCGGTCATGCAACGCTGTACCCAAACGAAATTTGCGTCCTTTTCTTCCTACAAACAGAGCTTTCTTTTGATGGTATTTGATCACCTCTGCCGTTTTTATTTTTTGCGCTATACACGGAAAAAGACCGAAAATTTTGAAAAAAAATGATATTTTCTACTTTTTGTTCTAAAAAAAATCCAATAAACTAAATTTTAGTCATACATTTAGGCCAAAATGTATTCGGCCACATGTCTTTGGTAAAAAAAATGTCAATAAGTGTATATTTATTGGTTTCGCAAAAGTTATAGCGTCTACAAACTAGGGTACATTTTCTGGAATTTACACAGCCTTTAATTTATGACTGCTTATGTCGTTTCTTGAGGTGCTAAAATGGCAGGGCAGTACAAAACCCCCACAAATGACCCCATTTTGGAAAGTAGACACCCCAAGGAATTTGCTGAGAGGCATGTTGAGCCCATTGAATATTCATTTTTTTTGTCCCAAGTGATTGAATAATGACAAAAAAAAAAAAAAATTACAAAAAGTTGTCACTAAATGATATATTGCTCACACAGGCCATGGGCATATGTGGAATTGCACCCCAAAATACATTTAGCTGCTTCTCCTGAGTACGGGGATACCACATGTGTGGGACTTTTTGGGAGCCTAGCCGCGTACGGGGCCCCGAAAACCAATCACTGCCTTCAGGATTTCTAAGGGCGTACATTTTTGATTTTACTTCTCACTACCTATCACAGTTTTGAAGGCCATAAAATGCCCAGATGACATAAAACCCCCCCAAATGACCCCATTTTGGAAAGTAGACACCCCAAGCTATTTGCTTTGAGGCATGTTGAGTCCATGGAATGTTTTATATTTTGACACAAGTTGCGGGAAAGTGACAAATTTTTTTTTTTTTTTTTTTGCACAAAGTTGTCACTAAATGATATATTGCTCACACAGGCCATGGGCATATGTGGAATTGCACCCCAAAATACATTTAGCTGCTTCTCCTGAGTATGGGGATACCACACGTGTGGGACTTTTTGGGAGCCTAGCCGCGTACGGGACCCCGAAAACCAATCACTGCCTTCAGGATTTCTAAGGGCGTACATTTTTGATTTTACTCCTCACTGCCTATCACAGTTTCGGAGGCCATGGAATGCCCAGGTGGCACAAACCCCCCCCCAAATGACCCCATTTTGGAAAGTAGACACCCCAAGCTATTTGCTGAGAGGCATGTCGAGTCCAAAACTTTGTGACAAAAAGTGAGGTCTGCAAAATACTCACTATACCTCTCATCAAATAGCTTGGGGTGTCTACTTTCCAAAATGGGGTCATTTGGGTTTTTTTTTTGCCACCTGGGCATTCCATGGCCTCCGAAACTGTGATAGGCAGTGAAGAGTGAAATCAAAAATTTACGGCCTTAGAAAGCCTGAAGGCGGTGCTTGGTTTTCGGGGTTCCGTACGCGGCTAGGCTCCCAAAAAGTCTCACACATGTGGTATCCCCGTACTCAGGAGAAGCAACAGAATGTATTTTGGGGTGTAATTTCACATATTCCCATGGCATGTTTGAGCAATATATCATTTAGTGACAACTTTGCGCAAAAAAAAATAAAAAAAATAAAAAATTGTCTCTTTCCCGCAACTTGTGTCACAATATAAATTATTCCATGGACTCAACATGACTCTCAGCAAATAGCTTGGGGTGTCTACTTTCCAAAATGGGGTCATTTGGGGGGGTTTTGAACTGTCCTGGCATTTTATGCACAACATCTAGAAGCTTATGTCACACATCACCCACTCTTCTAACCACTTGAAGACAAAGCCCTTTCTGACACTTATTGTTTACATAAAAAAATAAATTTTTTTTGCAAGAAAATTACTTTGAACCCCCAAACATTATATATTTTTTTTAACGCAAATGCCCTACAGATTAAAATGGTGGGTGTTTCATTTTTTTTTTTCACACAGTATTTGCGCAGCGATTTTTCAAACGCATTTTTTGGGGAAAAAACACACTTTTTTACATTTTAATGCACTAAAACACACTATATTGCCCAAATGTTTGATGAAATAAAAAAGATGATCTTAGGCCGAGTACATGGATACCAAACATGACATGCTTTAAAATTGCGCACAAATGTGCAGTGGCGACAAACTAAATACATTTTTAAAAGCCTTTAAAAGCCTTTACAGGTTACCACTTTAGATTTACAGAGGAGGTCTACTGCTAAACTTGCTGCCCTCGATCTGACCTTCGCGGCGATACCTCACATGCATGGTGCAATTGCTGTTTACATTTGACGCCAGACCGACGCTTGCGTTCGCCTTAGCGCGAGAGCAGGGGGGACAGGGGTGCTTTTTTTTTTTTTTTTCTTTATTATTATTATTTTTTATCTTATTTTTAAACTGTTCCTTTCATTTTTTTTTTAAATCATTTTTATTGTTATCTCAGGGAATGTAAATATCCCCTATCATAGCAATAGGTAGTGACAGGTACTCTTTTTTGCAAAAATTGGGGTCTATTAGACCCTAGATTTCTCCTCTGCCCTCAAAGCATCTGACCACACCAAGATCGGTGTGATAAAATGCTTTCCCAATTTCCCAATGGCGCTGTTTACATCCGGCGAAATCTAAGTCATAAAATGCTCGTAGCTTCCGGTTTCTTAGGCCATAGAGATGTTTGGAGCCACTCTGGTCTCTGATCAGCTCTATGGTCAGCTGGCTGAATCACCGGCTGCATTTTCAGGTTCCCTGTTGAGACAGGAGAGCCAGAGAAAAACACGAAAGACGTTGGGGAAGGGGGGGGGGGCATTCCCTCCCACTGCTTGTAAAAGCAGTCTAGAGGCTAATTAGCCGCTAGGATTGCTTTTACATGAAAGCCGACCGCTGGCTGAAAAGAATGATACCAAGATGATACCTAAACCTGCAGGCATCATTCTGGTATAACCATTCAAAGTCGTGAATGGCGTACCTGAAGACAAAAAAATGGTTAACAATAAAGCACAGTAAACGGTAAAGTATAAAAAATTGCTTACCTGAAAAACAAACATGATAAAACATAATAACAATAAAACATTGCAGAATAGAATACAGTAAAAAAGAGCAGAACAATAGAGAGAGAGAATAGAGAGAGAGAACAATAAAACGACAACTATTTTTATTTTATTTTATATTTTTGTATGTGTTTTTTTTTTTTTTTTTTTTTTTTTGTAACTAACTTTTATAACTGTAACCGGTTCCAGGTTCAGGTCTCTCAAAATGCGATGGCATCTTGGGAGACCCTGTGAAAGTGTGCCTAGTCTGTGGAATGCTGTACCCTACGCTAATAGTCAACTAGTGCATGGTAGCGTTCAAAATATTCACCAATGCAAAGACCAGGATTGTCAGGACAGGAGGGACAATAATAGCGGGTGTCACGCCTATATCCGCGCTAGCTGCAGACACAACATCTTTTTTGGGGGGGTTCGCTGGGTAGGGATACTCGGGAGGACATAAAGAAAATGCCTCTCATGCAGCCGACTGCATTTGGTTGGGGATGTGAATGGGGGAAGTACGGGCGCTGCAGAAGCGGTGGGTTCCCAATTAGGATTGGCGAATGCAGCAGGAAGGGCACTATGGGCACGACGGGCCTGTGTTTGTCTTTTTGGTGGCAGCGGGACACTACTTGTGCTTGCCACCTCACCAGCTTGAACTGCACTTATGGGACTCGCCACGTCACCAAGTGTTACTGCAGTGCTGGTTTGACTACGACCGGGGTGTACTAGGCCGCTGGCGCTTGCCAGTTCACCAAAACGCTACCAAAAAAACTGTTAGCGATCGCAGGGATCAGGCCTGACTCTGCGAACGCTGCAGTTATGCGTTTAGTGTTCTGTAAGTGACAGTGATCGATCGATACTGCACTTGGGTGGGCTGGGCTGGGCCGGGCGGAGGGGCAAAACGCAGGTGCTAGCAGGTATCTGGGCTGATCCCGCTAACACTGCGTTTGTGGGAACCCTAAACTGCTGGGGACGCCAGTATAGATCTGATCGGATCAGATATTGATCCGTTCAGATACTATACCACTAAGGGAGGCGTATGCTGCGTGCGTGGGTGTTAGCGGTACTGGCGCTAATCTGACGCTGCCTGGGGCTGGTGCTTGCCAGTTCACCAAAACGCTACCAAAAAAACTGTTAGCGATCGCAGGGATCAGGCGTGACTCTGCGAACGCTGCAGTTATGCGTTTAGTGTTTTGTAAGTGACAGTGATAGATTGATACTGCACTTGGGTGGGCTGGGCCGGGCGGACGGGAAAAACGCAGGTGCTAGCAGGTATCTGGGCTGATCCCGCTAACACTGCGTGTTTGGGAACCCTAAACTGCTGGGGACGCTAGTATAGATCTGATCGGATCAGATATTGATCCGTTCAGATACTATACCACTAAGGGAGGTGTACGGTGCGTGCGTGGGTGTTAGCGCTACTGGCGCTAACCTGACGCTGCCTGGGGCTGGTGCTTGGCAGTTCACCAAAACGCTACCAAAAAAACTGTTAGCGATCGCAGGGATCAGGCCTGACTATGCGAACGCTGCAGTTATGCGCTTAGTGTTTTGTAAGTGACAGTGATCGATCGATACTGCACTTGGGTGGGCTGGGCTGGGCCGGGCGGAGGGGCAAAACGCAGGTGCTAGCAGGTATCTGGGCTGATCCCGCTAACACTGCGTTTTCGGGAACCCTAAACTGCTGGGGACGCTAGTATAGATCTGATTGGATCAGATATTGATCCGTACAGATACTATACCACTAAGGGAGGCGTATGCTGCGTGCGTGGGTGTTAGCGGTACTGGCGCTAATCTGACGCTGCCTGGGGCGACGCATATCACCGCCGGGCGATCAGGGGGCTAAACCTTTATTCGGTAATAAACGGCGGGTGCCCTGACACTATAAAAAATAAACGAACTAACCAGCGTCACCCGTAACAGTTATACGGTGATCAGTGGTGAAAGGGTTAACTAGGGGGCAATCAAGGGGTTAAAACATTTATTCGGTAGTATATGGGGGTCCCTGTCGCTATAAAACGCTGACGGCGAACCTAAATATTTATGTCCCTAACTAGCGTCACCAGCGACACTAATACAGCGATCAGAAAAATTATCGCTTAGCAACACTGGTGACGGGGTGACCAAGGGGTTGAAACTTTATTAGGGGGGGTTAGGAGGGTACCCTAGACCTAAAGGGGGCCTAACATTCACTGCCCTAACACACTAACTGTCACAAAAAAAAAACAAAAACCTGCTTTGTGTCAGTTTGTGACAGGGGGGGGGTGATTGGGGGGCGATCGGGGGGGGGGGGGGGGGGATCGGGGTGTAATGTGTGCCTGGCATGTTCTACTGTGTGTGTAGTGTGTTGTGCACTCACATTACAGTCAGAACGGAAAATACCGAGCCGAGGAGAGATGACATCATTTCCTCTGCCTCTGTGTACAATACAGAGGCAGGGAAATGATCCCATTGGCTGGGAGCGATCGCGAGGGGGGGGCCACGAATGGATGGCCTCCCCCTCACCACCGATCGCCGGGGGACATTTGCCGACCGTCGCAGGCACCGGGGGGGGGGTCCGATCGGACCCCCCACCCGCGGGCAGGCAGGGACGTACAGGTAAGCCCTTATGCCTGCCCGTGCCGCTTTGTCGACGTACATCTGTGTGCGGCGGTCGGCAAGTGGTTAAAGAGGTGAGTAAAAAATTCTCCAAATGTTTTTTTTTTTCATGCACATTAATGATACATTTTTTTTTTTTTGGGGTGGAACTCCACTATAAGGTGAAAAAACATTCAGCGATTGCAGTCCCCCCAGCCCCCCCGTTTACTTACCTGAGCCCTCGAAAGTCCCACGTCAAGAACGCGCTTGATGTTGGCCCGGTCTTAGCTGTTCTTGGCTCTTCATTGGATAGATTGACAGCAGCGCAGCCATTGGCTCGCGCTGCTGTCAATCAACTCCAATGACACGAGGGTCGGGGAGCGGGGCTGAGTCCTGTAGTCGGCGGCTTATGGACGCCAGATACAGGACTTGGGAGCGCCCCCGCAAGCTAACCCCCAGGAGATCGCTTCCCAGAGGGGGTTAGCTGATGCGGGGAGTAGCCGAAACAGCCGCCGAGGGACCCCAGAAGATGTGGATCTGGGCCACTGTGTGGAAAATGAGCTGCACAGTGGAGGTAAGTATGGTATGTTTGTTATTTAAAAAAAAAAAAGTGAAGCTTTACAGCCCCCTTAAGGCTCTGTGTCCCATGATGTACTTCAAAGGATTTTACAGGTATGCTGTTATAAAAATCCTATTTTTTGCAACTTAATTCTGCATAACATGTTTAATCGTGAATCATATAAAAAGCAAGAAGTCGCGCTAAAGACTGAGGGTGACAACAGGCAAGTGCCTAGAAAGTCTCATAAAAATATGAGGGTGGGTAGTAATCGCTAGGTGAATAAATATTAAAGAAGTGCTAGTCAATGTAATTATGCACTATAAAAATAAACAAAAACTGAAAATAACTTCGAATTAATAGGACACAGATATTGTTAACTATGTCCGTGAAGAATAGTCAGTATTGCGTAACTCAATCAGTGACAGGTGAGTATCTCAGATATCAGAAGGAGTAATAATGTGGCAAATCTGTGACTATGGAAACTAAACAATAATATATATAGAAGAACAATATAAAAATAAAGAAAAATAAACCTAAAAAAAGTCCATAGCTCAACGAAAACAGTAATGATTAAAGTCCATCCATGCTAAATGACATGCATGAAAAAAACTTGTCTTCAAGTGCTCTGTGAATGTTGGAAAAAACTTGCTGTAGTGACAATAGGGTGCGTAGATAGACCTCCACCTCTTGAAAACAATGCTGCCTCTTACCAGAAAGAATTGGTCTCTTAATTACAGGAGACCTGAAGGGCGGATGGCTGCAACCCCAGCCAGGGATCTTTAAAGCAGGCACTTAGCGTCCGAATCCGGGAACTCTCTCCAACTCACATCAGCATATATGGAAATGTCCCCATGCAAAAAACAAAGTGCTCCACATAGCATAAAATCCAACGTTTTATTGAGTATAAAAGTAAAGATTGCACTTACAGAATCATTGCAGTTTGAAAGCGTATAGGAAAAGCCGGCCGGCTCCAAAGTAACCCGTGTCTTCCGGGTATGTGAATCGCGGTTTCGTCGGGACGTAGCTCCTCCTCCCTACGTCGTTTCGTCACAACAGGACGTGGTCACGGGATGTGAGCAGCGTCCCGACGCACCGCTTATATAAGCACACCTACACCATCTAATTCGTACAGAAAAAATAAAAGCGCCATCTTGTCTAAGGGAAACAGTATGGGCAAACATAAACATTAACCCAGTAACGGACATTTAATGCAAAAGGAGGTATATGAAACGTCTCTCAAAAAGGAGGTATATGAGACGTCTCTATCAAGACTATCAAAATCAAAACATATGTGGCCAAAAAAAAATTAAATTTACAGGAATGTTACTGCAACAGATAGGTTGGTTGAGAAAAGAAAAGGAATAAGGAAATTACATGCAATCCCCTTATATTTCAAGGGTTGCCTTTGTGAATAAATAAATGTCTATTAGATACACATGTCTCTGTAACAGAAACAAGTGCACAAAAATTCATGATTTTGTCCTCAGATATGAAGAAAAAAATTAATAAAAAATATAAAATATAATATGAATGGGTAATAATGAACACTGAAAATAAATAATGAATAATAAATGCATATATATGGTGTTTAATTCATATATAATTAGAAAGCCGTTTCCCTGAAATGAGAGGGCACTCAAAAACAACTAATCATAAAACTTGACATATACCATTAAAAATAGGCTTGTTACATATTTAAAAGAGGGAAAGAGCAAATTATTAGAAAAAAGGCTGGTGACAACAAAATAAAACCCTACTCCCTAGGAGTTGTCTATGAAGGCGTTAACATCGACATCGATGTTAAGACCAAAGGGGGTATATGACTTCAATTTATGAACCCAGGCCATCTCTAACTTAGAGATGCTACGTACCAGGACGCTACCCCTCCAATGGGGCTTAAATTTGTCTATCCCCAAGAAAATGGTACCTGTGGGGTCTCGATGGTGAGCTGTCAGGTAATGTTTTGACACGGAATGTTTTGTGAACCCTCTCCTGATATTGTTGATATGCTCGTTTAATCTCACCTGCAGGGGTCTTTTAGTACGGCCCACATACTGCAGGCCACACGGGCACTGCAGCAAGTAGACTACTCCCGTGGTAGAGCATGTAATGAAGGGCTCAATGGTGTAGGACTTGCGTGTGCAAGAGGAGGTAAAATTCATCGTTCTTCTACTCCTACATCCATTCAGCGAGCAAACCTGACACCTCCTACATTGGAAGTATCCTGTCAGCTCAGAGAAGAAACTAGGCCTAGAAAACGGGGGGTCAAAAACATTGGGTGCCACTTTGTCCTTAAGTGAAGGTGCCCCCCTAAACACCACTTGCGGTTTAACTGGCAACAAAGATGCCAGCACCCTATCATTTCTGAGGACATGCCAATATTTATTAATAATACGTTTAACTCTAAAATGTTGGCAGGAATAATCCGTAACAAAAGGGCAACGAAATGAAGCATCAGTCGGATCTTTAATTCGCTCCACAAGTAAATCCTTGCGGTCCACTTTCTCAACCTGGTCCAGTGTGCTAGCCACAAAGTCTGGGGAATACCCCTTGGCAACAAACCTCTGAGTCAAGATTTGTGCCTGATTCCGAAAGGTGACAACGTCTGTGCAATTCCGCTTAAGCCGAAGGAACTGGCTCTTAGGCACAGATTTGAGCCATGAGGCATGGTGGCAGCTATCATGGGGGATAAAGGAGTTTCTATCGGTCGGTTTGAAATATGTAGAAGTGACAAATTGGTTGTTATGAATAGAAATAGTAAGATCCAAGAAGTTGATCTGTTCTGGACTAGTCTCATAATTGAGCTGGATGCCCCTATCGTTGTTATTAAGGAAGCACATGTACTCAGATAGATCGGAGGCCGTGCCATCCCACAGGAGGAGGATGTCGTCTATGTAACGAACCCACAAGGCCACCTGAGGCCTTGGCTGGGCATAGACGACATCCTCCTCCCACCTGGCCATGAAAAGATTCGCCAGGCTAGGGGCGTATTTCGCCCCCATAGCAACCCCCCTATCTTGACGGTAATAATTCCCGTCAAACCAGAAAAAATTATGCGTTGCCGCAAATTCCAACAGTAACATAATCGAGTTTGTTCCTCCGGGAGATTGGACAGTCGGTGAAGATGGTCCGATACGGCCTCCAAACCTAATTGGTGGGGGATGACCGTGTAAAGGGAGGTAACGTCAGCCGTTACCAGCAGCATCCCTTCCCTCGGTACATGGTTCGAGAGGAGGTTGATGACATCACGAGTGTCTTTAACATAGGACCTCATGGTACGTACCAATGGTTGCAAATAAAAGTCTATGTATTTGCCCACCCGGGACGTGATAGAATCTATCCCACTGACTATGGGCCGTCCCGGGGGGCAAACAAGACTCTTATGTATTTTTGGTAGATAATAAATAACAGGTACCCTGGGTGCCCTGGGGATCAAAAAAGTCTTTTCCTTCTTGTTCAAAATGCCGGAGCTATGGCCTCTAGTGACCAGGAGCTCCAATTCCATTTTGTAAGTGGTGTTAGAATTATTACCGTCAAGATAGGGGGGTTGTTATGGGGGCGAAATACGCCCCTAGCCGGGCGAATCTTTTCATGGCCAGGTGGGAGGAGGATGTCGTCTATGCCCAGCCAAGGCCTCAGGTGGCCTTGTGGGTTCGTTACATAGACGACATCCTCCTCCTGTGGGATGGCACGGCCTCCGATCTATCTGAGTACATGTGCTTCCTTAATAACAAAGATAGGGGCATCCAGCTCAATTATGAGACTAGTCCAGAACAGATCAACTTCTTGGATCTTACTATTTCTATTCATAACAACCAATTTGTCACTTCTACATATTTCAAACCGACCGATAGGAACTCCTTTATCCCCCATGATAGCTGCCACCATGCCTCATGGCTCAAATCTGTGCCTAAGAGCCAGTTCCTTCGGCTTAAGCGGAATTGCACAGACGTTGTCACCTTTCGGAATCAGGCACAAATCTTGACTCAGAGGTTTGTTGCCAAGGGGTATTCCCCAGACTTTGTGGCTAGCACACTGGACCAGGTTGAGAAAGTGGACCGCAAGGATTTACTTGTGGAGCGAATTAAAGATCCGACTGATGCTTCATTTCGTTGCCCTTTTGTTACTGATTATTCCTGCCAACATTTTAGAGTTAAACGTATTATTAATAAATATTGGCATGTCCTCAGAAATGATAGGGTGCTGGCATCTTTGTTGCCAATTAAACCGCAAGTGGTGTTTAGGGGGGAACCTTCACTTAAGGACAAAGTGGCACCCAATGTTTTTGACCCCCCGTTTTCTAGGCCTAGTTTCTTCTCTGAGCTGACAGGATACTTCCAATGTAGGAGGTGTCAGGTTTGCTCGCTGAATGGATGTAGGAGTAGAAGAACGATGAATTTTACCTCCTCTTGCACACGCAAGTCCTACACCATTGAGCCCTTCATTACATGCTCTACCACGGGAGTAGTCTACTTGCTGCAGTGCCCGTGTGGCCTGCAGTATGTGGGCCGTACTAAAAGACCCCTGCAGGTGAGATTAAACGAGCATATCAACAATATCAGGAGAGGGTTCACAAAACATTCTGTGTCAAAACATTACCTGACAGCTCACCATCGAGACCCCACAGGTACCATTTTCTTGGGGATAGACAAATTTAAGCCCCATTGGAGGGGTAGCGTCTTGGTACGTAGCATCTCTAAGTTAGAGATGGCCTGGGTTCATAAATTGAAGTCATATACCCCCTTTGGTCTTAACATCGATGTCGATGTTAACGCCTTCATAGACAACTCCTAGGGAGTAGGGTTTTATTTTGTTGTCGCCAGCCTTTTTTCTAATAATTTGCTATTTCCCTCTTTTAAATATGTAACAAGCCTATTTTTAATGGTATATGTCAAGTTTTATGATTAGTTGTTTTTGAGTGCCCTCTCATTTCAGGGAAACGGCTTTCTAATTATATATGAATTAAACACCATATATATGCATTTATTATTCATTATTTATTTTCAGTGTTCATTTTTACCCATTCATATTATATTTTATATTTTTTATTAATTTTTTTCTTCATATCTGAGGACAAAATCATGAATTTTTGTGCACTTGTTTCTGTTACAGAGACATGTGTATCTAATAGACATTTATTTATTCACAAAGGCAACCCTTGAAATATAAGGGGATTGCATGTAATTTCCTTATTCCTTTTCTTTTCTTTTTTCAACCAACCTATCTGTTGCAGTAACATTCCTGTAAATTTAATTTTTTTTTTGGCCACATGTTTTGATTTTGATAGTCTTGATAGAGACGTCTCATATACCTCCCTTTTTGAGAGACGTTTCATATACCTCCTTTTGCATTAAATATCCGTTACTGGGTTAATGTTTATGTTTGCCCATACTGTTTCCCTTAGACAAGATGGCGCTTTTATTTTTCTGTACGAATTAGATGGTGTAGATGTGCTTATATAAGCGGTGCGTCAGGACGCTGCTCACATCCCGTGACCACGTCCTGTTGTGACGAAACGACGTAGGGAGGAGGAGCTACGTCCCGACGACACTGCGATTCACATACCCGGAAGACACGGGTTACTTTGGAGCCGGCCGGCTTTTCCTATACGCTTTCAAACTGCAATGATTCTGTAAGTGCAATCTTTACTTTTATACTCAATAAAACGTTGGATTTTATGCTATGTGGAGCACTTTGTTTTTTGCATGGGGACATTTCCATATATGCTGATGTGAGTTGGAGAGAGTCCCCGGATTCGGACGCTAAGTGCCTGCTTTAAATATCCCTGGCTGGGGTTGCAGCCATCCGCCCTTCAGGTCTCCTGTAATTTAAGAGACCAATTCTTTCTGGTAAGAGGCAGCATTGTTTTCAAGAGGTGGAGGTCTATCTACGCACCCTATTGTCACTACAGCAAGTTTTTTCCAACATTCACAGAGCACTTGGAGACAAGTTTTTTTCATGCATGTCATTTTAGCATGGATGGACTTTAATCATTACTGTTTTCGTTGAGCTATGGACTTTTTTTAGGTTTATTTTTCTTTATTTTTATATTGTTCTTCTATATATATTATTGTTTAGTTTCCATAGTCACAGATTTGCCACATTATTACTCCTTCTGATATCTGAGATACTCACCTGTCACTGATTGAGTTACGTAATACTGACTATTCTTCACGGACATAGTTAACAATATCTGTGTCCTATTAATTCAATGTTATTTTCAGTTTTTGTTTATTTTTATAGTGCATAATTACATTGACTAGCACTTCTTTAATATTTATTCACCTAGCGATTACTACCCACCCTCATATTTTTATGAGACTTTCTAGGCACTTGCCTGTTGTCACCCTCAGTCTTTAGCGCGACTTCTTGCTTTTTATATGTTTAATCGTATCATTTCATAAGATAATGTATGGGGGCGTGTTTTTTTTTGCTTAGAATAAAGATCATGAGCGTAACATCATTTCACATTATATAAAAAATTGGGCTAACTTTACTGTTTATTTTTTAATTAATTGAAGTGTATCTTTTCCCAAAAAAATTCTTTTGAAAGACCGCTGCGCAAAAAGTGTGACATAAAATATTGCAACGACCGCCATTTTATTCTCTAGGGTCTCTGCTAAACAAAATATATATAATGTTTGGGGGTTCTAAGTAATTTTCTAGCAAAAAAATGATTTTAACTTGAAACCAACAAGTGTCAGAAAAAGGTTTAGTGTTTAAGTGGATAAACTTTCCTCACTTACACAGATGTCTATTCCATTGACAAATTGTTACAATGTATAGGGCTCCTTCACACGAATGTGTCCGTATACGAAGCCCACTCTGCCGATCCCCGCTGAGCAGGCAGATGACAGGTCCGTCGCTACACACTGCAGCGACGGACTTGTCAGAGCGCCGCTCTCAACTATGCGGGATCGGATGATGACGGACCGTAGAGTCCGTTGTCACCCGATCCGAAAACGGATGGAAAAGTAGGTTTTTCCTCCGTTACGCTTTTTCGGATCAGAGCGGGCCGGATGTCAAGTCGCCTCTAGGACAGGTGACTTTGGCTGTGGCCAATCACAGAATAATCAGCTCTCTGGGAGGGAGGGGTTTGCCTGGGCAAACTAATTTTTTTCCCTGTAAAGTCGCTTCAATGTAGATGGAGATCCGACTTGGAGGCGACTTCCATTGAATTCTATTGGTACAGGTCGCCTAGAAGTCGGATCCAAGTAGTACAAGTAGTACGCTCTGAAGTCGGAGCGACTTCAGTAGTGTCAATTAAGACACTCTCATTCACTGTAATGCAAAGCTCACAGTAAAGCGACTTGAGGGCTTACAAGTCGGATCCCAAGTCGTCCTAGTGTGAACCGACCCTTAAGTTCAACTGATAAAGAGTTTTCTGATTCTTGGCAGACTGCCTTGGTTTTTCCTTCCTTTCTTTTGACAGCTGTGGCTTCACAAGAGCAGAGAGAATTGTTTGCATAGACAGAATCGTGAAACAGTTTTTAGCCAAGATCGCAACGGGGAAAAAATCGCGATAACGATTCTTGACGATTATTCGTGCAGCTCTAGTAGATAACTTAAAAAAAGGCTGAATTCTATTCACCCGTATGAAACGGGCCTAAGTCTTTAACCACTTCAGCCCGGGAAGATTTGGCTGCTCAATGACCAGAGCACTTTTTACAATTTGGCGCTGCTTTAACTGGTAATTGCGTGGTCATGCAATGCTGTACCCAAACAAATTTGCGTCCTTTTTCTCCCCACAAATAGAGCTTTCCTTTGATGGTATTTGATTGCCTCTGCGATTTTTATATTTTGCGATATAAACGGAAAAAGACAGAAAATTTTGAAAAAAATTTTTTTCTGCTTTTTGTTATATAAAAAAAATCCAATGAACTTAATTTTAATGTATTCAGCCACATGTCTTTGGTAAAAAAAATGTCAATAAGCGTATCTTTATTGGTTTACGCAAAAGTTATAGTGTCTACAAACTAGGGTACATTTTTTGGAATTTACGCAGATTTTAGTTTGACTGCCTATCTCATTTCTTGAGGTGCTTAAATGGCAGGGCAATACAAACCCCCCCAAATGACCCAATTTTGGAAATTAGACACCCCAAGGAAATTGCTGAGAGGCATGTTGAGCCCATTACATATATAGTGACAAGCGCGCATCCTAACACAGTGTATATTATACAGTGTGTGTATTCCTTAGTGGTTTGAACCCTATAGGTGTGATACTGAATAATATCCAAAATAATTTATGTGAAAAAAACTTATTTGAAGAAATTGCTATAGTTCCTCTGAATATTAAATTGATGTGCTCCAAACAATATTGTGAAAATAATATAGTAAAATATAATGGTATAGTGACACCATGGAATATTTTATATTTTGTCACAAGTTTCGGGACAGTTATTTTTTTCTTTTACACAAAGTTGTCACTAAATGATATATTGCTGTTGCTCTTAGAATAAATAAACCCGTGCTGTAGCTGAATGGCGTATCTGCTAAGCAACAAGTATGAAAACTCAAACCAATGCGCCCTCCTTGAGTTTTCACCACTGCGCTCAACGCCAAGCAGAGGGGTATTAACCCCCTGCAAAAGATGTAAAAAAAATGCCCTAATCCAAAGCTGCCACTTTAAATATAAACTGAGCAGAAATTCCTATTGTTTCCAAGAGCCCATAAAAGACCCCTGTAAATCAATATAAGTGGCGCTAAATGACAGTGATGACACTATCTAGTGTTCAAAAAGCTGTGCAACCCTTATGCTAAAGTGATCCAGTGCGATAACGAAATGGTATGATGTACCATGCGTGGAACAATCTCTAACAAAAAATATTAACGATATACAATGTGAAAGTGAATATCGTGACAGTGCATAAAAATCTAACATACACAAAACAATTTCAATCGCAGATTGTATCAAAAGTGAAAATATATAAATAAATCCATAAAAGGTCCATAGAGAGAACACCGTGAAGGAAATGTGCAGTTTCTGAAAACAGTCCACCAATTCACTCAGTGCCAGTGATTCCTCTCCCCTTGAACTCAACACTCACCGACTCAATATGCCTCACACTCTCGTGTTTTGGCAGTAAAGCATGAACATAAAGATGGTCAGATGAAGGTGAAAGCTCCGAATTCCTTATTTATCCCAGTGTCACCTCATTGCATGAAAAATAAAATGCTCAAAATAGTGTGATACCGTAAAACATATAAAAATGTATTCAACTTAAAATCTTCAATCATTAAACTCACAAAAAAGCCTCTTGAATCAAGCCAAAATGACACTGCAAATCAAACACAATCCTCCTCTGTGAAACGCCCAGCACCACTGTGGAATGAAGGTCGCGGCGGACCCAAGATAAGCGTTGGATAGGTTCTCACCCCCGCTCGCTGACGCTCTGCAGGTGTAAATCTCCTACCAGCACACGAGACCAAGAAGCAGCTCCTCTGTCGAGTTCAAAAGCTCCCGCCGGTGCACGGAGATGAACAGCAGCGTCCCGTCCGTCACTATCTGCTAATGGTTGATGGCGTACAGCCACGCCCCGACATGTTTCGTCATACCTGATTTAATCATGGGATATGATGATTATGGGATCCCATGATTAAGTCAAGTATGACGAAACATGTCGGGGCGTGGCTGTACGGCATCAACCATTAGCAGATAGTGACGGACGGGACGCTGCTGTTCATCTCCGTGCACCGGCGGGAGCTTTTGAACTCGACAGAGGAGCTGCTTCTTGGTCTCGTGTGCTGGTAGGAGATTTACACCTGCAGAGCGTCAGCGAGCGGGGGTGAGAACCTATCCAACGCTTATCTTGGGTCCGCCGCGACCTTCATTCCACAGTGGTGCTGGGCGTTTCACAGAGGAGGAGTGTGTTTGATTTGCAGTGTCATTTTGGCTTGATTCAAGAGGCTTTTTTGTGAGTTTAATGATTGAAGATTTTAAGTTGAATACATTTTTATATGTTTTACGGTATCACACTATTTTGAGCATTTTATTTTTCATGCAATGAGGTGACACTGGGATAAATAAGGAATTCGGAGCTTTCACCTTCATCTGACCATCTTTATGTTCATGCTTTATTGCCAAAACACGAGAGTGTGAGGCATATTGAGTCGGTGAGTGTTGAGTTCAATGGGAGAGGAATCACTGGCACTGAGTGAATTGGTGGACTGTTTTCAGAAACTGCACATTTCCTTCACGGTGTTCTCTCTATGGACTTTTTATGGATTTATTTATATATTTTCACTTTTGATACAATCTGCGATTGAAATTGTTTTGTGTATGTTAGATTTTTATGCACTGTCACGATATTCACTTTCACATTGTATATCGTTAATATTTTTTGTTAGAGATTGTTCCACGCATGGTACATCATACCATTTCGTTATCGCACTGGATCACTTTAGCATAAGGGTTGCACAGCTTTTTGAACACTAGATAGTGTCATCACTGTCATTTAGCGCCACTTATATTGATTTACAGGGGTCTTTTATGGGCTCTTGGAAACAATAGGAGTATCTGCTAAGCAAATGATGGTTAACAATAAACCAGTAACATTACAGTATAACAGTAAGACATACCATACCTGCAAAGCAAATGCAATAAAACATAGTAAAAATAAAACATTACCGGTCTAAAATACAGTAACAATATAGAGAGAATAATAGATATAGAACAATAAAGCGAACATAAGAGAGAGAACAATAGAGATCGAAGAAAAATAAAACCAACTATTTTTGGCTTTTTTGATTTTTTTGTTTGTGTTTTTTTATTTTTATTTTGTTCTTTTATATAAACTGTAAATGTTCCAGATTAGGGTCTCTCAAAATGTAATGGCCACCTCATCTTTCGAGACCCTGTGTAAGTGTGCTTAGGACTGTGTAGTGCTGTACCCTACGCTAATACTCCACTAGTGTGCAGTAGCGTTTGAAACAGTCACCTGATGCAAAGATCAGGTTAGTCAGGACAGGAGGGACAATAAAAGCGGGTGTCACGCCTAAATCTGCATTTTCTGCAGACACAGCATCATCTTTGGGGTGTTCTTTGGGCAGGGGTACCAGGGAGGACATAAGAAAAATGCCTCTTGTTTAGCCGGCTCACTGCATTTACGTTGTGAAGGTGGGCCACAAGCACCGTCTGGAAACAGAAGGGCTATGCTGTTCTCTTCCTGGAATTTAACCACTTGCTTACAGGGCACCTAAACCCCCCCTCCTATCCAGACCAATTTTCAGCTTTCAGCGCTGACGCACTTTGAATGACAATTGCGCGGTCATAAAACACTGTACCCAAATGACATTTTTATCATTTTTTTACCACAAATAGAGCTTTCTTTTGGTGGTATTTGATAGAGGTCAACCGATATATCGACCGGCCGATATATCGGCCGATATTTGGCTTTTTTTACTTAATCGGCATCGGCAGATTGTGCTGATAAAAAAAGCCGATTATAACTTCAGTGGCACTTGCAAATGACTTCTGTAATAGAAGTCAATGCAAGTTTCCTGAGGTTATCTGTGGAGAGGATTCTCTCCTCCCTGGGCAGCCTGCCAAGTCTTTATCTCTTCAAGTTCTTTTATCAATGAGCTGAACTCTGTGTGTGTGTAGAAGTTCTCAGTTTAACCATTTAAAGACTCAATCTTTTCAGACATTTGCTTACATCCTGTAAAAATCCTGTATTTTCTGCTAGAAAATCACTTAGAACCCCCAAACATTATATATATTTTTTTAGCAGAGACCCTAGGGAATAAAATAGCGTTTGATGCAATATTTTATGTCACACGGTATTTGCGCAGCGGTCTTTCAAACGCAATTTTTTTTAAAAAAATTATTGAAATAAAAAAAACAAAGTAGTAAAGTTAGCCCATTTTTTTTCGTCAAAGATTTGATTACCTGTTTTTGTGTATTTAATATTTAAGATATAGTTATTATTTTTTTTAATCTAAATTATACATACAAGTGAACTGATTGGAGGTTTGTTTTGTTTAATAAATGTTTAAATGTAAAAAATTTTCTGTATCACTTATTACTTAAGGTTGCTTACACACTGGAGCGGGCATGCGTTGACGGTAAAATGCTGTTAGTTTTAGCAGCGCTTTACCGGCATTTTAGCGGCGCTATTCGGCTGCTAGCGGGGCGCTTATAACCCAGCTAGCGGCCGAGGAAGGGGTTAATTGCGCCCATTCAGCGCTGCTGCCGAAACGCTTTGCAGGCGCTTCGGCAGCGGTGCGCATTCATTTCAATGGGCAGGAGTGGTGGAGCAGCGGTATACACCACTCCAAAGATGCTGCTTGCAGGACTTTTTTTTAACATCCTGCCATCGCATCGCCTCAGTGTGAAAGCACTCGGGCTTTCACACTGAGACTGCAGGGGAGCCATTTTACAGGTGCTATTTTTAGCCCAAAAGCGCCTGAAAAACGCCCCAGTGTGAAAGGGGTCTAACTGTTAGATTTTATGAGATGAAGGGAAAAAAAGAAAAAGAAAAAAAAAAAATCGGCCTAATATATCGGCCCAAAAAAATCGGCATCATATATCGGCCATCGGCCAACGCGATTTCTAAATATCGGCATCGGCCAGAGAAAAAACCATATCGGTCGACCTCTAGTATTTGATCACCTCTGCGGTTTTTACTTTTTGTTAAAATTTTTTAAAATTTTTTTATATTTTGTTATAAAAAATTTAAAACGGGTCATTTTTCTCCTTCATTGATGTACGCTGATGAGGCGTCAGTGATGGGCAGCACTGCCAGGTGGCACTGATTGGCACTACAGGTGGGCATTGATAGGTGGCACTTGTGGGCATTGATAGGTGGCACTTGTGGGCATTGATAGGTGGCACTTGGCATTGATAGGTGGCACTTGTGGGCACTGTTAGGTGGCACTTGTGGGCACTGTTAGATGTGCCTCTTCCACTTGGGGACCGATGTCCCTGACATCCGAGCCGGTGATCGGCTTTTTTTTCTACTCGCGCTGTCAGCGTGAGTAAAAAAAAAAAAAACGATTACCGATCTTTTGTTTACATCATGTGATCAGCTGTCATTGGCTGACAGCTGATCACATGGTAAGGGGCCGGAACCGGCCCCTTACTCAGATCGGTGATCAGCCGAGTCTCAGTGACTCGGTGATCACAGCGCACCCCCTGCAGGGCGCGCGCAGGGAGCGTGCACAGGGGAGGCCGTCATATAATGGCCTCCCGGGAATTCAGGTCCGCGATGTGGCCGTCATTCGGCCATAGCGCGGATGCGTAGTGGTTAAGGAAGGATCCAGTTTGTCCTGAAGCTTTGTATAGCACATAAGCATTCAGCAGATGGAATAAATATACACACACTTTTTTTATACCAGCGTCTGGCCTTACAGGCAATTAGGTACGGCACCAACAACTGGTCGTTGAAGTCCACCCCTCCCATGTTAAGGTTGTATTCGTGGACACAGAGGGGTTTCTCCACAACACCAGTCGCCATAGAAATTTGGACTGTCGTATCTGCGTGAAGGGAGGACAGAAAGAAAACCTTCCGATTAGGGGTGCACCAAATGGGTTTTTTGGTGCTGAAACAGATACCGAAAATAAAAAATACACTAGGCAGAAAACCGATCCAAAAATGACAGATACCGAAACTTATTTTTAAAAAAAATATTTTTATACAGGAGATGGTCAGAGACTGGGGACATGGTACAGGAGATGGTCAGAGACTGGGGACATGGTACAGGAGATCGATGCAGCCTCACCAGTGCCTGTCAGATGCAGCCAGCCAGTGTCCCCAGTGCAGCCAGCCAGTGTCCCCATTGCAGCCAGTGTCCCCAGCCAATGTCCTCATTGCAGCCTGCCTTTGCAGGGGAAGAGAGCCGCTGCCTTGTTGATTTGAGGGGAACATCACAGCTTTCATTTCAATAGCTGTGTGTTGGGGCGGGGTGTTCCTGGGACGGATGATCAGTCTATCAAAGAGTTCCCCGGACAAGGGGGAGGGGCTGTATGTGACGGCGCGCAGCGGGCAACACACAGTTATTGAAATGAAAGCTGTGATGTTCCCAGCGCTCAAATCAACAAGGCGGTGGCTCTCCTCTCTTCTGAGCTATAGGACACCCCCATGAGGCCCCCCCCCCCCATTTTCGGCTCCATTATCGGCCATTTTTCTCTTTCGGCAAATTGCCGAAAAGGCCATTTTCGGCGGCCGAAATTTCGGTGCATCCTCAATTCCCCTCCACTTCACTGCTAACAAATTATTACATTTCAAGCAGGGTCTCTCTCCCGTCTAAGTCGGGTCTCTACAAGCCATTGGGGGAAGCCCCGGTGATTAGATCGCACAGTGCCACATGCGCCAATTCCACAATCAAAAAGGTGACTAAAAAGTGGCACGCTTGTGTAATAATTGCCCACATACAAGTCGTACCCCTTTCCGGATAAGGATGACAAGTCCCACACAATCTTACCAGTGCTCCCTATGTAGTCTGGGCAGTTCTCCGTCTCCACGTGACTATCTCTTCCCTCGTAAACCATAAAACTATATGTATAGCCTGTTACAGAGCTCATACATCTTGACCCCATATCTGGCACGCTTGCTGGAAAGATACTGTTTGATAGGCAAGTGACCAGAAAACGTAATCGGGGACTCATCAATGCAGACAACTTGATCGGGCGTAAACAAGGCTGCAAACTGTTGGTTGAAGTGGTTTATGAGGGCCCGAATTTTGTGGAGCCGATCATATCCAGGGTCACCCCGAGGACGACAGAGTATGCATGGAACCACAAGATCTGCTTGTATGGTAGATGAATTGGAAAAGAGGAAACCAGAAATTCAAAAGCACCACGTCCCAACAATGGAATTTAAGAAAGAAATAAGGGCTTTGAGGCCGTATAATGGCCCCAGGGACTTTTAAACGGTGCTGAAGTCAATGAAGTGAAAAGTATAAGATAAAACACATCTTTTATTTGGTACTCTTTAAAAGAACAGACATTTTGTCACAAAATGACATTGGGCAATAAATGTACAAAGCAAATACAAAAGGTATTGACATAGATGCAGAGATTAATACCACTCTCTCAACATGTTTCGCTTTCCCAAGCTTCTTCAGGAGATGTATTGTGGTATTATAATCAACTGTAAAGATAGAAATATATAAATATTACATGTCTGCTAATAAATTGCAATTTCATAAATTTATATTAATTTGATCATAACAAAAATATATATGAAAAGGGCATATTTAGACAAAATTAATATATGTACACATAAGTATATCAAGAGATACTAAGAGGAAGAGAAGAAAAAAAAAAAAAAAAAAAATAATATATATGACATTAGAGACTGCTATGCGATCTTACCCGCAGAGAAAAAACTATATACTGAGAAATGAATTTGTGCTTGATTGGTGTTTTGCTCTTCAGTCTGAAAGCCACTGAGGAGGCATGCAGAGAGGCATAAAAATTAAATTAAAAAATTGATGAATGGATGAGATTCTCTAAAAAGAGAAGCAAATCAGAAACAAGAGTATTAATATTGTTCGTGTAAAGAAACTCTATAGTTGAATTGGCTAATGTAAATACTGAATGTATGAATGAAAAAATCATCCAAAGATGAACGTATACTGATATACCTTTAGTGGAATCAATTCATAAGTAAAAATTACATCCGAAGGATGGTAAGGAGCCAGATTGCTATATCTTCTGAATCGGTGGTACTTATAGTGCAGCAGGACGGCAGTGGAATGGGCAGCACACAGGACCAGACCGCCGACCAATTATTAGTCGGCACCTGAACCTAGAAGTTCATCTGCAGCCTGCCACAAAAGCAACCTAAAGATATATAAATACAACAAAAGCTAAGCTTGGATTTCTAAATTTCAATCACATTAAAGAAAGAGTTTCTAATAAATGGCCGCGATTCAGTCGCGCCGGTCAGACGCGGCTGACGTTTCTCATTCATTATGAAGCCGGAACATGGGCGCATGCGCAGTTGTCTTTTCGGTCCGCAGCGTGATGGCGAGTCAGACGCCGTCACGCTGGAGGGGTTTAAAAGCGGGGAATCTCCCGCCAATCTCTGTCATTACTGTTTGGTGATATGCTGGGCAGACGGAGGTTATTCAGCGCTGCTAAGATCGATGGTAACCATCAATAGTAAGTTGTCTTGATGCCTTCTGAATCCTTTATTAGAAACTCTTTCTTTAATGTGATTGAAATTTAGAAATCCAAGCTTAGCTTTTGTTGTATTTATATATCTTTAGGTTGCTTTTGTGGCAGGCTGCAGATGAACTTCTAGGTTCAGGTGCCGACTAATCATTGGTCGGCGGTCTGGTCCTGTGTGCTGCCCATTCCACTGCCGTCCTGCTGCACTATAAGTACCACCGATTCAGAAGATATAGCAATCTGGCTCCTTACCATCCTTCGGATGTAATTTTTACTTATGAATTGATTCCACTAAAGGTATATCAGTATACGTTCATCTTTGGATGATTTTTTCATTCATACATTCAGTATTTACATTAGCCAATTCAACTATAGAGTTTCTTTACACGAACAATATTAATACTCTTGTTTCTGATTTGCTTCTCTTTTTAGAGAATCTCATCCATTCATCAATTTTTTAATTTAATTTTTATGCCTCTCTGCATGCCTCCTCAGTGGCTTTCAGACTGAAGAGCAAAACACCAATCGAGCACAAATTCATTTCTCAGTATATAGTTTTTTCTCTGCGGGTAAGATCGCATAGCAGTCTCTAATGTCATATATATTATATATTTTTTTTTTTCTTCTCTTCCTCTTAGTATCTCTTGATATACTTATGTGTACATATATTAATTTTGTCTAAATATGCCCTTTTCATATATATTTTTGTTATGATCAAATTAATATAAATTTATGAAATTGCAATTTATTAGCAGACATGTAATATTTATATATTTCTATCTTTATAGTTGATTATAATACCACAATACATCTCCTGAAGAAGCTTGGGAAAGCGAAACATGTTGAGAGAGTGGTATTAATCTCTGCATCTATGTCAATACCTTTTGTATTTGCTTTGTACATTTATTGCCCAATGTCATTTTGTGACGAAATGTCTGTTCTTTTAAAGAGTACCAAATAAAAGATGTGTTTTATCTTATACTTTTCACTTCATTGACTTCAGCACCGTTTAAAAGTCCCTGGGGCCATTATACGGCCTCAAAGCCCTTATTTTTTTCTTATCTGCTTGTATGGTGTCCTGGTCATGGAGGCAGAGAACACAACTAACTTGCATCATTTAATTTACAGAACATGCCCACAACTTTTGAAGATGTTTTTTTTTTTTTTTTTTATTGTGAAGCTAACAACAAATAGGACAAAATAACAGAAAAAGTCAATGTGCATAATTATTCACCCCCCTAAAGTCAATACTTTGTAGAGCCACCTTTTGTAGCTATCACAGCTCCAAGTCGCTTTGGATAAGTCTCTATGAGCTTGCCACATTTTACCACTGGGATTTTTGCCCATTTCTCCTTGCAAAACTGCTCCAGCTCCAAGTTGGATGGTTTGCGCTTATGAACAGCAATCTTTAAGTCTGACCACAGATTTTCTATTGGATTGAGGTCTGGGCTTTGACTAGGCCATTCCAACACATTTACATGTTTTCCCTTAAAACACTCAAGTGTTGCTTTTAGCAGTGTTTGGGGTCATTGTCCTGCTGGAAGCTGAGCCTCCGTCCTAGCCTCAAATCACACACAGAGTGGTACAGGTTTTGCTCAAGAATATCCCTGTATTTAGCACCATCCATCTTTCCCTCAACTCTGACCAGTTTCCCAGTCCAGACTGCTGAAAAACATCCCCACAGCATGATGCTGCCACCACCATGTTTCACTGTGGGGATGGTGTTCTTTGGGTGATGTGATGTGTTGGGTTTGCACCAGACATAGCGTTTTCTTTGATGGCCAAAAAGTTAAATTTTAGTCTGACCAAAGCACCTTCCTCCATACATTTTTGGAGTCTCCTACATGCCTTTTCGCAAACTCAAAACGTGCCATTTTGTTTGTTGCTGAAAGTAATGTCTTTCTTCTGGCCACTCTGCCATAAAGCCCAAGTCTATTGAGCGTTCGGCTTATTGTCGTCCTATGTAGAGATATTGCAGTCTCTGTTGTGGAAATCTGCAGCTCGTCCAGGGTTACCTTAGGTCTCTGTGCTGCCTCTCTGATTAATGTCCTCCTTGCCCGGTCCGTGAGTTTTGGTGTGCGGCCGTCTCTTGGCAGGTTTGCTGTTGTGCCATGTTTTTTACATTTGCTTATGATAGATTTGATGGTGCTCCTAGGGATCATCAAAGATTTGGATATTTTTTTATAACCTAACCCTGACTTGTACTTCTCAACAACATTGTCCCCTACTTGTTTGGAGAGTTCTGGTCTTCATGGCAGTGTTTGGTTAGTGGTGTCTCTTACTAGGTGTTGCAGCCTCTGGGGCCTTTTAAAAGGGTGTGTATATGTAATGACAGATCATGTGATACTTAGATTGCACACAGGTGGACATAATTTCACTAATTATATGATTTCTGAAGGTAATTGGTGCACCAGAGCTTTTTATGGGCTTTATAACAAAGGGGTGAATACATACGCACATGCCAATTATCAGTTTTTTATTTCTGATAAATAGTTTTATGTATATATTTTTCCAATTTTACTTCCCCAACTTAGACTATTGTATTCTGATCCATCACATATAATTCAGATTAAAAAAACATTGAACTAAAGGCTGTAATGTAACAAAATAGGTAAAAAGCCGGGGGGGGGGGGGGATACTTTTGCAAGGCACTGTGTGTGTTTATGTATATGTAGGGATGCACCGAAATTTCAGCCGCCGAAACATTTTGGCCGAAAATGGCCTTTTCGGCTATTTGATGTCCAGGCGTATGCTATAAGGGGGCGGACGCCTCCTTTTCCCCTCACGGCGCATTCTACCAGGGCAATTGGTGCTTCCTGGGCCTTCCGGCATCAAGTGTCTGTCTGATCAGGTGTGTAAGGCGGCTACCTGGTCATCAGTACACAGTTTCACCAAATTTTACAAGGTCGATGTGGGTGCATCTTCGGATGCATGCTTCGGCCGCAAGGTTTTGCAGGCGGCTGTCTGAGGTTGCGGCTCCTCTGATGGGGAGTTCTTTTTGTTGTGAGTGGAGTTTATTTTTCTCTGTGTTCCCACCCCTTGTTTTTGGCACTGCTTGGGGACATCCCTAAGGTCAAGATTAGAGTGCTGTTTCAATGAACGAAAGAGAAAATGGGATTTTTTATACTTACCGTAAAATCCCTTTCTCTGAAGTTCATTGACGGACACAGCACCCACCCCTCCTATTTATGTTTGTACTGCTTTTTGACGAACTGAGCTGCTGGGTGCAGATTGAGGGGTTATAACCAGTAGGACCGCCCCCTGGGCTGTATTGTGTTTTTGCTTTTTTTGCTATGTTCTGCCTAGTCCTCTCCTAAAGGTGGTGATATAACCATAAGGTCAAGATTAGAGTGCTGTGTCCGTCAATGAACTTCAGAGAAAGGGATTTTACGGTAAGTATAAAAAATCCCATTTTTCCGGCTGTGTTCCTCCAAAACAGTTTGCTTGTTGCTTCCAATAGTCGTCTGTCGCCAGACTGTTTGCGGTGCTCCACGGGGGGCTGTGCAAGCCCCGTTGCTGCAGAGTGTGATTGTCCCGGTTCCCGTGCTGGGAACAGTGTCAGGGGTTTTATTCGAAACCTGGTCACAGTCTAAGAGATGGAGGGCAGAGTACATTTAATTGTGGACCTCAAGGCCTGCATGTGCGAGTTCAGGTTGGAGTCCGTCCACGCAGCAGTGGCACTCCATCGTGGGGTCTTTCTGACTTCTACGACTTTACAAATGTTAGCATTCTGTTATGTGCTCGACTACAGCACTTCCTCCGTCTGCTGTGGGTGCAGAGCATTATCGGCGCGTGGTGTGGTCCTTTGATCTGGCCTCCACTCCTCGGCGGTTGACGAGGTGTTGACCCCGGATCTGGCAGGGTTACGTCAGTGGGGGTTGACGGTCCTGGGCGATCTGCTGCGCAGAATTGTCGTTTACCCCGAGGAGCAATGTAGTTTCTAGACAGACTTCTCTGATTTCAGTTGGCGTCTATACTATCGGAAGTCGGCTTTGGTCCGGCCATAACGTTGATTTATCTGAGCCTGTCCGGGCTTCAGCTCTGGCCAGCGTGTTTCTTCTCCTGGACAGACTTCAGGAGTGGCATGTGGCGTTTGTTTCATTTACTATCCGGCAGGTGGGCTCCTCTGTGGATCCCCATGTGGATGTTAGGTCTGATGGTATCTATCCTTTTTTGAGGCAAGGTCATTTGCACAGTTCCATGTAGGCTCCCTTCGGGGAGATCCTGGCATAATGGGATATATACCCAAGGTCTTTGATCAATCGAATTCGGCTGAGTCAGGAAACCAGAGGTTTCCTAATCTGGGGGTTTTGTTCTCTGTTTCCTCAGTGGGGAGGATTCTTTCTCCCCTCGTATTGAACAGGGTGACCACCAATACCAGTCTGTCCCAGTGGAAAGATATCCTGGGACTGAGCTCGGCTCGGGGTCGTTGGACATTGGTGGAATCTGGGATATTACCGCGTAATATCCCGGAAATTCAATTGATCAGACTAGGTCTGGATCATGGACAGCTCGACTTCGGGGGCTCCCAGTACGGATGCAGTCGGACAGGCAACAGCGGTGGCTTATGTCCCTCACAAGGATGGGCCAGAAGGCTGTTGGCGACCCTGGCTGTGGCCAGTATCCTCCGGTGGGCAGAAGTTCCGGCCCTTCCGACAAATGCATTCCAGGGGTGGAATGCTGTCAGACGGATACCTCAGTTGGCTAGGGTTGCACCACGGGGTGGGCCTTTCTCTGGGCCGAGTTTCATTGGATTTGTCCTTGTTCCTTTTAGGTGGCTCAGTTTTTTCCTACCTCTATTTACGGAGGGATGAGCAGGAATAGGCCTTAAGTACTATAGAGTGCCAGGTGTCGGCCTGGGCGGTCCTCTTCAGCGTCTCCTGGTCTTGCACTCCCTGGTGCATGCCTTTTTTGTGCTAGGGGTTAGACGTCTGTTTCCACTGGGGTGGTTTCTTCCATCGCCGTGGGATCTGAACTATGTGTTTTTGGTTCTCCAAAGGCCTCTCTATTTTTCTCTCAAAATATTCGGGAGGTTGCACTGCTTATTCTGTCTTGGAAGGTGACCTCTTGGTGGCTATCGCCTCTACTCGCAGGGGGTCGTGAATGATGGAGTTATCTTGTCAGTCACCTTACCTAGGTTAAGGTGGTGCTTCGTCCTTTTTTTTTTTTTTTTTTTTACATAGTTCCGTCCTTGGATCTCCATTTGAATAAGGACATTAGAGTTGGCTTCTTGTGTCCCCTGGTCAGCACATCCCAAGGAATTGGCTTCATCTGGCCGGGAGGTAGTTGGAAAATTCTGATGTTTCACAAGTTCTATGAAGTAGATGGTTTGGCATCTGCGGGTGCCTCTTTTGGCCGCAAGTTTTTTTCAGGCCACTGGTTAGAGGGTCTATTCCCTCTGGAAGGGGTATCGTTCAGGTTGGGTTCCAGCTTGTCCTGGGTGAAGTTCCTGTTACCTGGTTGGCTCTTGTATTAGCCTTGGGATTTTTCGTTTTTCCCACCTCTCATGTTGGCACTGCTTTGGGACGTCCCTATCGTTATGAAGGCTGTGTCTGTCAATGAACGAATGAGAAAATAGGATTTTTTACTTACCGTAAAATCTATTTCTCTGAGTTTATTGACAAACACAGCATACACCCCTCTATGGAGTTTTTTTGATACTTCTATTACTGCTTGCTACTAAACTGAATATCTGGAGCAGGGAGGGGGTTATATACTGACTGTGGATGGCCCATGGGAGTGGCTAAGTGTGTTTTTTTTTTTTTTGTTTCTGCCTAGTCCTACTTCTGCGGAGACAATATAACCCTATCGTTATGAAGGCTGTGTCTGTCAGTGAACTCAGAGAAATGGATTTTACGGTAAGTAAAAAATCCTATTTTTCGGTATCAGTTTTCGGCACCAAAAAACCCATTCGGTGCACCCCTAATATATGTCTCTTTTTCTTTAAATTTTACCGATGGATAGCAGGCTCAAGGTGGTGTCTTGGAATATGAGGGGTTTGAACAACAAATTTAAAAGCACGGCTGTTTTCCAGTATCTTAAACAGGTAAAGCCACATGTCGTCCACCTGGAGGGGAGTAAAATTTTGTCCCTATGCAAACCCTGGATTCAAAGTTCACTCTACGTACTCCACCTATGCAAGAGGGGTTTTCATCTTAATTAGTAAGGCTGTCCCTTGTACTATACACCAGGTGTTCTCTGACCCGGGAGATCGATATGTGGTTGTGGTATTGGACGTCTATCACTGTAAAATGTTGATTGTGAATATATACTTACCCTCTCCTATCCAAGTACAAGTGCTTTATGATTTAATGGTGAAATTGGTTCCTTTTGTTAGTCTGCCTAAGCTACTCATGGGGGATTTCAATGCCATTTTGGACCCTACCCTAGAATCCTCTAACCCTAATAGGCCAGCTTCAGCTGACCTTTGCTCTAGGACAGAGATATGCAATTAAGGGACCTCCAGATGTTGCAGAACTACAAGTCCCATGAGGCATAGCAAGACTCTGACAGTCACAAGCATGACACCCAGAGGCAGAGGCATGATGGGACTTGTAGTTTTGTAACAGCTGGAGGTCCGCTAATTGCATATCCCTGCTCTAGGATGTCTGTGTCTGGTCTCTCTGAGTTATGGCGCTGGAAACACCCAAATGTTAAGCCCTATTCTCATCTATCTGCCACCCATAGATCCTCTTCTAGAATTGATTAGGCAATAGGCAATCCTCCTCTGTTAATGTATGTTCATGACTGAATATTTGGCTGGGGGTACGTCTGACCACTGCCCTCTTTCGGTCACCCTGGCTCTCCCGGTTGGGGGGAGAAGGGGAGGCTGGAGGTTGTGACCAGACTGGTTGCAGGACGACCAGGTTAACCTCCCAGATACAGCGCTCTGTTACAACTTACTGGTCAACCAATGTTGGCACAGTTGAGCCAGCATTGATGTGGGATGCATTTGAGGCCTCATGTACACTGCTGCTGGTAAACAGACGTTTAGTATTAGGTGAGCATTTTTTTTCAGCTGCCCCTGAACTCCCCTCTGTTATCTTTTCAGTACATGTACACAGGGTCATTTATAGTCATTTCTAGAGTTAAGTTTTTAGAAGCTTTTTTTGGAACGCAAAATAATGGGTTCAGATGGATGGTCAGAGGCATTTGAAACGCCAAATGCCTGTAACAGCTTGTAAACGCTGCTAAACGCTATAACTCGCATTTAGCAGCATTTCGTTTACAGACGTTTTTCATTTTAACAAAACAATTTTTTTAATTTTTTTTTTATTTTTTATTACAAATGCTTTTAGATGCAAATGTGGCTAAATGGCTGTTTTTATATGCCGGTTTCTAGCTGTCAAGTTAAATCGTTCAGGAGGGGTTGAACAATGTCCCGTGTACATGAAGCCTAAAGCTGTGGCGAAGGGAGAATGTATTTCTGCAATTTAAGCGGCTAGGAAAGATCATGATGCAGAGCGGGAGATTCTTCCAGCCAAAGAAAGGGAGTGTGCCAGCATGCACGCCGACTCTTCATCAGAGACCACCTATGCATCTCTGCTGGAGCCACGGCGACTTTTGACAGTGCACTTCTCCAAACTGACCCGCACTGAAACAGGGGAGAGGGCTGAGTCACTATTTGCTCAAGGGGACAAAAGGGCAAACTCGTGGCGGCAGATCAAACAATAACTGTCAGTATCCCTGTTATTAAAAACACTGGGGGGACTCTGCTCACGGACCCTACCGGTATCTTGGAGGAATTTGTGCTTTACTACACTGCTCTTTATTCTCCTATACCATCATATGACATCAGTGAGCTAGATAGGTTGTTGAATGAACTTTCCCTCCATAAATTATCAGACTCGGACATTACTCTTCAAGATGCTGATATCTTAGCTCTAAAAAAAGCTCTAGAAATATTAACTTTTCCGCCCAATAAATCTCGGCCCGGATGGATTTCCGGCAGACTTCTATAAATAATACATGGAACAACTAGCTCTGTGACTCAGTATGCTTTTTGGTCATTGCCTAGAAAGTGGGGTCCTCCCACCATCAATGCTGGAGGCATATATTGTTCTTCTATTGAAATCGGGTAAGGATCCAGAAGCGTGTTCTTCCTATCGCCCCATAGCATTAGTGAATACGAATCTGAAGATCCTAAGGTGTTGGCATCATGCTTGGCCAAGGTCATTCCTTCATTGTTGGACATTGACCAGACAGGATTTATGAGAGGGAAGTCCACAGATACTAACTTACGAAGATTTTTCATTCATTTACAACTAGATACCCCAGAAGTCCCTGAGAAAGTCATAGTTTCTATTGACATTGAAAAGGTCTTTGATTCTGTTGACTGGCTGTATATGCATAGAGTATGGGACGGCAATTCAGTTAAGGGATCTCAGTTTGACCCCTTTGATATTGGTAGGGGTACTGGGCAAGGATGCCCTCTCTCCCCTTTCCTTTTTTGCCTTAATGATGGCGAGAGCACTACGTCAGTCTAATGAAGTGGGTGCAGTCCAGGTAGGAACCACACGGGAACGCCTTGCGCTGTATGCTGATATGACTTGCTCCTTTTCCTCAGAGACCCAGGACCGTCCCTTCAAGCGGCTTTGCTAATACTCAATCAGTTTGCCCCCTTCTCGGGTCTTCGGGTGAATTGGAGCAAGTCCTTGATACTGTATTATCACTGGGTCCAGAGGAAAGGAAAGCAGCAGATGATAATCTTCCACTGTAGTGGGTTTCCTCTATCACCTCTATCCTCCTTATGGATATGTACAATCAGGTCCATAAATATTGGGACATCGACACAATTCTAATCTATATGCCTCTATACACCACCACAATGGATTTGAAATGAAACAAACAAGATGTGCCTTAACTGCAGGCTTTCAGCTTTAATTTGAGGATATTTACATACATCAGGTGAATGGTGTAGGAATTACAACAGTTTGTATATGTGCCTCCCACTTTTTAAGGGACCAAAAGTAATGGGACAATTGGCTGCTCAGCTGTTCCATGGCCAGGTGTGTGTTCCCTCATTATCCCATTTACAAGGAGCAGATAAAAGGTCCAGAGTTAATTTCAAGTGTGCTATTTGCATTTGGAATCTGTTGCTGTCATCTCTCAATATGAGATCCAAAGAGCTGTCTCTATTAGTGAAGCAAGCCATCATTGGGCTGAAAAAACAAAACAAACCCATCAGAGAGATAGCAAAAACATTAGGTGTGGCCAAATCAACTGTTTTGAACATCCTTAAAAAGAAAGAACGCACCGGTGAGCTCAGCAACACCAAAAGACCCGGAAGACCATGGAAAACAACTGTGGTGGATAACCGAAGAATTCTTTCCCTGGTGAAGAAAACACCCTTCACAACAGTTGGCCAGATCAAGAACACACTCCAGGGGGTAGGTGTATGTGTGTCAATGTCAACAATCAAGAGAAGACTTCACCAGAGTGAAACAGAGGGTTCACCACAAGAAGTAAAGCATTGGTGAGCCTCAAAAACAGGAAGGCCGCATTAGGGTTGCCAAACAACATCTAAAAAAGCCTTCACAGTTCTGGAACAACATCTTATGGACAGATGAGACCAAGATCAACTTGTACCAGAGTGATGGGAAGAGAAGAGTATGGAGAAGGAAAAGAACTGCTCATGATCCAAAGCATACCACCTCATCAGTGAAGCATGGTGGTGGTAGTGTCATGGTGTGGGCATGTATGGTTCCCAATGGAACTAGTTCTCTTGTATTTATTGATGATGTGACTGCTGACAAAAGCAGCAGGATAAATTCTGAAGTGTTTCGGGGAATATTATCTGCTCATATTCAGCAAGAACTCATTGGACGGCGCTTCACAGTGCAGATGGACAATGACCCGAAGCATACTGCGAAAGCAACCAAAGAGTTTTTTAAGGTAAAGAAGTGGAATGTTATGCAATGGCCAAGTCAATCACCTGACCTGAATCCGATTGAGCATGCATTTCACTTGCTGAAGACAAAACTGAAGGGAAAATGCCCCAAGAACAAGCAGGAACTGAAGACAGTTGCAGTAGAGGCCTGGCAGGGAATCACCAGGGATGAAACCCAGCGTCTGGTGATGTCTATGCATTCCAGACTTCAGGCTGTAATTGACCTCAAAAGGATTTGCAACCAAGTATTAAAAAGTGAAAGTTTGATGGATGATTGTTAATCTGTCCCATTACTTTTGGTCCCTTTAAAAAGTGGGATGCACATATACAAACTGTTTAATTACTGCACCGTTCACCTGATTTGGATGTAAATACCCTCAAATTAAAGCTGAAAGTCTGCAGTTAAAGCACATCTTGTTCGTTTCATTTCAAATCCATTGTGGTGGTGTATAGAGCGAAAAAGATTAGAATTGTGTCAATGTCCCAATATTTATGGACCTGACTTTATATGCATCTTTGTGTCCTTATTGTGTTATCTAGCTCATTTTTATTTTTTACCTTAAATACATAATTTTGTTGAATTATTTGATATATTGTGGAGCTATTGGTATTGACACATTGGACATGGATTTACATCTTGCAGATTCATTTTTTATTCTAGTTTTAAAATGGATTTATATATGATCTATTTATATGATTAGTGAATGAATGAATGATTTGTAAAGCGCTGCAAATGCAAACTGAATCGCCTCAAGGCGCTAATGCGTTTTGTGTTGTCAGCTTATTAGTGGTGGTGAAAACCATATATAAAGGGAAATGTATTTTTAGACTTCATATTTATCTATGTGGTGTCTATATGATCAATATTTTCCGCATTTATTTGTTGCTATACTATTTTTTGTTTTTGAAAGTTTCTTTAAGTTTGTTTAGGATCCTGGAGTGATAATTGGCAATTGGTACTATGCTATATGATCTGTTTTTTACATATTTTTTCTACTTTTGTATATACACTTTTTTATCACCTGAATCAATTTATTAACCATTTGCCGACCAGCGCACGCCGATATAAGTCCTAACTTTGAGGACGGATATCGTTGTTATGGCAGCAGCTAGCTGCCATAACCCCAGTATTCGGCGGGTGGTCGGCTACAAGATAAAAGTGGTGTCTGTGGCAGATTCGCCGTGAGATCACTTTTATTGGTGGCGGGAGAGGGCTCCGGTGCCCTCCGCCTCTTACTAGAGCTATCGGCAGAGGCGATCTGGTCCTTCTCCTGGCTGGGCATGGAGACGAGTGAGGGGAAGATGGCCCCCACCTGTCTCCATGACATTGCAAGGCGGAAACGTTTCTTTTTTTAATTTTTTTTTATTGCATTTTAGTGTAAATATGAGTCTGATGAACTCCGTAATCCATTTATATAAAGCCACTTATGCCTCCAGGGGTTGTAAGAATTTTTTTTTTTGTTCTATGGTAGGAAAGCCATCCTTTTGCATTGGAAGAAACCAATCCTATTCTGTCATACTGGAAGGGTCTGTTGAACTCCGTAATCCATTTATGTCAAGCCACTTATGCCTCCAGGGGCTGTAAGAATTTTTTTTTACAAAGTGTGGCAGGCATGGCTGTACTACTACTACTGTGGGATGACTTGCCTTTTTCTCCTATTGGATTACACAGTCCCGTAGGTGGTGGTGCTCTTTCAGTGGCCACCATTTGAATCTCTTTGGGGCATTGATCTTCTCCTTTAATGCAGATATGCCTTTCTTGTGGTTGTCAATTCAATTAGGAGGGTGTCTAACCCTACAACCTGATCCTGTAAGGGACCTTTTTTTTGTGCTCCGAAGGACAAGTTTGTTTTGATACCCAAGGTGGTCTTGGCATTTTGTTAAAATCAGGACATAGCATTGCCTTCTTTTTGATCGGCTCCTAAGGTATTTTGTGTCCATTGCCTTGATGTAGTCTATCTCACAGCCATGACCTTGACTCAGTCTGCTGCTCTGTGTTGCCTGCGGGCTCCAGAAAGTGACAGGCTGCTCTAGGTGAATTCAGTAGATCATTTCTCAGGTATATGACCTAAGGGGCAAGGTTCCCCTTTCCTTATGAAGGCCCCATCCCTGAGAAGTGTCAGTGCGCTTCAGCACCAGAATTCGGTTTTCCAGGTCTGTACGGTTGCCACCTGGTCTTCTGTGCGCATATTTGGCAAGTCTTCAAGTCCAGGCCTCAGTCGATGCGGCCTTGTTTGGAATGTCCTGCAGGTGGCCATGTTAGGGGCCACTTGTATATCCAACTATGGTGTATGTATGTGTGATATATATATATATATATATATATATATATATATATATATATATATATATATATATATATATATATATATATATATATATATATATATATATATATATATATATATATATATAAATTAGTGCAGCACTTTTCAATATGCCATCTACTCAATTCATACAAATCCAGCCAGTGACCAAAATGTATACGAAGAATTATAATGAAGTTTCTAACAATCCAATGTCTTGTTTTTGAAATACTAAATCTATATAAAAAAGTATGAATCAAGGATCAATAATCCTTTGCCTTGTTGCTAATTCACATAACGTGCCTTTGGAAAAGCTTGTGACCGCCACCAGTTGTGCTCTTGCCTGGGCACAATGCCCTTGCATACTCTGTAGGGTCAAACAAGGCTCTTTAGGTCTCTTTCACGCAGGCGGACCGGTCGGGTCCACCTGTCCGTTTTTTTTTTTTTTGTTTTTTTTTAGGCGGACCCGATCAGACCATCCATTGCCCTCTATAGAGCCATTGGATGTAAATGGACATATGTCCTTTTCCCCCTTGCCGACATCCGATTCTAACTGCTAAAACCATGGAGGATCATTTCCCCATCTGACTGGCGGATCAGATGACAGTCGAATGTCAACAGACAGGCGATCCGTTTACATCTGATCGATCATAGAGGAAAGCGGGCTGTGTGTGCTCGGCATAAGCAAGCAGACAATGACCTGTCATCCCCCTTCTCAGCGGTATCAGTGGACAGATCCCTTACTGAGCAGGCAGATCCACTGCCGGAGTCCTCTCTTTGTGAAAGAGCCCCAATTCACACTTCATGGGTCCCAAGGTATCTCTTTTTTTGCATGAATTTTATAAGAATACTTGCCTCTGAAAAATTGGAACACTTCCCCCCTTTAAGAGCACTCTCCAGTCTTCTCCAACCTCTCAGCAGTGCATATAGTGGGGGAAAAAAAACTAGCGCCTTATCCTTCACACAATTTATTCTTTCATTTCCAATTACAGATTATGCACTCACATTTCAGAAGTGCTGAGCCGCAACAAGCATATATAGACATGGCATATGTTATTTCCTCTAGAACACATATAAAACTCCAGCTGAAGTTCTCCTGTGTAGTATCATATTCCGCTTCTGTACGTTGTGATGTTATCCAGCTCTGTCCCTACACGTTTCGTCACGGAGGCATGTGCCTTCTTCAGGAGATCCCGTTACTCATTCTGTCCAGCACATATCTATAATTTTTCCCTTTTCAAGGATTTTAGGGGGCCTGTCCCAGTAGAGATACCACGAAGCATTGAGGAACTAAAATGTATCTAAATAAAAATAATCAGTAATAATAAGTAAATTTTTTTTTTTTTGTGAACACTATATTGTTCGCTTTCAACATTGCCCAAAAAAGCATTGGACTAGAGGTTTGGGAACAGATTACCTACCTGGCCAGTGAAATGTAAAATTTCTAGTATGTTGTGATGTGTACAGTGAGGGAAATATGTATTTGATCCCCTGATTTTGTACGTGTGCCCGCTGACAAATGATCAGTCTATAATTTTAATGGTAGGTTTAGTTTAACAGTGATAGACAGAATTACAACAAAAAAATCCTGAAGAACGCATTTCAAAAAAGTTATAAATTTATTTACATTTTAATGAGTGAAATAAGTATTTAAACCCTTCACAAAACATGACTTAGTACTTTGGCAATCACAGAGGTTAGAAGTTTCTTGTAGTTGGCTACCAGGTTTGCACACATCTTAGGAGGGATTTCTTTATCGTACATCACGGGTCACAGAGCCACAGTAATTACTGTCTGGGTTATATGGCACCCTCAGCTGATGGACACTGGCAAACCCTAGACAGGAAATTCCCCTTATAACCCCTCCCCATACTGAGAGTATCAGTTTTTTCGCCAATGTCTTAAGTGTTGGTCACGAGTAAAGATGTTCTGTGCTGAGCTCCACTGGAATATTCCTTTTCTGGGGCAAGCTATGCAACCGGACCCATTCAAAGTGTCTTTTCCAGGCCGAATTGAATGTTACCCGGGCCTCGTGTCCGAAGAAACAAGGTTTTGCCTGTAATGCTTCTCTTTTTAGAGAGCAGGACTCCGGAATCCAGTATTTGTTTTTTTTCAGCCATATTCCTGGCGAGGTGCTTTACAGGCCCCCAGGAGTGTGGATCCCCCGATTAAAAAGGGGCCCCGGTTCCTGAAGGTTTTTTAACGGAGCCCACCGTGAAGGGTTTAGATTGGGTCTGGTTTTACCAGAACCCTGCAGCTGGATAAGGTAAGGGAGATTCCTAAGGAATTTTTCTAATTCTTTTGGGTATTTCTCCTTTAAAGTAAATGTTGTCATGCCTATAGTCACCACCGGGGGCTGTCAAGAGCAGGAACCTGATTCCACGCTTGTCAGTCTCTCCTCCAGCCCAATCCCCAGGTAAGATGCAGGGAATGGGGTTTTTTCCTCTTGGGAATGTTCCCCCACCTGGACAGCTTCACCCCAAGAGGCAGAGGGAGTGTGGCTCAGTCGGCAGTGTGCCGTGCCACTCCCACTGCCACAGCCTTAACGGTGGTCCTCTGGCGGCTCTCCTCTCCTCGACCCCAGCACTCCTCCACATGCGATCCGGACGGATCGGAGCCCGCTTGTGCGGGAAAGCTGTATCTTTGAAAAAGATGGGGGCGCGGTGGGTGGTCAAAGGAAGGGGTGGGCTGTGTAGCTATAAAGTGCACCTTTTTTCAGATGCATACAGCTGAAGGAGGGACACAGAGCAGACGGGTCTGGTTGGTTGACACAGGCATTCCCATGATACATTTATTTTGCATCAGGCTGAGCTTAATAGCAGCGGCAGTTGCTGGACTATTGCTCAGCAGTAGGCAAATTTTTTTGGCAGTACCTTTGCGTTTTTGCTCAGCACCACCATGACCAGAGGGAGTGGTACAAATACCACAAAGAACAAGGGCACAAAGGGGTCGCCCTCAGGCCCTAAGGACCCCCCCTCTGTAACACCCCCGAAAGATCTAGGGAGGCTTTTCAGAGTAAGCCATCGGGGTCGTCAGGGGCTGCAATTGCTTCCAACACTTCAGCCCCTGTCTATGTATTTGAGGAGGTTTTTTCCTCAACTATCAGTGGATTAGAGGAAAGGTTAGCGGCTTTAATCGCATCTTCACAGAGTGGAAGAAAACACAATAGGTCCCCTTCTACCACCCAGGATCCTCAAACAGAGGAACAGTGGGAGGGGGATAATTAATCCCCCCTCGGGACCATGGAGAGACTGACTGAGGGATCAAGTGGGGAACAACCCTCTTCAGCTTCACATAATGAGAAGTTGAAGGTGCATTCTTTTACTGAAATGGTCCGCTCCACATTTAAAGAGGGAGTCCACCTAAAAAAAAAAATATTAAAAGCCAGCAGCTACAAATACTGCAGCTGCTGACTTTTAATACATGGCCACTTACCTGTCCCAGGGTCCAGCGATGTCGGCAGCCGACGCCGGTAAATCGCTCGACTCTCGGCAGCTGCCGCCGCCATCCTAGGTAAGGGAATCAGGAAGTGAAGCGTTGCGGCTTCACTTCCCGGTTCCCTACTGCGCATGCGCGAGTTGCGCTGCGCGTCGTAACTGGTCCCCGCTATCTCCTGGGACCTGTGTGTTTCCCAGGAGACAGCGTGGAGGGACAGGAAGAGGCATAGACTCCTGTGGGAGTCTATGCCAGAAGTGGGTGCAAATACCTGTCTTAGACAGGTATCTGCACCCCCCTGAAAGGTGCCAAATGTGACACCGGAGGGGGGGGGGTTCCGAAAAGCGGAAGTTCCATTTTTGTGTGGAACTCCGCTTTAAGCTACCCTTAACTGAGTCGGTTGAAGAGCCCACTTCCTGTTTGGTTTCACTAAAGCCTCCTCAAGTCTTGCATGCCTTTTCTGTACATTCATTGCTGGAAAAGCTTATGTATTCTGAGTGGGATCACCCAGATAAGTATTTTTTTTCCTCCTAAAAAGTTTTCAACACTTTATCCTATGGAGGAAGAATTCACTAAGATGTGGTGTATACCAGCAATTGACGCTGCTATATCCGCTGTGAATAAGAGTTTGACTTGTCCGGTTGACAATGCGCAAAAGCTTACGGATCCAACTGATAAGTGATTGGAATTCCTGTTAAAAAATATTTTTTCCTTGGCAGGTTCAGTAGCTCAACCTGCAGTGGCGGCAATCGGGGTATGTCAATCCTTGAGACCATTTGAAACGGGTGCTCAAGGTTTTTCCTGAATAGCAGGCCCAGGAGTTAGCTGAGCTGCCAGCAGCTTTGTGTTTTGCAATTGACGCAATCAGAGATTCTATTCTTCAAACCTCTCACCTTACGCTCGGGTTGGTGCATATGCGTAGAATCTTATGGTTGAAAAGTTGGTCAGCCAAAGCGCCATGCAAAAAGCACTTGGCTGATTTTCCTTTCCGTGGTGAAAAGCTGTTTGGGGATGATTTGGACAAATATATCCAAAAAATATCAAGTGGGAAAAGTACCCTTTTGCCAGTTAAGAAAAAGAGTAAGCGTCCATCATTTAAACGGGCTCTTTCTACAGTGCCAGGGGCATCAGCCTCCATGCAGTCGCAACGGCCTCTACCGTCAGGTTCAAGAGGTAAACCTCGGGGTCAACCCCAGGGACAAAAGAAATCCTGTGGGAGGAAACCCACAAGACAAAACGCTAAAGCCTTTATGAAGGGGCGCCCCCGCTCATTTGAGTGGGGGGGAAGACTTCTGCAGTTCTCATGGGTCTGGCAGGAAGAATTTCGAGACAGTGATGGGTGGTCTCCACAATAGCTCTATGTTACAAACTAGAGTTCTGAGAATTCCTGTCTCCTCGTTTCCTCAGGTCAACTGTCCCCAAAGATCCAGAGAAAAAGAAGTCTCTTTCTAGCGTTAGACCGACTTTTGTCACAAAAAGTGATCATAATGGTCCCCATGGAAGAGCAGGGGTTGGGGTTTTATTCAAACCTTTTCATGGTGCCAAAACCAAATGGAGATGTCAGGCCCATTCTAGATCTGAAAGATCTAAACTGGTTCCTGAAAATTCGCTCTTTTCACATGAAATCAATCCGATCAGTAGTCTCCGTCCTACAAGGAGGAGATGCTCAGGCATCAATCGACATCAAGGATGCATACCTGCATGTACCTATTTTACCCGCTCACCAGAAATATCTGCGTTTCGAAGTAGAAAACTTAATTTTCAGTTTGTAGCCCTGCCTTTTGTCCTTACTTGGGTCTGATTATAGATACAGCCCAGAAGAGGGTGTTCTTACCCAAGGCAAAAATCAGCGCCATAAAGGAGCTGGTCCAGGTGGTCAAGGCAAAGAAGGGTCCTTCTATCCGCCTTTGTATGAGGTTGTTGGGGAAGATGGTGGCTTCATTCGAAGCAGTTTTCTATGCTCAGTTTCATTCGAGACTGCTGCAAAACAGTATCCTGTCGGCTTGGAACAAGAAGATCCACTCCACTAGATTTTCTGATGCGTTTGTCGCCAAAAGTTTGTCAGAGCCTCAATTGGTGGAGACTACCCAAGAATCTGCAGAAGGGTATCCTCCTTTCCAGGTACCTGGAAGGTGGTAACAACAGATGCCAGCCTTTCAGGTTGGGGAGCAGTCCTGGAAGAGACGGTCCAAGGGAAATAATCCAGAACCGAAAGGACTTTGCCCATCAACATCTTAGAGATTCGGGCAGCATACCTAGCCTAAGGGCCTGGACATTCAGGTTGCGGAATTCTCCTGTCAGGATTCAATCCGACAATGCCACGACAGTGGCTTATATCAATCACAAGGGGGGCACCAGAAGTCAGGTAGCCCGAGAGATAAACCAGATCCTAACTTGGGCAGAAAAGCATGTGCCATGCATATCGGCAATCTTAATTCCAGGAGTAGAGAACTGGCAGGCGGACTACCTAAGTCACCAGCAGTTGTTCCCGGGGGAATGGTCCCTTCACCCCGGCATCTTCCTGGCTCAATGCCAAAGATGGGGGATCCCAGACATAGATCTGTTTGCGTCCAGGTTCAACAACAAAGTCGACAACTTTGTGTCAAGAACAAGGGATCCACTCGCATGTGGAACAGATGAGTTTGTGACCCAGTGGGATCAGTTTTCACCGATTTATGCGTTCCCTCCTATTCTGCTGCTACCTCGACTACTTCGCAGGATCAAGCGGGAAAGGAAGTCGTTAGTTCTTGTGGCCCAGAAGATCTTGGTATGCAGAAATAGTAAAGGTGGTGGTAGGGGCCCCATGGCTCCTACCACCATGTCCAGACCTGCTATCGCAGGGACCAGTGTTCCATCCTAATTTACAAACGCTAAATTTAATGGTTTGGCTATTGAAACCCACATTCTGAAGAATCGTGGACTTTCAGGCTCAGTGATATCTACTTTGATTAATGCAAGGAAGCCAGCTTCCAGAGTCCTTTATTATAGAGTCTAGAAGGCATATGTTTCCTGGTGTGAATCGAGGGGTTGGCATCCTAGAAAGTATGTCATAGGTAGAATCCTTGCCTTTCTGCAGATGGGGTTAGAGATGAAACTGGCCTTAAGTACTATCAAGGGCCAAGTCTCGGTCTTATCGGTATTGTTTCAACGTCCGCTTGCTTCGCATTCCTTGGCCTGAAGCTTTATACAGGGGGTAACGCGGCTTAATCCACCAGTTAGAGCACCCCTGAACCCTTGAAACTTGAATTTAGTTCTGTCGGCGTTACAGAAACAGCCTTTTGAGCCGATACGACATATTCCTTTGGTCCTTTTGACAAGGAAGCTAGTTTTTCTGGTAGCCATTTCTTCTGCAAGAAGGGTATCAGAGTTGGCGGCTCTTTCTTGTAAAGAGCCATATTTAATCATTCACAAGAATAGAGCAGTATTGCGTCCACATCCTAGCTTTCTGCCAAAGGTGGTTTCAGGTTTTCACCTAAACCAAGATATTGTTTTACCTTAATTTTTTACAGAACCCTGTTCTAAAGAAGAAAAGTCACTACATTCTTTGGATGTAGTGAGAGCAGTCAAAATCTATTTGAAGGCGACTGCTCAGATTTGCAAAACAGATGTTTTGCTTGTGTTGCCTGAAGGTCCTAGGAAAGGACAGGCAGCGTCGAAATCCACTATTGCCAAATGGATTTGGCAAGTAATTATTCAAGCTTATGGTTTGATGAGGAAAGTTCCACCTTTTCAAATCAAAGCGCGCTTCATGGGCAGTGCATCACCAAGCCTCCATGGCTCAAATCTGCAAGGCCGCAACTTGGTCTTCAGTCCATACATTCACTAGATTCTATCAGGTGGATGTAAGAAGGCATGAGGATATCGCCTTTGGGCTCAGTGTACTGCAGGCGGAAGTATAGGTCCTCCAGGTCTGATTGCACCCTACTTTTGTTTGTGTCCCCTCCCCTCAGGTGGCATTGCTCTGGGACATCCCAGATAGTAATTACTGTGGCTCTGTGTCCCGTGATGTACAATAAGGAAAATAGGATTTTTATAACAGCTTACCTGTAAAATCCTTTTCTTGGGGTACATCACGGGACACAGAGGTCCCTCCCCTCTTTGGTTACATGTGTATTGCTTCGCTACAGAACTGAGGTACTCCCAGTAAGGGGTGGGGTTATATGGGGAATTGAACTTCCTGTCTAGGGTGTGCCAGTGTTCCATCACCTGAAGGTGCCATATAACCCAGACAGTAATTGCTGTGCCTCTGTGTCCCGTGATGTACTCCAAGAAAAGGATTTTACAGGTAAGCTGTTATAAAAATCCTATTTTTGTCCCTATTTGCAGATCCTTGCCAAGTCATTAAGGTTGAAGTTCGGTAACTTGAACCTTCAGCTCCCTTCACATATTTTCTATGGGATTAAGGTCTGGAGACTGGCTAGGCTACTCCAGGACCTTAATGTGCTTCTCCTTGAGCCACTCGTTTGTTGCCTTGGCTAGATGTTTTGGGTCATTGTCATGCTGGAATACCCATCCACAACCCATTTGCCCTGTCTGAGGGAAGGAGGTTCTCACCAAAGATTTGATGGTACGTGGCCCCATCCATTGTTTCTTTGAAGCAGTGAAGTTGTCCTGTCCCCTTACTGCCAAGACCCACAAAGCATAATGTTTCCACCTCTTTTTGTTGGTGGGGATGGTGGTCTTGGGGTCATAGGCAGGATTCCTCCTCCAAACACGCTGAGTTGAGTTGATGCCAAAGAGCTCGATTTTGGGCTCATTTGAACACACTTTCACCCAGTTCTCCCTTTCAGGCTCTGCAGGATTTCAGTCCTTCACGGCATAGTGTGTTACCTATTGTTTTCTTGGTGACTATGGTCCCAGCTGCCTTGAGATCATTGACTAGATTCTCCTGTGTAGTTCTGGGCTAATTCCTCACCATTCTCATGATCGTGAAATTCCATGAGGTGAGATCTTGCATGGAGTCCCAGACCTAGGGAGATTGACAGTTATTTTGTGTTTTTTCCATTTGCGAATAATCGCATCAACTGTTGTCACCTTCTCACCAAGCTGCTTGGCGATGGTCTTGTAGCCCATTCCGGTCTTGTGTAGGTTTACAGTCCTGTCCCTGACATCCTTGCACAGCTCTTTGGTCTTGGACATCCATAGTGGAGAGATTGAAATCTGATTGCTGCTGTGGACAGGTGTCTTTTATACAGGTAACAAGCTGAGATTAGGATTGGTTACCTGTATAGAAGACACCTGGGAGCCAGAAATCTTGCTGAATGATAGGCAATCAAATACTTATTTCACTCATTAACCACTTCAGCCCCAGAGGATTTGGCTGGCCAAAGACCAGAGCACTTTTTGCCATTTGGCACTGCGTTGCTTTAACTGACAATTGCGCGGTCGTGCGACGTGGCTCCCAAACACAATTGGCATCTTTTTTTCCCCCACAAATAGAGCTTTCTTTTGGTGGTATTTGATCACCTCTGATGTTTTTTTTATTTTTTGCGCTATAAACAAGAAAAGAGCGACAATTTTGAAAAAAAGCAATATTTTTTACATTTTGCTATAATAAATATCCCCAAAAAATATATAAAAAAACATTTTTTTCCTCCGTTTAGGCCGATACATATTCTTCTAGATATTTTTGGTAAAAAAAAAATCGCAATAAGCGTTTGATTGTTTGCGCAAATGTTATAGCATCTACAAAATAGGGGATAGATTTATGGCATTTTTATTAATAATTTTCTTTTTTACTAGTAATGGCAATCAGCGTTTTTTATCGTGACTGCGACATTATGGCGAACAGATCGGACACTTTTGGCGCTATTTTGGGACCATTCACATTTATACAGCGATCAGTGCAATTAAAAATGCATTGATTACTGTGTAAATGTGACTGTGAGCCTAGGGGTTAACCAGGAAGGGGCGCTGCAGGGGTTAAGTATGTCCTAGGGATGTGTTCTTACTTGGGGGGGGGGGGGGGGGGGGCTGGGGCGGCGGCTATGTGTGACATGACACTGATCACCGCTCCCGATGACAGGGAGCTGTGATCAGTGTCCTGTCACTAGGCAGAACGGGGGAATGCTTGTTTACATCAGCATTTCCCCGTTCTTCCTCTTCCTTGATGCAATCGCAGGTATCTCCGTGGACATCGAGTCCGCGGGACCGTGGTGGGACTCGCGGAGCTCGCGGCTAACACCCCTTTCTGTCACACCGTATTTGCGCAGTGGTCTTACAAGCGCACTTTTTTTGGAAAAAAATACTTTTTTGAATGAAAAAATAAGACAACAGTAAAGTTAACCCAATTTTTTTTATAATGTGAAAAATGTTACGCCAAGTAAATTGATACCCAATATGGCACGCTTCAAAGTTGCCCTCGCAGCGGCACGATCCAGATGCACTCGTGCCACCCGTCCAATCACAGCCGTCATGTGATGTAAACAGAGAGAGCTGGTTGCTAGGCGATCGGCTCTCCTCTCCTCACACGGAGTTGTCAGTGAGGAGAGGGGATTGCTGCAGCCAGCCGGTTATCAGTGAGTATGAGCTGTTTTTTACAGCTTTTTACACACTGATCACTGGCCCGGTGTCCCCACACAGTGTAGAATCACAATGTACCCAAAACACTGTCCCCATACAGTAAAAACACCTGTCCCACATATGTAACAGTAAAATCATATGTCCCAATGATCATCTGCGCACATCTGTACATGATCATCTGCATACATATGTCCGTGATCACACAAACCAATTATTATACACTTAACGGGATTTTTTTGACCAAAGACATGTAGCAGAATACATTTTTGGCTTTAAATTTGATTTTATTGGATTTCTTTTAAAACAGAAAGTAGAAAATATTGTTTGTTTTTTTTTTTTAAATTTCCGCTCTTTTTATACTTATATCACAAAAAATAAAAAATTGATTTGTGAATAAAAATAAAGCTCTATTTGTGTGTACAAAATGATAAAAATTTCATTTAGGTACAGTGTTGCATGACCGCGCAATTCTTATTGAAAGTGCAAGAGCGCTGAAAATTGGCCTGGGAAGGAAGGGGGTGAAAGTGCCCAGTATTGAAGTGGTTAAAAATCTCCATAGGTGACCTTTAAAAAAATTCTACAGGTTGCATGTTTTGAGTTGGGTGTAGGGCTAGAATTATTGCTCTTGCTTTAATGATCATGGCGATACCTCAAATGTGTGGTTTGAACACCGTTTTTATATGTGGGCGCTACTCACGTATGTGTTCACTTTGGCATGCAAGCTTGGCAGGACAGGGAGCGTTTAAAAAATTTTTTTTTCTTATTTATTTGACCTTTTATTTTTTATTTTTACACTGTTCTTTTTTTAAAAAAACTGTCACTTTTGTTCCTATTACAAGGAATGTAAAAATGGAAAAAAATGCATGACAGGAACTCTTAAATATAAGATCTGGTGTCAAAAAGATCTCATATTTACACTAAAATGCAATAAAAATAAGTAAATTTAATGTAATTTGGGGAAAAAAAAAAAAGGGCAATAGGCGGAAGTGACATTTTTTTTACGTCGCTTCCACCCTGTAATGGTTTGGAGACGGTTGGGGGCCATCTGCTCCTTGCTCGTCTCCATACCGAACAGGGAGAAGAACCCAATCGCCTCCGCCGGCAAGCGGCGGAGGTCACTGGAGCAAGGGCAGGGGGGGCTTCGCGGCCCTCTCCCGCCGCCGATTAAAAGTGATCTTGTGGCGAATCCACCGCAAAGACCACTTTTATCTGAAAGCGGACCGCCTGCTGAAGAAGAGGATACCGGGGTTATGACAGCTAGCTGCTGCCATAGCAATGATATTCCTCTTCAAATAACCAACTTAGAACGACGGCGGGCAGTCTGTAAGTGTTCAAAATGCAACGCAATTGATAACTTTTTTGAAATGCATTTTCCTGGATTAAAATAAACCTACCATTAAAATTATAGACTGATCATTTCTTTGCCAGTGGACAAATGTACAAAATCAGCAGGGGATCAAATACTTTTTCCCTCACTGTATTGGTATCCATTTAAATAGTAGGGCAATATTTGTATCTCGTCACTGCAATGCCCAGAATTCATAACCGCATGAGAAGTGATGCATGATGATTTTGTTTTTCAGAATGGACCCTACCAGACACCCATTCAGAGGCTCCCCCTTGCATAGGCCTTTTGGGGTGAGGCCGCCAGCCCCAGAGGAAGAGCGAGCGTTTGGAAGAGCAGTTCCCCTGTCACGAGGTCGTGCTTCCGTAGGAGCAGCTGGTACACCTTGCCCTGACACTCCGATTAGGGTAAATTCACACAATTTTTCCAGGACTGATTTAAACATTAAAATGGAATAGCGGGCCTATGTTTTTTGCTGTTTCCAGTTTCTTTTAATGTTGTGTTTCCTCAGCTATCATTAAAGCTGAACATTAACCACTTCAATACCAGGCACTTAGACACCTTCCCGCCCAGCCCAATTTTCAGCTTTCAGCGCTGTCACAATTTGACAATTGCGCGGTCATGCTACACTATACCCAAACAAATTTTTTATCATTTTGTTCCCACAAATAGAGCTTTCTTTTGGTGGTATTTGATCACCTCTGGGGTTTTTATTTTTTGCGCAACAAATAAAAAAAGACCGAAAATTTTGAAAAAAAACACGTTTTTCTTTGTTTCTGTTAAAATTTTTTGCAAATGAGTACGTTTTCTTCTTCAATGACGGGCACTGATATGGCTGCACTGACGGGCACTGATACGGCGGCACTGATGGGCACCGATGAGGTGGCACCAATGAGGTGGCACTGATGAGGTGGCACTGACGGGCACTGATGATGTGCACTGATAGGCGGCACTGATGCGCACTGATAGGTGGCACTAATGGGCACTGATAGGTGGCACTGGTAGGTGGCACTGATGGGCACTGATAGGTGGCACGATGGGCACTGATAGGCGGCACTGATGGGCACTCGTAGGTGGCGTTGATGGGTAGTTATGGGTGGCACTGATAGTTGGCACAGATAGGCACGGATGGGCACTGATAGGTGGGCACAGATGGGCACTGACAGGTGGCACCGATGGACACTGATGGGTGGCACTGATGATACTAATTGATGGCAGTGATGCCCCTAAGTGTGGCATTGCTGGGCATCACTGCAACATAATTGTGCCAATCAGTGCCCATTTGTGGGCACTGATTGGCACAGATTTGGCACTGACTGGGCACATGTGGATGGCCATGGGGTACATACCTGGCCATCCACATGTTTCCCTTCCCTGGTGGTCCTAGTGGCGATCCCTGGTGGTCCAGTGTGGTGATCTGCGGGGGGGCTGCGCTGATAAACAATCAGCGCAGACCCCCCCAGCCAGGAGAGCCGCCGATCGGCTCTCCTCTACTTGCGTCTGTCAGACGCGAGTGAGGAAGAGCCGATCAACGGCTCTACCTATTGACAGCGTGATCAGCCGTGATTGGACACGGCTGATCACGTGGTAAAGAGCCTCCGCCGGAGGCTCTTTACCAAGATCGGTGTAGCGGTGTGTCAGACTGACACACCGCTCCACCGATCGCCGCGATGCGCGCCCCCGGGGGCGTGCTGCGGCATGTTATCCTGAAGGACGTCATATGACGCCCAGTCAAGATAACTGAACCACCGCCCGGCCGTCAATCCGCTATAGGCCGGGCGGGAAGTGGTTAAAGTGTAATTTAAATCCTCCTCTCCTTTATTCAAGGAAGCTGACATCTTGGCCTCTGTTTGATCTGCAGTTTTCATGGTGCTACTCACGTGATCAGTTAAGGCAGTTAAATCAATGAGTTTTGTTCCAGTATGGGCCTATTCTGATATTTCTCTACTACATGTAAAAATCTGCATTTTTTTTTTTGCTCGAAAACCACTTTGAAACCCCAAACTTTATATTTTTTTAAGCAGAGGTCTTAGAGAATAAGATGGTGGGTGTTGCATATGTTTGTCGCACGATATTTGCACAGTGGTTTTTCAAATTCACATTTTTTGGAGAAAATACACTTTAATGAATTGTATGAATTGTATTGCACAAAAACACAATAGTACACACTATTGTTTGGTAAAGTTTAAAAGATGATGTTACGCAGAGTAAATAGATGCTAAACATGTCACGCTTTATAATTGCGTACACCTGTGGAAGTACGCCAAACTATGATACATACAAATATCCATAAGTTCCCTGTACCCCACTGATGTGTTTGCTAGGGGTACTGGACAAGGAGCTGTGGCCTAGACATATTGGGACCGTGTTAATGGAAACACTATTTTTGGCTTGTAAAGCTGTGGCACTTAACCACTTGCCGACCGCCTCACGCCTATATACGTGAGCAGAATGGCACGGGCAGGCAAAATCACATACCTGATACGTGATGCCTTCCCGCGGGCGGGGGGTCCATTCGGACCCCCCCCCGGTGCCATAGGCGGTCGGCTCTTGTTCGCGGGCGATGAGAGGTCAGGGGGAGGCCATCCATTGATGGCCACCCCCTCCCGATCGCTCCCAGCGAATCAAATGCTTCCTCTCCCTCTGTAATGTAAACAGAGGGAGAGGAAGTGATGTCATCCCTCCTCGAGCCGGTCTTTTCGTCCCGGCGCAGAGGAGAGAAGACATCCAAGTAAGTGCACCAACACTACACTTCCAGTAGAACACGCAGGCACACTTTTCACCCCCCTTCACACCCCGATCACCCCCTGATCACCCCCCTGTACCCCCTGTCACTCTGATACCAATAGCAGTTTTTTTTTTTTTTTTGCATTGGTGTCAGTTTGTGACAGTTATAAGTGTTAGGGCAGTTAGGTTAGCCCCCTTTAGGTCCAGGGTACCCCCCTAACACCCCCTAATAAAGGTTAACCCCGTGATCACCCCCCGTCGCCAGTGTCGCTAAGCGATCGTTTTTCTGATCGCTGCATTAGTGACACAGGTGACGTTAGTTAGGGAGGTAAGTATATAGGTTCGCTGTGAGTGTTTTATAGCGACAGGGACCCCCATATACTACCTGCTAAAGGTTTTAACCCCTTGATTGCCCCCTAGTTAACCCTTTCACCAGCGATCACCGTATAAGTGTTACGGGTGACGCTGGTTAGCTAGTTTGTTTTTTGTAGTTTATTACAGTTTATTATAGTTTATTATAGTTTTAGGGCACCCGCCGTTTATTACCTTATAAAGGTTTAACCCCCTAATTGCCCGGCGGTGATAGAAGTTACGTTTTTAGGATCAGATAAGGTCTGCGTCGCCCCAGGCAGCGTGAGGTTAGCGCCAGTACTGCTAAAACTCACGCACGCAGCATACACCTCCCTTAGTGCTATAGTATCTGAACGGATCGATATCTGATCCGATCAGATCTATACTCCCCAGCAATTTAGGCTCCCCCAAAAAAACGCAGTGTTAGCGGGATCAGCCCAGATACCTGCTAGCACCTGCGTTTTGCTCCTCGGCCCAGCCCAGCCCACCCCACCCAAGTGCAGGATCGATCGATCACTGACACAAAACACTAAGCACACATAACTGCAGCGTTCGCAGAGTCAGGCCTGATCCCTGCGATCGCTAACAGTTTTTTGGTAGCGTTTTGATACAGTCTCTGACAGTCAGGAGCTTTTTTGCCTGTGAGTCTCACTAGTGTACCCCTAAATTTAGAGCCCAAAATGGCAAATCGAAGGTACACTAGTGAAGAGGCCTACACGTTTCTGAGCATGACAGATAGTGAAGAGGAAGTCACTCATCTGTCAGATTCAGGCTCAGAATACGATCCTGTAGAGGACAGCGGCTCCATGACAGATAGCTCTGACGACGGAGTTGTGGTCCCTGCTAAGGTCAGGTGTACCAGACCCCGAACTTCTTCTTCTGTCCTTGAAGTGCAAGAACCGCAGGGCTCTCGTATGGAGCAGAGAAGTACTAGCGCCGCTATTCCTTCTGGTGAACTGGCAAGCACCAGCGGCCTAGTACACCCTGGTCGTACATCCAGCACTGCAGTATCATGTGGTGACGCGGCGAGTCCCATAAGTGCAGTTCAAGCTGGGGAGGTGGCAAGCACAAGTAGTGTCCCGCTGCCACCAAGAAGACAAACACAGGCCCGTCGTGCCCATAGTGCCCTTCCTGCTGCATTCGCCAATCCGAATTGGGAACCCACCACTTCTGCAGCACCCGTACTTCCCCCATTCACTGGCCAACCCGGAATTCAGGTGGAAACAGTTGACTTTATGCCACTGGATTTTTCTTCGCTGTTTTTTACCGAAGATCTCTATAGATCTATTGTGGACCAAAGCAATTTGTACGCTGGTCAACACATCGCCACTATTCCCCAGTCCACCCTTGCCAGAGATTGGAAACCAATTACGGTTTCCGAATTTAAGATCTTTCTGGGCCTTTCCCTCCTCATGGGCTTGAATAAAAAGAGTGAGTTGCGGTCATATTGGTCCACTGACCCAATTTACCATTCGCCCTTGTTCTCTGCTTCCATGACCAGGGCACGATACGAGCAGATTTTGCGGTTCATGCACTTCAACGACAATGAACTCTGTTGTCCTCGTGGAGACCCTGGATACGATCGGCTCTACAAAATTCGGCCCCTCGTAAACCACTTCAAACAACGTTTTGCAGACTTGTTTACCCCCCATCAAGTTGTCTGCGTTGATGAGTCCCTGATTACGTTTTCTGGCCGCTTGTCATTCAAACAGTACCTTCCCAGCAAGCGTGCCAGATACGTGGTCAAGATGTATAAGCTCTGTGACAGGGCCACAGGCTATACATGTAGTTTTATGGTTTACGAGGGAAGAGATAGTCACGTAGAGCCGACAAACTGCCCTGACTACATAGGAAGCGCTGGCAAGATAGTGTGGGACTTGGTGTCACCCTTATTCGGAAAGGGGTACCACTTGTACGTGGACAATTATTACACGAGCGTGCCACTTTTTAGTCACTTGTTTGATCATCAGATTGGAGCATGTGGCGCCGTGCGATCTAATCGCCGGGGCTTTCCCCAGCGGCTTGTAGATTCCCGTCTTAGGCTGGGGGAGAGAGCCTGCTTGAAGTGTAATAACTTGCTCGCTATGAAGTGGAGGGACAATAAGAATGTTTTCGTTCTCATCTCCCTTCATGCAGACACGACGGTCCAAATTCCTACGGCGACTGGTGTTGTGGAGAAACCCCTCTGTGTCCATGAATATAACCTTAATATGGGAGGGGTGGACCTCAACGTCCAGTTGTTGGCGCCGTACCTAATTGCCAGTAAGGCCAGACGCTGGTACAAAAAAGTGTCTGTTTATTTATTTCAATTGGCTTTGCTGAACGCTCATGTGTTATACAGAGCTTCAGGACGGACTGGATCCTTCCTTAAATTCCAGGAAGAGATCGTCAGAGCCCTTCTGTTTCCAGACGGTGCTCTACCTCACCTTCCCCAACCAAATGCAGTAAGCCGGCTGCATGAGAGGCATTTTCTTTATGCCCTCCCGAGTACCCTTACCCAACGAACTCCCCAAAAAAGATGTCGTGTCTGCAGCAAGCGCGGATTTAGGCGTGACACCCGGTATTATTGTCCCCTCTGTCCTGGCAGTCCTGGTCTTTGCATTGGTGAATGTTTTGAACGCTACCATACACTAGTGGAGTATTCGCGTAGGGTACAGCACTGCACAGACTAGGACACACTTTCACAGGGTCTCCCAAGATGCTGTCGCATTTTGAGAGACCCAAACCTGGTACCAGTTAAAAAAGTTAAAGTTACAAAAAAAAGTGTAAAAAAAACAAAAAAACACAAAAAAATATATAAAATAAAAAAAACAAAAATAGTTGTTTTATTGTTCTCTCTCTATTCTCTCTCTATTGTTCTGCATTCTATACTGCAATGTTTTATTGTTATGTTTTTATCATGTTTGCTTTATAGGTATGCAATTTTTTTATACTTTGTTTTTTTATTGTTAACCACTTTTTTGTTTTCAGGTATGCCATTCAGCTGCAGAGCGGATTTATTTATCTTGACAGCAACAGTGTTTGCTCCCACGATACATAAAGCCGTGACTTCAGCGCTGTTGGAGGTGATTTCACCACCACAGTTACATACTTCAGCATATATGCCGAAGCGTGGGGGCAGCAGTGGGTGGAGGAGCGATTTGCTCCTGCCTTTTGCGGGAGGATGCCCCCATGCTTCGGCATATATATATTTTAGGTAGGTACAGGTTGCGTTAAATGATTTATTTTTTAACCACTTGACGACCGCCTCACGCCGATGTACGTCGGCAAGGTGGCACGGACAGGTAAAATCACGTACATGGTACGTGATTTGCCTTCCGCGGGTGGGTGCCCGAGGCGGTCGTCTTTTGTCCAGCAGCGATCAGAGGTGAGGGGGAGACCATCCGTTTGTGGCCCCCCCCTCGCGATCGCCACCGGCCAATCGAATCATTCCTTTGCTGCTGTATGCTAAACAGCAGCACAGGAAATGATGTCATCTCTCCTCGGCTCGGTAATTTCCGTTCCGGCCCGAGGAGAGAAGACAGGTATGTGAGTGCACAACACACTACACACACAGTAGAACATGCCAGGCACACTAAACACCCCGATCCCCCCCCCGATCGCCCCCCGATCACCCCCCCCCCCCGTCACAAACTGACACCAGCAGTTTTTTTTTTTTTTCTGATTACTGCATAGTGTCAGTTTGTGACAGTTACAGTGTTGGGACAGTTACTGTTACCCCCCCTTTAGGTCTAGGGTACCCCCCTAACCCCCCCTAATAAAGTTTTAACCCCTTGATCACCCCCTGTCACCAGTGTCACTAAGCGATCATTTTTCTGATCGCTGTATTAGTGTCGCTGGTGACGCTAGTTAGGGAGGTAAATATTTAGGTTCGCCGTCAGCGTTTTATAGCGTCAGGGACCCCCATATACTACCTAATAAATGTTTTAACCCCTTGATTGCCCCCTAGTTAACCCTTTCACCACTGATCACCATATAACTGTTACGGGTGACGCTGGTTAGTTTGTTTATTTTTTATAGTGTCAGGGCACCCGCCGTTTATTACAGAATAAAGTTTTAGCCCCCTGATCGCCCGGCGGTGATATGCGTCGCCCCAGGCAGCGTCAGATTAGCGCCAGTACCGCTAACACCCACGCACGCAGCATACACCTCCCTTAGTGGTATAGTATCTGTACGGATCAATATCTGATCCGATCAGATCTATACTAGCGTCCCCAGCAGTTTAGGGTTCCCAAAAACGCAGTGTTAGCGGAATCAGCCCAGATACCTGCTAGCACCTGCGTTTTGCCCCTCCGCCCAGCCCACCCAAGTGCAGTATCGATCGATCGCTGTCACTTACAAAAGACTAAACTCATAACTGCAGCGTTCGCAGAGTTAGGCCTGATCCCTGCGATCGCTAACAGTTTTTTTGGTAGTATTTTGGTGAACTGGCAAGCACCAGCCCCAGGCAGCGTCAGGTTAGTGCCAGTACCGCTAACACCCACGCACGCAGAATACGCCTCCATTAGTGGTATAGTATCTGAACGCATCAATATCTGATCCGATCAGATCTATACTAGCGTCCCCAGCAGTTTAGGGTTCCCAAAAACGCAGTGTTAGCGGAATCAGCCCAGATACCTGCTAGCACCTGCGTTTTGCTCCTCCGCCCGGCCCAGCCCAGCCCACCCAAGTGCAGTATCGATTGATCACTGTCACTTACAAAACACTAAATGCATAACTGCAGCGTTCGCAGAGTCAGGCCTGATCCCTGCGATCGCTAACAGTTTTTTTGGTAGTATTTTGGTGAACTGGCAAGCACCAGCCCCAGGCAGCGTCAGGTTAGCGCCAGTACCGCTAACACCCACGCACGCACTGTACACCACCCTTAGTGGTATAGTATCTGAACGGATCAATATCTGATCCGATCAGATCTATACTAGCATCCCCAGCAGTTTAGGGTTCTCACAAACGCAGTGTTAGCGGAATCAGCCCAGATACCTGCTAGCACCTGCGTTTTGCTCCTCCGCCCGGCCCAGCCCAGCCCACCCAAGTGCAGTATCGATTGATCACTGTCACTTACAAAACACTAAATGCATAACTGCAGCGTTCGCAGAGTCAGGCCTGATCCCTGCGATCGCTAACAGTTTTTTTGGTAGTATTTTGGTGAACTGGCAAGCACCAGCCCCAGGCAGCGTCAGGTTAGTGCCAGTACCGCTAACACCCACGCACGCAGAATACGCCTCCATTAGTGGTATAGTATCTGAACGGATCAATATCTGATCCGATCAGATCTATACTAGCATCCCCAGCAGTTTAGGGTTCTCACAAACGCAGTGTTAGTGGGATCAGCCAGATACCTGCTAGCACCTGCGTTTTGCCCCTCTGCCCGGCCCAGCCCACCCAAGTGCAGTATCGATCGATCACTGTCACTTACAAAAGACTAAAACGCATAACTGCAGCGTTCGCAGAGTCAGGCCTGATCCCTGCGATCGCCAACAGATTTTTTGGTAGCGTTTTGGTGAACTGGCAAGCGCCAGCGGCCTAATACACCCCGGTCGTAGTCAAACCAGCACTGCAGTAACACTTGGTGACGTGGCGAGTCCCATGAGTGCAGTTCAAGCTGGTGAGGTGGCAAGCACAAATAGTGTCCCGCTGCCACCAAAAAGACAAACACAGGCCCGTCGTGCCCATAGTGCCCTTCCTGCTACATTCGCCAATCCCAATTGGAAACCCACCGCTTCTGCATCGCCCGTACTTCCCCCATTCACATCCCCAACCAAATGCAGTCGGCTGCATGAGAGGCATTTTCTTTGTCCTCCCGAGTACCCCTACCCAGCGAACCCCCCCAAAAAAGATATTGTGTCTGCAGCAAGCGCGGATATAGGCGTGACACCCGCTATTATTAACCCTCCTGTCCTGACAATCCTGGTCTTTGCATTGGTGGATGATTTGAACGCTACCATACACTAGTTGAGTATTAGCGTAGGATACAGCATTCCACAGACTAGGCGCACTTTCACAGGGTCTCCCAAGATGCCATCGCATTTTGAGAGACCCAAACCTGGAACCGGTTACAGTTATAAAAGTTCGTTACAAAAAAAGTGTAAAAAAAAAATAAAATATATAAAATAAAAAAAAATAGTTGTCGTTTTATTGTTCTCTCTCTCTCTATTTTCTCTATTGTTCTGCTCTTTTTTACTGTATTCTATTCTGCAATGTTTTATTGTTATTATGTTTTATCATGTTTGCTTTTCAGGTATGCAATTTTTTGTACTTTACCGTTTACTGTGCTTTATTGTTAACCATTTTTTTGTCTTCAGGTACGCCATTCACAACTTTGAGTGGTTATACCAGAATGATGCCTGCAGGTTTAGGTATCATCTTGGTATCATTCTTTTCAGCCAGCGGTCGGCTTTCATGTAAAAGCAATCCTAGCGGCTAATTAGCCTCTAGACTGCTTTTACAAGCCGTGGGAGGGAATGCCCCCCCCCCCCCCCCACCGTCTTCCGTGTTTTTCTCTGGCTCTCCTGTCTCAACAGGGAACCTGAAAATGCAGCCGGTGATTCAGCCAGCTGACCATAGAGCTGATCAGAGACCAGAGTGGCTCCAAACATCTGTATGGCCTAAGAAACCGGGAGCTACGAGCATTTTATGACTTAGATTTCGCCGGATGTAAATAGCGCCATTGGGAAATTGGGGAAGCATTTTATCACACCGATCTTGGTGTGGTCAGATGCTTTGAGGGCAGAGGAGAGATCTAGGGTCTAATAGACCCCAATTTTTTCAAAAAAGAGTACCTGTCACTACCTATTGCTATCATAGGGGATATTTACATTCCCCGAGATAACAATAAAAATGATTAAAAAAAAATAAAAATGAAAGGAACAGTTTAAAAATAAGATAAAAAAGCAAAAAAATAATAAAGAAAAAAAAAAAAAAAAAGCACCCCTGTCGCCCCCTGCTCTCGCGCTAAGGCGAACGCAAGCGGCGGTCTGTCGTCAAACGTAAACAGCAATTGCACCATGCATATGAGGTATCACCGCAAAGGTTAGATCGAGGGCAGTAATTTTTGCAGTAGACCTCCTCTGTAAATCTAAAGTGGTAACCTGTAAAGGCTTTTAAAGGCTTTTAAAAATGTATTTATTTTGTTGCCACTGCACGTTTGTGCGCAATTGTAAAGCATGTCATGTTTGGTATCCATGTACTCGGCCTAAGATCATCTTTTTTATTTCATCAAACATTTGGGCAATATAGTGTGTTTTAGTGCATTAAAATTTAAAAAAGTGTGTTTTTTCCCCAAAAAATGCGTTTGAAAAATCGCTGCGCAAATACTGTGTGAAAAAAAAAAATGAAACACCCACCATTTTAATCTGTAGGGCATTTGCTTTAAAAAATTATGTAATGTTTGGGGGTTCAAAGTAATTTTCTTGCAAAAAAAAAAACTTTTTCGTGTAAACAATAAGTGTCAGAAAGGGCTTTGTCTTCAAGTGGTTAGAAGAGTGGGTGATGTGTGACATAAGCTTCTAAATGTGCATAAAATGCCAGAACAGTTCAAAACCCCCCCAAATGACCCCATTTTGGAAAGTAGACACCCCAAGCTATTTGCTGAGAGGCATGTCGAGTCCATGGAATATTTTATATTGCGACACAAGTTGCGGGAAAGAGACAATTTTTTTTTTTTGCACAAAATTGTCACTAAATGATATATTGCTCAAACATGCCATGGGAATATGTGAAATTACACCCCAAAATACATTCTGCTGCTTCTCCTGAGTACGGGGATACCACACGTGTGAGACTTTTTGGGAGCCTAGCCGCGTACGGAACCCCGAAAACCAAGCACCGCCTTCAGGCAGTTTTGGAGGCCGTGGAATGCCCAGATGGCACAAACCACCCCCAAATGACCCCATTTTGGAAAATAGACACCCAAAGCTATTTGCTGAGAGGTATAGTGAGTATTTTGCAGACCTCCCTTTTTGTCACAAACTTTTGAAAATTGAAAAAAGAAAAAAAAAAAATACGTTTTTCTTGTCTTTCTTCATTTTCAAAAACGAGAGCTGCAAAATACTCACCATGCCTCTCAGCAAATAGCTTGGGGTGTCTACTTTCCAAAATGGAGTCATTTTGGGGGGTTTTGTGCTATCTTGGCATTTTATGGCCTTCGAAACTGTGATGGGTAGTGAGGAGTGAAATCAAAAATTAACGCTCTTAGAAATCCTGAAGGCGGTGATTGGATTTCGGGGCCCCGTATGAAGCTAGGCTCCCAAAAAGTGCCACTCATGTGGTATCCCCGTACTCAGGAGAAGCAGCAGAATGTATTTTGGGGTGTAATTCCACATATACCCATGGCATGTTTGAGCAATATATCATTTTGTGACAACTTTGTGCAAAAAAAATAAAAATAAAAAAAAAATTGTCACTTTCCCGCAACTTGTGTCAAAATATAAAATATTCCATGGACTCAACATGCCTCTCAGCAAATAGCTTGGGGTGTCTACTTTCCAAAATGGGGTCATTTGGGGGGGTTTTGTGCCATCTGGGCATTTTATGGCCTTCAAAACTGTGATAGGTAGTGAGAAGTGAAATCAAAAATTTATGCCCTTAGAAATCCTGAAGGCGGTGCTTGGTTTTCGGGGCCCCGTACGCGGCTAGGCTCCCAAAAAGTCCCACACATGTGGTATCCCCGTACTCAGGAGAAGCAGCTAAATGTATTTTGGGGTGCAATTCCACATATGCCCATGGCCTGTGTGAGCAATATATCATTTAGTGACAACTTTTTGTAATTTTTTTTTTTGTCATTATTCAATCACTTGGGCCAAAAAAAAAAAAATATTCAATGGGTTCAACATGCGCCTCAGCAATTTCCTTGGGGTGTCTACTTTCCAAAGTGGGGTCATTTGTGGGGGTTTTGTACTGCCCTGCCATTTTAGCACCTCATGAAATGACATAGGCAGTCATAAACTAAAAGCTGTGTAAATTCCAGAAAATGTACCCTAGTTTGAAGACGCTATAACTTTTGCGCAAACCAATAAATATACGCTTATTGACATTTTTTTTACCAAAGACATGTGGCCGAATACATTTTGGCCTAAATGTATGACTAAAATTGAGTTTATTGGATTTTTTTTTATAACAAAAAGTAGAAAATATTTTTTTTCAAAATTTTCGGTCTTTTTCCGTTTATAGCGCAAAAAATAAAAACAGCAGAGGTGATCAAATACCATCAAAAGAAAGCTCTATTTGTGGGAAGAAAAGGACGCAAATTTCGTTTGGGTACAGCATTGCATGACCGCGCAATTAGCAGTTAAAGCGACGCAGTGCCAAATTGTAAAAAGTGCTCTGGTCAGGAAGGGGGTAAATTCTTCCGGGGTTGAAGTGGTTAAGTGTATTCAGCCCACTCCTCCATCAATACGTAAATGGCTTTGGTTAGTGAATCGGGTATTACCATATGAAAAACGTATTTTTGAACACAGAGGTTGCCCAGCTAGGTATAACAAGGTGTGGGATGCTTGGTGTTCTTCCGCTCTTAGAGCCCTTTCACACTGGGGCGGGCGTCGGCGGTAAAGCGCCGCTATTGTAAGCGGCGCTTTACCATCGGTATGCGGCCGCTAGCGGGGCGGTTTTACCCCCGCTAGCGGCCGAGAAATGGTTAAAAACCACCGCAAAGCGCCTCTGCAGAGGCGCTTTGCCGGCGGTATAGGCGTGCCATCCCATTGATTTCAATGGGCAATAGCGGTAAAGGAGCGGTATACCCTCCGCTCCTTCACCGCTCCGAAGATGCTGCTGGCAGGACTGCCAGCGCATCGCTCCAGTGTGAAAGCAGCGCCACTTTCGGGTCGGTTTGCAGGCGCTATTATTAGCGCAATGGCGCCTGCAAACCGCCCCAGTGTGAAAGGACCCTTACTGCAACCAACACTTGAGAATATCACTAGGGGTATCAAGTAGCAGATATCAATAATTCTGTGATTCTATGTTATTAAAAATATGTATCGGGATTGGTTTGAAGGGGAATGCCGTATAATTGTAATAATGCAAAACCTTTGTGCTCTGTAAATGTACCTTATTGTTTTCTATGCCAATTTTGAGCACTTTGATTGATGTCATTATCTTATACTTTTTTCAATAAAGAGTTTAAAAAAAAAAAATCTCATAAGTGACGATTTAAAAGCCACTTTAGGATTACACAAATAACGTGCACGTTTGCATTTGCACAGGGAGTCCGGGCGTTTTAACATTTATTTTATGATTTATTTTGTTTAAAACATTTTTTACACTGTCCCTTTATTTTTTTTTATCACTTTTGCTAACACAAGGGATGAGCAACATCCTTTGTGATAGCATGGGCCATGAGAGGTCCTCTTTATGGAAAGATCTTGGGTCTTGTAGACCCCATATACAATGGGTATAGAAAAAAATCACCCCCCCTCTTTAAAATCAGATTTTGTTGAAATGAAGGCATACACAGTTTTTGTTTTATCCAGCTGTATCTACTAGTGCAACTTATAACATCCAAGTGAACATGTCAAAAAATACATTCAGACCTGCATCATCAGTGCCCTCATTATCAGTGCAGCCCCAACAGTGCCCATCAGTGATGCCAGTCAGTGCCTGGTCATCAGTGCTGCATATTAGTGCCTCCTCATCAGTGCCCTTAAGTGCCGTCCCATCAGTGCAGCCTCATCAGCGCACAACAGTGAAGGAGAAAAATTACCTATTTAAAGAATTTTCTGACAGAAACGAAGAGAAACTTTTTTTTTTTTTTCAAATTTTTCGGTCTTTTTTTCAATTTTTTTTTTTTTTTTGTGATTAAACACCACCAAAAGAAAGCTCTATTTGTGTAAAAAAAATATTTCCCTAAATGTTGCATGACTGCACAATTGTAGTTCAAAGTGACAGCACTGAAAGCTGAAAAATGGCCTGGGCAGGAAGGGGGTAAAAGTCCCTATATTGAAGCGGTAAAGGTTTTCAGATGAGACTAAAATTGAATTATTTGGCCTTAACACCAAACGGTATGTCTGGTGCAAATCCAATAATTCAATCCAATAAAAAACATTTCTGACATGTTGGTGTTATATCATTCATGTGGATGTTATAAATTACTCTAGTAAATACAGCTGGATAAAACAAAAACTGTCTGTCTTAATTTCAGGTTGCAAAGCAACAAAATATCAGGGGGGTGATTATTTTCTATACCCACTGTATCTCCTCTGGCCTCCAAAGCATCTGATCAAACTATGAAAGTAATCCAGCGGCTCTATAGCTTTGTGCAGAATCACGACAGTGATGGCAGATCGCCCTTCCAATCTATTGACGCAAGATTATGTCCTATGGATTGAAAGTGATTAATCACTTCAGCCCCGGAAGAATTTGCCCCCTTAACCACTTCAGCCTCGGAAGGATTTACCCCCTTCCTGACCAGAGCACTTTTTACAATTTGGCACTGCGTCGCTTTAACTGCTAATTGCGCGGTCATGCAATGCTGTACCCAAACGAAATTTGTGTCCTTTTCTTCCCACAAATAGAGCTTTCTTTTGATGGTATTTGATCACCATGTATTTGAGTCCATGGAATATTTTATATTTTGACACAAAATGCGGGAAAGTGACAATTTTTTTTTTTTTTTTTGCACAAAGTTGTCACTAAATGATATGTTGCTCACACAGGCCATGGGCATATGTGGAATTGCACCCCAAAATACATTTAGCTGCTTCTCCTGAGTATGGGGATACCACATGTGTGGGACTTTTTAGGAGCCTAGCCGTGTACGGGGCTCCGAAAACCAATCACCGACTTCAGGATTTCTAAGGGTGTAAATTTTTGATTTCACTCTTCACTGCCTATCACAGTTTCGGAGGCCATGGAATGCCCAAGTGGCACAACCCCCCCCCCCCCCCAAATGACCCCATTTTGGAAAGTAGACACCCCAAGCTATTTGCTGAGAGGCATGGTGGGTATTTTGCAGCTCTCATTTGTTTTTGAAAATGAAGAAAGACAAAAAACTTTTTTTTTTTCAATTTTCAAAACTTTGTGACAAAAAGTGAGGTCTGCAAAATACTCACTATACCTCTCAGCAAATAGCTTGGAGTGTCCACTTTCCAAAATGGGGTCATTTGGGGGGGTTTTGTGCCACCTGGGCATTCCATGGCCTCCGAAACTGTGCTAGGCAGTGAAGAGTGAAATTAAAAATTTACGCCCTACAGTCAAGGGGGCGTGTCCGGATGCGAGCGGCGACGGACGTCTTAGTGAAGAGCTCCAGAGCCCGGCTTGCTAATCCACCGACATCCGTGTAGTTACAGCCCTAAAAACTCCACAAAAACCCGCCAGGCTAGTCACCGGGACTCCCTGCTGTATTATCCGGGGCTATTTTAGAGAAATCCGGCCTACAAGAGGCCTCCAGACTCCCGCGGCCGCCGCCATCTTGCCAACCCAGGGCCTCCCAGAGAGATCGCAATCCGGACGGATCCGGAGGTAAGGGGACCCTCATCCACATACACAGGCTATCCCCCTGTGCATCGGGCACGGTCCGGTGGCTCTGCTGAGCTCCTGTTACGCTTGTGGCGGCCACGGCCTGGCCCGGCCTAGTGCGGGCCTAGTGAGGCATGTGGATCCCCGCTCTTTCCTGAGGCCGCATCCCCACCGGAGGTCATCGAGACCGGTCAGGCCCACACCTAATTGCAGGCCCCCTTTCCTCACCTGCCTGGTCAAACCCCCTGGTCCCTGCCAGGGCCTGGGTTACTGCCAGAGACTGCCTGACTGACCCAAGGTATTGGATAGCTTAGTGTGCCCCACTGGCTGCTGCATTTGCCACACTGCTCAGGGCCTTCTGCACACTGGCACCCCTGATATACCATCCACCATACCTGGCCTCTGCCTGCCTGTTACTGTGAGGGGGGAGACTACAAGTGTTTGACTGCCCTATCATACCCGGCTGGCCATCCTCTCACGGAGCACCAGGGTCCACTTGCCCTAACAATCACCCCCCACAAATATTATACAAGTCCACAGGGCTACTGATCAATGACCCCATCACGTTTATAAAAGACCATTCGGGGGTGTGGTCTGGACATGGCCGTGTGAAGACATGCTTTTGAGCGACTCCCGGTCCGCCCCGGCCTTTCCTGCCCTTAAACCAGCCATACCAGCATTTAATTAACGGCATGTACTCTGCTGGAAGACGCAGAGGAAAGAGCAACCGACAACATAAAAGAACACCGCCCAAAACACAACGGAACGAAGCCATCAGACAATATCTTTCGGACCCCAGTGACCCATCCCCCGCTCCAAAGATGGCGGCCGCCATGCAGACGAACGAGCATGTGAGTACCCCACAGCACTGCTCACTGACTCAGCCCATGGCCCCAGGTGCATCTGACAGAAACATTACTACACCTCTGCTGCTCCGGACAACAGAGCTTTTGAGTACCTCACAGCATTGCTCACTAACACCGTCCATGGCACCCTGTACATCAGATGGAGACCTCTCTACCCCTCTGCTGCTCAGGGATGTCATCCAAGACACACAGGTCTCACATAATACACCCCTGACCCTGCACGCGGATGAGGAGCTGAGAGCACTGTTGAGAGCAATACCTACCAGAGCAGACTTTGAATCTCTAGCCAGCAGGCTGGAAGCCTCACACCGCAGAGACATAGCAGCAGTGCGTACCGACATCACAGCACTGTCAGATCGCATGGGTGCAGGAGAAGCCACAGTAACGGAACTTACACAGTGCCTAAAGCAGGTGGAAGATATCCAAGCAAATCAAACAAAATCACTATTGAACCAGCAACTTCACCTAGAAGACATTGAAGATCGCAGCAGGAGGAACAACCTGCGTATAAGGGGCCTACCCGAAGCCACGGGTACAGAGGTTCTCACAGCTACTGCTATAGCTATTTTCAGAGACATAGCAAGAGCAGACTTTCCCGCGATGATGTCCTTTGACCGGATTCACAGGGCACTGGGGCCGAAATCAACGGATCCGAACCGCCCAAGAGATGTGATCTGCAGAGTACACCAGTACACCCATAAAGAGATCATCTTGCGGAAAGCATGGGATATGAGAGATGTGGAATTTGACGGTGCATCTATCCGGATCATGCCTGATCTTTCCAGAGCCACCCTGCAGCGCAGAGCGATGTTGAAGCCAGTGCTTGAGTTGGCCCAACGCGCGGGCGTCACGTATCGCTGGGGATACCCCATATCGGTGACTTTCAAGAAGAGATCACAATTTTTCACCTTACGATCCTATGCGGAACTTCCTACACTGTTTGATTTTCTAGAAACAGATCCAGTAACGGTTCCAGACTGGCTTCAACTGATCCCAAGATTTGCTAACCGCCCAGGGGGTCCAAATCTAAGAAGGCCAGGCTCACCAAGACCACAACGCACTCGACGCAGATCAAGGATCACGTCTCCAGCAGAAGACAGAGAAACCTAGAGTCGTCTGTTGTGGTGAGAATATGTATGTTGCCCCAGATGCTTTGACTTTTGCCTTTTTATCCACGTTTGGATTTCTTATTTTTCTTATTTTTCATATTTTACTGTTCACCGCTTAAGGCCCCATTCTTAATGCTGTGTAGTCTGAACTCCCCTAACAACATACCAAAAGAACCGACTGTCCTCCCCTCAGAGTTGCAGATATGAGCCATCCCCCCCCCCCCCCCACTAATCAGGCTACTTGGGACAGGATATGGTTACTGTTGGGACCAGGGAAGTTGGAGAAGGAGTCCTGGAGTTGAGTCAGGTTAACACTGCACCCCCTAATGGTAGTCCCGGGAATAAGGAACTTTCTATTGATGAAGGAGTTTTGATGGAGCCTCTGCCTGGGCCATACGGACGGCAGGAGTTAATTTCTCCCGACCCTGTCTCCACGCTACGCAATGGACAATCAGTATTGGGAATATTGTGTATCAATAGGTCACTGCTCCCTGTGCCGGAAATGTTCTATCCTGGTTCCACACCGGTGTGTTTTCTCTCTTGGAACTATCTTGCACTAAGTTATGCACACTTTAAATATGTCTGTGTATTACCGCAGGGAACTTTTTCTCAGGAATTTGAAAACTTAGGGATCACTGTGAGCCACGATTGCATATCAGTATTGCGGGAGGAGGGTCAACTGGGAAGGGGGGAGAGGGAAAACAGAACATGTATGTTTTGAGTAAGAGGGGTCGGTATGGAGGGAGGAGGGAAACACTAATTAGATTGTTGTAAGAAGGGCCAGTTGGAATTTACTCAGTTATATGGCAATAGCAATGAAGGATAAGATTGGGGGCAGACAATACAAGGGATGCAGATAGATAAGAAGTTACCAATAATAAGAATATGGTTGTTGGTTTACCTTATCTGTTCATTTAATAATGTTTGTAATGGTTACAATGCTTACATGCCTATCTTATATGCAAGGGTAGGGGAGAGGGCGGGCCGGGATTAGCTCCCCCGGTCGTAGTCTAACCTCATCCCCATTAGGCCGAAACACCTTCCCGGTGATAACTGGAGTGTGTTTCATTGCAAGGAATTGCACCTAGTTGCCTAACGACAACTAGTACGTGTAGGACGATCTTTTGGTTTGACCGTCCACCCCTTTTCATTGTTTTTGTTTTGTTTCTAGAGCTCTCTTTGCTCTTATTCTTTTTACCTCTTCCTTTTCCTCCCCCTGCTCCTTCAAGTCTTCTATTCCATATTTCATTACTAGCCCCCCCCCCCCTTTTTTTTCTTTGTAAAGAAATCTCTTTTTTACTGGCGTGAGCGCGATGGATCAAATTACTATCTATACCCTAAACACCAAAGGGCTGAATGATCTTAAAAGATCTAAAGCAGATGTGGCGTTTATCCAGGAGACTCACTTTAAGACGGGTGCACCGATGTGTTTGAAAAACCGATATTTCCCAACTACATACCACGCTACCAATCCCTCAGCCAAATCAAAGGGAGTGTCTATACTGATCTCAGGGAATGTGCCCTGGACCTGTAGAGACACCAGAATTGACACAGAGGGGAGATATGTGTTTCTCAAAGGACTGATTGGTGATGTACTGGTGACTCTAGCGACTGTTTACGCCCCAAATGACAGACAGGATATTTTCATATCCAAAACATTGAACGAACTGCTACCTTTTGCAGAAGGACAACTAATACTAGGTGGCGATTTTAATGTTCCTCTGTGCCCATCGGTAGACACATCAAATGGAACGTCCTCTCTCCGGAGGGGTGTACACAAACGAATCACCAAGACACTACATGAGACCAGACTGATTGACGTATGGAGACTTTTACACGCCGGAGAGAGGGATTATACATTCTTCTCATCACCACACAAATCATATTCCCGCATCGATCTTTTTCTTTTGCCTCATAACCAACTGGAGGCAGTAGACAAAGTTGACATAGGCACAATCACCTGGTCTGACCATGCTCCTATTACCCTGAAATATTCCCTCTCACGATCAGCGACGACAAAATCAAGATTTTGGCGACTAAACGAAAGTTTACTTCAGGACCCCACAGTGTTAGCTGATGTCACAAAAGAACTTAAATTTTATTTTCAGACGAATGATATTGACAATTGTGACCCTGGGATACTCTGGGAAGCCCATAAGTCTGTGATCAGAGGAATCCTGATCAAACATGGTGCACATATCAAAAGGGAACGGGAGAAACAGTTATTAATTCTATTACAGAAAACCCACGATTTAGAAAAAACACATAAACCAAACCCGACCACATCCATAGAAACAGAACTCCTTACATTACGCAGACAGACGGTAGATATATTGCATTACCAAGCGAAAGCAGCTTTACAAGCGTGTAGAAAACTCACCTATGAATCGGGGAATAAATGTGGGAAAATTCTTGCAAGGGCAGTTAGACAACAGAGGTTACGCGCATATATACCACAAATCATATCCCCATCAGGGCAAAAAAGGGCGACACCCACGCAAATAGTAGATGAATTTAAAATTTTTTACTCCTCCTTATATAACCTCCCGAAGTCAGGAGTCACTGACACCGCAATAAGGGAATATCTTACCCTAGCTAATACCCCCAAACTATCAACAGAAGATGCAGCTGCCCTAGAAGAACCCATCACAATGGTAGAACTACAAGGCGCAATTAAAAACATGAAACCAGGTAAAGCTCCGGGTCCGGACGGTTTGACTTTGCAGTACTACCAGACTCTGCTGCCGATTCTAGGCCCACGTATGTTGAAACTATTTAACAAGCTTACGGAAGGGGGCCACTTGCAGAGAGACACATTAAGCACATATCCCTTATACCTAAGGAAGGGAAAGATCCCGCGGCCTGTGGTAGCTACAGGCCCATATCTCTTCTAAATATAGATCTTAAACTCCTCACCAAAATCTTGGCAAATAGATTATCCCAACATATGACTAACCTGATACACTTAGACCAGGTGGGCTTTGTCCCTACGCGTGAAGCTAGGGACAACACCACAAAAGTCCTTAATTTGATCCATAGAGCTAATGTATCTAAAGCGCCTTGTACCTTTCTCAGCACAGATGCTGAGAAAGCATTTGATCGGGTGAGCTGGGAATTTATGACAGCAGTCCTCAAGCATATCGGATTAGGTAACCACATGTTGCAATGGATCTCTAATGTTTACTCGTTACCTACGGCTAGGGTCAAGGCTAATGGAATCCTGTCTGCTCCTTTTAATATCTCTAATGGTACCAGACAAGGATGCCCGCTGTCACCTCTTCTTTTTGCTCTGGTACTCGAGCCCTTTCTAAACACGATACGCAGGAACCCAGATATCTCTGGGATTTCCATAGGGCATAGTCAATACAAGATTTCCGCATACGCGGATGATCTTCTATTTTCCTTAACCAATCCGATTATCCCCCCCCCAAATTTAATTAAAGAATTTCAGAGATACGGGAACATGTCCAACCTAAAGATTAATTTTGACAAATCAGCAGCAATGGGAATCAATATGCCGATGGAACAACTTTCCTCTCTGAAGTCCAAATTCAATTTCAAGTGGTCAGACAGTCACTTCAAGTACCTGGGCACTAACATACCCAGGGATCTGAAACGCACATTTGAACTGAACTTCCCTCCAATCCTGAGCACAGTTAAAGAGTTACTCGCAGAGTGGGGCAAGGGTCTTCACTCATGGTTTGGGAGATGCAATCTAATCAAGATGTTCATTCTCCCAAAATTTCTATACCTATTTCAAGCCTTACCTATAAGAATCCCCGGTAACTATTTTAAACAAATACATTCCCTATTTATAAAATTTGTGTGGTCACACTCTAAGCCTAGACTAAAAAGATGCTATTTGACTCTACCGAAACACTATGGAGGTCTCGCCCTCCCGGACGCAAAACACTATTATCAAGCTGTGCACTTAGGGAGGATAATTGACTGGAACAGACACGACAAAACCAAACTATGGATCCAAGTAGAGAACCATCAGGTTAATATACCCTTGAAGGGGGCTATCTGGTGCTACGATAAATTACCTAGGGATATGACTTCACACCCGACCATTGGTGCCACGCTGTCAGTAGGGTTAAATATAATTAAAAACACTTCATTGACCTCCAAACAATCCCCCTTATTCCCTATTCTGGGGAATCCAGCGTTCGAACCAGGGCTAGACTATTCAAACTATGAGACGCTCTGGGAGGCAGGTAAAGACTGTGCATCACATTATGTGGAAGACGACCACTGGACCTCAATTCAGTCTCTGACGAATGATAACGGGGGTTTTCAATTGTCATTTTGGAAAGCGATTCGGCTACACCATTTCCTTTACTCAATACCAGAACCGATGCGATATAAGCGCGATATGACGACGCTAGAAGAATACTGTAGAGGGGAGGGCACTCTGCCTCAGGTGCTCTCCAAGACATACTCGCTACTCAACACACCGACTGAACAACCAGACTTGTTATTTTTACGAAAATGGGAACAGGATCTAAAATGTAATTTTACAGCAGCACAAACACAAAACATACTTCAACTGACACTGAAATCATCCATCTGTACAAAAATTCAGGAGACAAATTACAAAATTCTGACTAGATGGTATTACACACCTCAATTATTACACAAATTTTTCCCCGGTACTTCTGTTAGATGCTGGAGGTGTGGTTCTGAGGAGGGGACGCTCCTACACATTTTTTGGACCTGTTCACTAGTACAGCAGTTCTGGGTAGCAGTAGAGACAGTTGTTAAAAAATTCACGAATCACATAACGCAGAGAGATCCAGCCGTTTTTCTGTTACATGCCACCTCAGCCCCAATTAAATCATATAAAAAGTCAGTGGTCAGACATCTGCTCAATGCAGCGAAGTCCTGTATTCCAGCACTATGGAAACAGAGTACACCCCCTACGGTGGGAATGTGGCTACGTAGAGTTGAAGAAATCAAAAAGATGGAAGACCTAATACTGACTGCCCAACACAAATAAGACAAACATTCAAGAAACTGGTTATCCTGGAACATGTATATTTTCTCAGATGAAGGACAAACCTTACTAAATTCTTGAGAACCCCTTGACTAGGTAGCGGCTACGGGATAGAACCTTGGCCGGATCCATCGCGCTCGCGTCTATCTATAACCCTCCCCCCCCTCCCTTTCTCACCCCTTCCACTCCGCCTTTACTTCTTATATATTTTTTTTCTTTTTTCTGTGCAATAAGTGGTCTATTATTTCAGTAACAGACAACTTTCCATTCACACCAACTATGATGGAATTATGTAAGAATAAGCAAATATTGGGAAGATATCATTCCGGTTATATTGTAATACTGCATGGTGGTTAATATACCTATGGACTACAAGGACGGATTCACGAATCTAAAGAGAATAAATGATGTCATAGGCCAGTTTCCATGCAGATAGAATGGAACACTTTAATGGAAAGGATATATGATGACGGTATTTGTCAGAATGCTAATAGAAAGACCACGGATGTATTATATAGATTATGATATGCTTTTTCTTTTTTTGTATTTGTTTTTGTTTTCTCTTTTCCTTGTCAAAAATTCAATAAAAATTATATTTGAAAAAAAAAAAAAAAAAAAAATTTACGCCCTTAGAAAGCCTGAAGGCGGTGCTTGGTTTTCGGGGTCCCGTACGAGGCTAGGCTCCAAAAAAGTCTCACACATGTGGTATCCCCATACTCAGGAGAAGCAACAAAATGTATTTTGGGGTGTAATTTCACATATTCCCATGGCATGTTTGAGCAATATATCATTTAGTGACAACTTTGTGCAAAAAAAAAAAAAAATTGTCTCTTTCCTGCAACTTGTGTCACAATATAAAATATTCCATGGACTCGACATGCCTCTCAGCAAATAGCTTGGGGTGTCTACTTTCCAAAATGGGGTCATTTGGGGGGGGTTTTGAACTGTCCTGGCATTTTATGCACATTATTTAGAAGCTTATGTCACACATCACCCACTCTTCTAACCACTTGAAGTCAAAGCCCTTTCTGCTACTTTTTGGTTACATGAAAAAATTATTTTTTTTTGCAAGAAAATTACTTTGAACCCCCCAAACATTATATATTTTTTTAAAGCAAATGCCCTACAGATTTAAATGGTGGGTGTTTCATTTTTTTTTCGCACAGTATTTGCGCAGCGATTTTTCAAACGCATTTTTTGGGGAAAAAACACACTTTTTTAAATTTTAATGCACTAAAACACACTATATTGCCCAAATGTTTGATGAAATAAAAAAGATGATCTTAGGCCGAGTACATGGATACCAAACATGACCTGATTTAAAATTGCGCACAAACGTGCAGTGGCAACAAAATGAATACATTTTAAAAGCCTTTAAAAGCCTTTACAGGTTACCACTTTAGATTTACAGAGGAGGTCTACTGCTAAAATTACTGCACTCGATCTGACCTTCGCGGTGATACCTCACATGCATGGTGCAATTGCTGTTTACATTTGACGCCAGACCGACGCTTGCGTTCGCCTTAGCGTGAGAACAGGGGGGGACAGGGGTGCTTTTTATTTTTTTATTTTTTTTTCTTTATTTTTTTTTGCTTTTTTATCTTCTTTTTAAACTGTTCCTTTCATTTTTTTTTTTTTAAATCATTTTTATTGTTATCTCAGGGAATGTAAATATCCCCTATGATAGCAATAGGTAATGACAGGTACTCTTTTTTGAAAAAATTGGGGTCTATTAGACCTTAGACCATTAGATTCCTTTGCCCTCAAAGCATCTGACCACACCAAGATCGGTGTGATAAAATGCTTCCCCAATTTCCCAATGGCGCTGTTTACATCCGGCGAAATCTAAGTCATAAAATGCTCGTAGCTTCCGGTTTCTTAGGCCATAGAGATGTTTGGAGCCACTCTGGTCACTGATCAGCTCTATGGTCAGCTGGCTGAATCACCGGCTGCATTCTCAGGTTCCCTGTTGAGACAGGAGAGCCAGAGAAAAACACGGAAGACGGTAGGGGAGGGGGGGCATTCCCTCCCACTGCTTGTAAAAGCAGTCTAGAGGCTAATTAGCCGACAGGATTGCTTTTACATGAAAGCCGACCGCTGGCTGAAAAGAATGATACCTAAACCTGCAGGCATCATTCTGGTATAACCACTCAAAGTTGTGAATGGCGTACCTGAAGACAAAAAAATGGTTAACAATAAAGCACAGTAAACGGTAAAGTATAAAAAATTGCATACCTGAAAAGCAAACATGATAAAACATAATAACAATAAAACATTGCAGAATAGAATACAGTAAAAAAGAGAAGAGCAATAGAGAGAGAATAGAGAGAGAACAATAAAAAGACAACTATTTTTTTTTATTTTATATTTTTGTTTGTGTTTTTTTTTTTTTTTTGCACTTTTTTTTGTGACTAACTTTTATAACTGTAACTGGTTCCAGGTTCGGGTCTCTCAAAATGCGATGGCATCTTGGGAGACCCTGTGAAAGTTTTCCTAATCTGTGCAATGCTGTACCCTACGCTAATACTCAACTAGTGAATGGTAGCGTTCAAAACATTCACCAATGCAAAGATCAGGATTGTCAGGACAGGAAGGACAATAATAGTGGGTGTCACGCCTATATCTGCGCTTGCTGCAGACATGACATCTTTTTTGCGGGGGGTTCGTTGGGTAGGGGTACTCGGGATGACATAAAAATGCCTCTCATGCAGCCGACTGCATTTGGTTGGGGATGTGAATGGGGGAAGTACGGGTGCTGCAGAAGCGGTGGGTTCCCAATTAGGATTGGTGAATGCAGCAGGGAAGGGCATTATGGGCACGACGGGCCTGTTTGTCTTCTTGGTGGCAGCGGGACACTACTTGTGCTTGCCACCTCACCAGCTTGAACTGCACTTATGGGACTCGCCATGTCACCAAGTGTTACTGCAGTGCTGGTTTGACTACGACCAGGGTGTACTAGGCCGCTGGTGCTTGCCAGTTCACCAAAACGCTACCAAAAAAAACCTGTTAGCGATCGCAGGGATCAGGCCTGACTCTGCGAACGCTGCAGTTATGCGTTTAGTGTTTTGTAAGTGACAGTGATCGATCGATACTGCACTTGGGTGGGCTGGGCCGGGCAGAGGGGCAAAACGCAGGTGCTAGCAGGTATCTGGGCTGATCCCGCTAACACTGCGTTTTTGGGAACCCTAAACTGCTGGGGACGCTAGTATAAATCTGATCGGATCAGATATTGATCCGTTCAGATACTATACCACTAAGGGAGGTGTACGGTGCGTGCGTGGGTGTTAGCGGTACTGGCGCTAACCTGACGCTGCTTGGGGCTAGTGTTTGCCAGTTCACCAAAACGCTACAAAAAAAAAAAAACTGTTAGCGATCGCAGGGATCAGGCCTGACTCTGCGAATGCTGCAGTTATGTGTTTGATGTTTTGTAAGTGACAGTGATCGATCGATACTGCACTTGGGTGGGCTGGGCTGGGCCGGGCCGGGCAGAGGGGCAAAACGCAGGTGCTAGCAGGTATCTGGGCTGATCCCGCTAACACTGCGTTTTTGGGATCCCTAAACTGCTGGGGACGCTAGTATAGATCTGATCGGATCAGATATTGATCCGTTCAGATACTATACCACTAAGGGAGGTGTATGCTGAGTGCGTGGGTGTTAGCGGTACTGGCGCTAATCTGACGCTGCCTGGGGCAACGTATATCACCGCTGGGCGATCAGGGGGCTAAACCTTTATTCGGTAATTAACGGCGGGTGCCCTGACACTATAAAAAATAAACGAACTAACCAGCGTCACCCGTAACAGTTATACGGTGATCAGTGGTGAAAGGGTTAACTAGGGGCAATCAAGGGGTTAAAACATTTATTAGATAGTATATGGGGGTCCCTGTTGCTATAAAATGCTGACGGCGAACCTAAATATTTAGCTCCCTAACTAGCGTCACCAGCGACACTAATACAGCGATCAGAAAAATGATCGCTTAGCGACACTGGCGACGGGGTGATCAAGGGGTTAAAACTTTATTAGGGGGGGTTAGGGGGGTATCCTAGACCTAAAGGGGGCTAACAGTAACTGCTCTACCACAGTACCTGTCACAAACTGACACCATGCAGTAATCAGAAAAAAAACAAAACAAACTGCTTGGTGTCAGTGTTATGGGGGGGGGGGGGGGGGGAGGGGGGGATCGGGGGTGTTTTGTGTGCCTGGCATGTTCTACTGAGTGTGTCTGTGTTTTACACTCACAGTGATGTCTTCTCTCCTCGGCGCTGGAACGGAAAATACCGAGCCGAGGAGAGATGACATTTCCTTTGCTGCTGTTTAGCATACAGCAGCAAAGGAAGATTCTCATTGGCTGAGAGCGATTGCGAGGGGGGCCCACGAACGGATGGTCTCCCCCTCACCTCTCATCGCTCCCAGTCACAAGTCGACCACCTCGGGCACCGGGGGGCGGGGGTCCGGTCGGACCCCCCACCCGCGGGAGGCAGATCACGTATGGGTATGGGTACGTGATTCTGCCTGCCCGTGCCATTCTGCCGACGTATATCGGCGTGAGGCGGTCGGCAAGTGGTTAATGACCAGAGCATTTTTTGCGATACGGCACTGTGTCGCTTTAACTGACAATTGCGCGGTCGTGCGATGCTGCCCAAACAAAATTGACATCCTTCCCCCCCCCCCCCACAAATAGAGCTTTCTTTTGGTGGTATTTGATTACCTCTGCGGTTTTTATTTTTTGCGCTATAAACAAAAAAAAGCGACAATTTTGAAAATAAAAAAATATATTTTTTTTACTTTCTGCTATAATACATATCCAAAAAACTATATAAAAATACTAATTTATTCATCAGTTTAGGCCGATATATATTAGTCTACATATTTTTGGTAAAAAAAAAATTGCAATAGGCGTATATTGATTGGTTTGCGCAAAAGTTATCGCATCTACAAACTACGGGATTGATTTAGGGACTTTTATTTTCTTTTTATTGTTTTTTTGGTAATGGCGGTGATCTGCGATTTTTAGCGGGACTGCAACATTTTGGGGGACAAATCTGACCCCAAATTACACTTTTTGGGGACCAGTGACATTATTACAATGATCAGTGCTATAAAAATGCACCGATCAATTTAAAAATGACACTGGCAGGGAAGGGGCTAATGCTAGGTAGAGCTGCACGATTAATCGCTAAGAATCAAAATCGCGATCTTCAAAACAGCACGTCACGATCTTTCTAAGTGCAGAAAGTTCTCACAGCTGGAAAAAATAAAATCCGGGCAGCCTGCCAAGTTTTATTACAACACAGTATAAGTAGAAACAAAGTATTTTTTTTGTTGTTTTATCAAAGGAAAGAACTCCAGAGTGTAGATGAGGGAAGTTTAACCATTTAAAGACCAAACCTTTTCTGACATTTGTTGCTTACAAGTAAAAATCATTATTTTCTGCTAGAAAATTACTTGGAGCACCCAAACGTGGTATTTTTTTTTTTTTTTGCAGAGACCCTAGAGAATAAAATGGTGGTTCTTGCAATATTTTATGTCACACCGTATTTGAACAGTGGTTTTTCAAACGCAAGTTTTTTTTGAAAAAATGCACTTTAATTTAAAAAAAAAACCTAAACAGTAAAATTAGCCCAATTTTTTTGTATAATGTGAAAGAAGATGTTACACCAAGAGAATTGTGATCTTTATTCTAAGCAAAAAAAAATTGTGATTCTCATTTTAGCCAGAATTGTGCAGCTCTACTAGGGGGCAATCAAAGGGTTAAGTGTTTTGCCTCAGCGTGTTCTAGCTGTAGAGGGGATGGGCTTACTGAAACATGACAGATCATTGCTCCAGATCACTGGGAGCAGTAGATCCCTGTCATGTCACTAGGCAGAACGGGGAACTGCCTTGTTTACATAGCCAGTTCCCTGTTCTGCCTCTCCTCGCCGCAGTCGCGGGCCACCGGCGGACATCGTGCTTGCTGGCTATCGTGCTTTTACGGACTGACGTACAGTTACATCAGTTTGCGCAGGAGAGCCATTCTGACGACGTATATCGGCGTGAGCCGGTCGGCAAGTGGGTTAAGCACATGTGCAGAGACGTTCAAATAAATCTAGAATTTATGAGCAAGTCCATGCAATCTGAGAGCCAGTAGACAATTTTTGGCCCCATTCACACAAGGGCATAGACCTCTACCTTTGTGAGGAGGGTTGTGTTTAGGTGCCTATAAAATGTCAGGTGTTCTGTGCAACCGCGTGTGGCCAGCCTGTCAAAATCAGTGACGCACTGAAAGACACAGCAGCTTTACTTTACGCACATGTCAGTATTTACATGTATACAAGAATAATCTGTTTCTGAACAAAGGTAAACACTGCAATGTGTGTGAAGATCCATTAAGCATGTCATTGATTTTGATAGGCTGGCTGCATGGGACAGCTGTCTTTTTTTTTTGCACAAAAGTATGGGTTTGTGAGCCAGTGTGAATAAGGCCTTAAAGTGAAGCTTTGTTTATGCAGGATAAACAAACTATTTACTTGTAAAAACAGAAGTGAGGGAATCCTGGCATGTCACCAGAACCAGTGGCCCCATTGGAAGATTTCCCCTCTATTAATATTCTGAAGTCAAATTTGGGATTTTTCTTTTAACTCTCGATGAGGGTAAACAGGACAAATAGAAGTCTCCGTAAGGCTCCAGTCACAATGGAAATTGCGTTGTTTTTAATAGTGCACATCAATGCAACTCAGCAGAGCGCAGTTTTGGAACAGGTTCCTCTACTATTTTGGTGTGACTCCAAACGCAACATTGGCCCCATAGAATGTGCAAACCACAACCAAGTTGCACTACATAATCGCACTGAAAATCTAATCAAAATTGGAATGCAGCATTTTGAACCTAGCCTTACAGGGACAGAGCAATAAAATCTGACTGGTGTTCTTATACCTCTCCACTCTTAAAAAAAAAAAAGTTTTGCCTTTAGTTGCACTTTAAATACATGGATTCCCAAAAAGGACAGTACAGTATATATCTAAGCTGCTTTTGCTGGTTGGCTGTTGAGTAAAAGTTATCCTTTAGTCACTTTAACCGCTTCCATACTGGGCGTATACCGGCATTTCTCTCCTACATGTAAAAATCATATTTTTTTTGCTAGAAAATGAATCAGAACCCCGAAACATTATATATATATATATATATATATATATATATATATATATATATATATATATATATATATATATATATAAAATATATTTTTAGCAGAGACCCTAGTGAATAAAACGGCGGTCATGGCAATTTTTTGTGTCACATGGTATTTGTGCAGCAGTTTTTCAAACTAGTTTTTTTTTGGGAAACCACTTTCATGAATGATGCCTGTAGCTGCTGGCATCATTCAGATATCTCCACTGAAAGCCCAGGATGTCATATGATGTTCAGCGGTATGGAAGTGGTTAAGGAGCCAGAAATCTTGTCCTTTCACTGGTAATGGTTATCGCAGTTCTTAACTTTAGGTGCCAGGTGTTCGCAGGTCGCAAATGCAGTGTATTGGCCTGCACCAAATCAAATAGTACAGAAGTACTATGCAATCCAGTTGCAGTACGTTTTTTAAAGTACTGCATGCACTACTTCTGGTGAGGTCCAATGCGATTCAGCCAATTCAAAATGCATAGGCTCAAATCTCACCGCACTGCACATGAATCGCACAGGAACCTGCGGTGCATTCCTGTGAGATTCCTGGTGTGAACTGACCTTTTTAAAGTGGTTCTAAAGCCTTAGGTTTACCTTAATGAATTCTATGTATTAAGCTACAAAACCTTCTGTGCCTGGGATCCACCCCAGCCACCCCCCTTATAATTACCTGTGCCCATCGAGATCAATTGCTCAGCATGAGTTCAGTGCCTCTCCCGGCTTTGTCCCTCCTCAGAGGGCAAATCCATAGCAGTGGGAGCCACTGGCTCCCGCTGCTGTCATTTAAACTGTGACAAGGGGGCGGAACCGTGCCCCTCTGTGTTTGTCTATGGGTTCAGGCTGCGGAGCTCGGAAGTGAGCCTGCGTGAGTACCCCCATAAGAAAAGGCTTCCTTTGGGGGCATTGGCTAAAGAGGAGGATCCAGGAGTGCTGGACAGGTACCTGAGAAGAGGAGGATCAGGGCTGCTCTGTGCAAAACCATTGCACAGATCAGGTAAGTTTAACATGTTTGTTTTGGAATTTAGGTATTTACATGTATAAAACAGTTTTTTTGGCTAGAAAATTACTTAGAACCCCAAACATTATATTTTGTTTTTTTTCTAACACCCTAGAGAATAAAATGGCAGTCGTTGCAATACTTTTTTTCACATAGTATTTGCGCAGCGGTCTTACAACGCGCTTTTTTTGTGTGAAAAAATTCACTTTTTGGAATAAAAAAATAAAACAACAGTAAAGTTAGCCCAATTTTTTTAAATATTGTGAAAGATAATGTTACGCCGAGTAAATTGATACCCAACATGTCCACTTCAAAATTGCACCCGCTCGTGGAATGGCGTCAAACTTTTACCCTCAAAAATCTCCATTGATCGACGTTTAAAAAATTTTACAGGTTGCATGTTTAGGAGGTCCAGGGCTAGAATTATCGCTCTCGCTCTAATGTTAGCGGCGATACCTCATATGTGTGGTTCACCGTTTTCACGTATGCGTTCGCTTCTGCGCGCAAGATCATCGGGACAGGGCGTTTAAAAAAAAACATTTTTTTATTTTTCTTATTCATTTAGCATAATTTTACTTATTTTTACACTGTTTTTTAAAAAAAAAAAAATGGTGTCACTTTTATTCCTATTACATTCCTGGTAATAGAAAAAAGCATGACAGGTCCTCTTAAATATGAGATCTGGGGTCAAAAAGACCTCAGATCTCATATTTACACTAAAATGCAATAATAAAAAAAAAATAATGTAAAAAATGACATTGAAAAAAATGTGCCTTTAAGACGTATGGGCGGGAGTGACGTTTCGACGTCGCTTCCGCCCTGCAGTGTCATGGAGACGAGTGGGCGCCATCTTCCCCTCACTCGTCTCCATGCACAGCTAGGCAACAGACGCGATTGCCTCCGCCGCTGCAGGCGGCTCCGGATCACGGCGGGAGGGGGGGACCCCTCTTCCGCCACCGATAAAAGTGATCTCGCGGCGAATCCGCCGCAGAGACCACTTTTATCTCGTAGCCAGCCGAAAACGGGGATACCAGGGTTATGGCAGCTAGCTGCTGCCATAACAATGATATTCGTCCCCAAAAAAGGGACGTACATCGGCGTGCGGCGGTCGGCAAGTGGTTAAGTATATAAACTGACAATAAGTTGCTTTATTTGCTCCCTTTTGGTATGTTCAATATACCTTTTGAAATTGTTTTATTATATCTGTTCATCTAGTCAGAAATCTTGTGACTTGATAACTCCCTGTATACTCTGCCTTTTGGACTGTGATCTGTTAGCACTGGTACCTGCTATCTCTGACATGCAGAACACCTCTGTTATGGAGAAGAGAGGGAGGTATTATACAGTCATAACACACTCCCTGTTTTGGAGTCACAACACTGCTCAGTATGGTTGTTCTATTTGGACAGGAAGTAAGTTAACCGCTTCAGCCACGGAAGAATTTACCCCCTTCCTGACCAGAGCACTTTTTGCGTTTCGGCACTGCGTCGCTTTAACTGACAATTCCGCGGCCGTGCGACGTTGCACCCAAACAAAATCGACCTTTTTTCCCCACAAATAGAGCTTTCTTTTGGTGGTATTTGATCGCCTTTGCGTTTTATTTTTTGCGCTATTAACAAAAAAAGAGCGACAATTTTGAAAAAAAAAGAGCATTATTTTTTGCTATAATAAATATACCCCAAAAATGTATAAAAAATTATTTTTTTTCCCTTAGTTTAGGCCGATACGTATTCTTCATATTTTTGGTAAAAAAAACCCCCCACAATAAGCGTATATTGATTGGTTTGCGCAAAAGTTATAGTGTCTACAAAATAGGGGATAGATTTATAGCATTTTTATCTTTTTTTTTTTTACTAGTAATGGCGGTGATCTGCGATTTTTATCGTGACTGCGACATTATGGCGGACACATCGGACAATTTTGACACATTTTTATAACCATTGGCATTAATACAGTGATCATTGCGATTAAAAATGAATTGATTACTGTAAAAATGGCGCCCGCTATCCGGACCTCACGAGATCACGTACAATAACGTGATTTCGCACAGGGGAGCCAGCCTGCCGCAGTGAAACTGCGGCGGCTGGTCTGGAAGCGGTTAAAGCGAGATAGGACACACTATCAGCTAGGGCTGAAACAACTAATCGATTAATCGACAACTAATCGATTATGAAATGAATCGATTACTATTTTCATAATCGATTAATTGGCCAGTAACATAATGAGGTTAAAAAAATAAATAAAATGAGCCCTTTATAGTACAAAAAGAGCAAATAATCACTACTTTCCCCAGTGCGCATGTTTTGTAAAAAATTTGCTGCTATATACCTTATTTCTTTATCGTACATCATGGGACACTGGGCCTTAAGTAATTACTTAATGGGTTATAGGCCACCTTCAGCCTTTAATAGTATATATCCTCTAATAGCATATACAGTATATCTCTCCTCTAATAGTATAAACAGTATATCTCCTCTAATAGTATATACCAGTGATGGCGAACCTTGGCACCCCAGATGTTTTGGAACTACATTTCCCATGATGCTCCACTACACTGCAGAGTGCATGAGCATCATGGGAAATGTAGTTCCAAAACATCTGGGGTGCCAAGGTTCGCCATCACTGGTATATACAGTACATCTCTTCAGTCATTCTGAAAGTGGATTAGATATTTTGCTCCCTAACCATATTGCTATTTATATTTACCACTGCATAGAGATATTTAAGAATAAATTACCTTTTTTTAACCACTTCAGCCCCGGAAGGATTTACCCCCTTCCTGACCGAGCACTTTTTACAATTTGGTACTGCATCGCTTTAACTGCTAATTGTGCGGTCATGCAATGTGGTACCCAAACAAAATTTGCGTCCTTTTTTTCCCACAAATAAAGCTTTCTTTTGATGGTATTTGATCACCTGCGGTTTTTATTTTTTGTGCTATAAACGGAAAAAGGCGGAAATTTTGAAAAGATATTTTCTACTTTTTGTTATAAAAAAAAATCGCAATTAACTCAAGTTTAGTCATACATTTAGGCAAAAATGTATTCGGCCACATGTCTTTGGTAAAAAAAAATGTCAATAAGCGTATATTGGTTTGCGCAAAAGTTATAGCGTATACAAGCTCTAGGGTACATTTTCTGGAATTTACACAGCTTTTAGTTTGACTGATCTCATTTCTTGAGGTGCTAAAATGGCAGGGCAGTACAACCCCCCCTCCCCCAAATGACCCCATTTTGGAAAGTAGGCACCCCAAGGAAATTGCTGAGAGGCATGTTAAGCCCACTGAATATTTAATTTTTTTTCCCCAGGTGATTGAATAATGATATAAAAAAAAAAAATTACAAAAAGTTGTCACTAAATGATATATTGCCCACACATGCCATGGTTATATGTGGAATTGCGCCCCAAAATACATTTAGCTGCTTTCCTGAGTATGGGGATACCACATGTGTGGGACTTTTTGGGACCCTAGCCACGTACGGGGCCCCGAAAACCAAGCACTGCCTTCAGGATTTCTAAGGGCGTAAATTTTTGATTTCACTCCTCACTATCTATCACAGTTTTGAAGGTCATAAAATTCCAAGATGGCACAAACCCCCCCCCCCAAATGACCACATTTTAGAAGGTAGACACCCCAAGCTATTTGCTGAGAGGCATGGTGAGTATTTTGCAGCTCTCATTGTTTTTGAAAATGAAGAAAGACAAAAACATTTTTTTTTTCTTTTTTCAATTTTCAAAACTTTGTGACAAAAAGTGAGGTCTGCAAAATACTCACCATACCTCTCAGCAAATAGCTTGGGGTGTCTACTTGCTAAAATGGGGTCATTTGGGGGGGGGGGGGGGGTTTGTGCCATCTGGGCATTCCATGGCCTCCGAAACTGTTATGCCGCGTACACACGAGCGGACTTTGCCCGGCGGACTGGATTTCGTCAGACAATTCGATGTGTGTGGGCTCCAGCGGACTTTGTTTGCTCAAAAGTTTGACGGACTTAGATTTGAAACTTGTTTAAAATTTATCCGTTGAAATCGAGTCCGGTCGAAAAGTCCGCCGTCTGTATGCTAGTTCGACGGACAAAAAGCCACGCTAGGGCAGCTATTGGCTACTGGCTATGAACTTCCTTGTTTTAGTCCGGTCGTACGTCATCACGTACGAATTCGACGGACTTTGGTGGATTGTGTGTAGGCAAGTCCGTTCATTCAGAAAGTCCGTCGTAAAGTACGTTGAAAAATCCGCCGGGCAAAGTCCGCCGTAAAGTCCGCTCGTGTGTACGCGGCATTAGGCAGTGAAGAGTGAAATAAAAAATTTACACCCTTAGTAAGCCTGAAGGGGGGTGCTTGGTTTTCGGGGTCCCGTACGCGGCTAGGCTCCCAAAAAGTCTCACAAATGTGGTATCCCTGAACTCAGGAGAAGCAACAGAATGTATTTTGGGATGTAATTTCACATATTCCCATGGCATGTTTGAGCAATATATCATTTAGTGACAACTTTGTGCAAAAAAAAAAAAAAAAAAAAGTGTCTTTTTCCCGCAACTTGTGTCAAAATAAAAAATATTCCATGGACTCGACATGCCTCTCAGCAAACAGCTTGGGGTGTCTACTTTCCAAAATGGGGTCATTTGGGGGGGGGTTTTGAACTGTCCTGGCATTTTATGCACAACATTTAGAAGCTTATGTCACACATCACCCACTCTTCTAACCACTTGAAGACTAAGCCCTTTCTGACACTTTTTGTTTACATGAAAAAATTATTTTTTTTTGCAAGAAAATTACTTTGAACCCCCAATCATTATATATTTTTTAAAGCAAATGCCCCACAGATTAAAATGGTGGGTGTTTCATTTTTTTTTTTCACACAGTATTTGCGCAGCGATTTTTCAAGCGCATTTTTTTGGGAAAAAACACACTTTTTTAAATTTTAATGCACTAAAACGCACTATATTTCCCAAATGTTTGATGAAATAAAAAAGATGATCTTAGGCCGAATACATGGATACCAAACACAACATGCTTTAAAATTGCGGTTACCACTTTAGATTTACAGAGGAGGTCTACTGCTAAAATTAGTGCCCTCGATCTGACCTTCGCGGTGATACCTTACATGCATGGTGCAATTGCCGTTTACATTTGACGCCGGACCGACGCTTGCTTTCGTCTTTGCGCGAGAGTGGGGGGGGGGGACAGGGGTGCTTTTTTTTTTATTCTTTTTTTTTTTTTTTTACTTATTTTTTTGGCTTTTTAGCTAATTTTAAACTGTTCCTTCCCCTTTTTTAAATTTTATTTATTTTTGTATAGAATTTTTATTGTTATCTCAGGGAATGTAAATATTCCCTACGATTTTTTTTTTTGAAAAATTGGGGTCTATTAGACCTAGATCTCACCTCTGCCCTCAAAGCATCTGACAGATCGGTGTGATAAAATGCTTTCCCAATGGCGCTGTTTACATCCGGCGAAATCTAAGTCATAAAATGCTCGTAGCTTCAGGTTTCTTAGGCCATAGAGATGATTGGAGCCATTCTGGTCTCTGATCAGCTCTATGGTCAGCTGTCCGAATCAACGGCTGCATTCTCAGGTTCCCTGTGGGGACAGGAGAGCCAGAGAAAAACATGGAAGACTGTGGGGGGTGGGGGGGGGGGGGTCTTTCCCTTTCACTGCTTGTAAAAGCAGTCTAGAGGCTAATTAGCTGCTAGGATTGCTTTTACATGAAAGCCCACCGCTGGCTGAAAAGAATGATACCTAAACCTGCAGGCATCATGCTGGTATAATCACTCAAAGTCCAGCAACATACCAGTACATTGCTGGTCCTTGTTGGGCATATATTATAAACTTTTTTTTTTTCATGCAGCCTGTGGGCTGAAGGAAAAAAAGAGATTGATCGGTGAGTATGCCCACCATTAGAATACCTCACTTCATCCACCCACTTCTAATAATGGGCATACATGCACCGTTTATATATGCCGAAGCATGGGGGCATCCGCCCCAAAAGGTGGTAGCAAATCGATCCTCCGCCCCTGCTGCCCCCATGCTTCATCATATATGCTTAAGTATGTAACTGTGGTGGTGAAATCGCCTCCGACAGCGCTGGAGTCACGGCTTTATGTATCGTGGGAGCAAACGCTGTTGCTGTCAAGATAAATAAATCCGCGCTGCAGCTGAATTGCGTACCTGAAAACAAAAAAAGGTTAACAATAAAACACAGTAAACAGTAAAGTATAAAAAATTGCATATCTGAAATGCAAACTTGATAAAACATAATAACAATAAAAAATTGCAGAATAGAATACAGTAAAAAAGAGCAGAACAATAGAGAGAGCATAGAGAGAGAGAGAGAGAACAATAAAACGACAACTATTTTTGTTTTTTTATTTTATATATTTTTTTTTACACTTTTTTTTGTAACTGTAACTTTTGTAAATGGTACCAGGTTCAGGTCTCTCAAAATGCGATGGCATCTTGGGCGACCCTGTGACAGTGTGCCTAGTCTGTGCAGTGCTGTACCCTACACTAAAATTCAACTAGTGTATGGTAGCGTTCAAAACATTCACCAATGCAAAGACCAGGATTGTCAGGACAGGAGGGACAATAATAGCGGGTGTCACGCCTATATCCGCGCTTGCTGCAGACACGACATCTTCTTTGGGGGGCTCGTTGGGTAGGGGTACTCAGGAGGACATAAGAAAAATGCCTCTCATGCAGCCGGCTTACTGCATTTGGATTGGGAAGGGGAGGTGGAGCACCGTCTGGATACAGAAGGGCTCTGACGATCTTTTCCTGGAATTTAAGGAAGGATACGGTCCGTCCTGAAGCTCTGTATAGCACATGAGCGTTCAGCAAAGCCAATTGAAATAAATAGGCACTTTCCTTTACCAGCGTCTGGCCTTACGGGCAACTAGGTACGGCGCCAACAACTGGTCGTGGAGGTCCACCCCTCCCATGTTAAGGTTATATTCGTGAACACAGAGGGGTTTTTCCACAACACCAGTCGCCGTAGGAATTTGGACTGTCGTGTCTGCATGAAGGGAGGTAAGAACAAAAACATTCTTATTATCCCTCCACTTCACAGCGAGCAAGTTATTACACTTCAAGCAGGCTCTCTCCCCCAGCCTAAGACGGGAATCTACAAGCCGCTGGGGAAAGCCCCGGCGATTGGGTCGCACGGTGCCACATGCTCCAATCTGCTGATCAAACAAGTGACTAAAAAGTGGCACGCTCGTGTAATAATTGTCCACATAGAAGTGGTACCCCTTTCCGAATAAGGGTGACACCAAGTCCCACACAATCTTGCCAACACTTCCTATGTAGTCAGGGCAGTTTGTCGGCTCTATGTGACTATCTTTTCCCTCGTAAACCATAAAACTACATGTATAGCCTGTGGCCCTGTCACAGAGCTTATACATCTTGACCCCGTATCTGGGACGTTTGCTTGGAAGGTACTGTTTGAATGACAGGCGGCCAGAAAACTTAATCAGGGACTCATTATTGCAGGAAACTTGAGGGGGCGTAAATAAGTCTGCAAAACGTTGGTTGAAGTTGTTTACAAGGGGCCGAATTTTGTAGAGCCGATCGTATCCAGGGTCTCCACGAGGACGACAGAGTTCATTGTTGTTGAAGTGCAAAATCTGCTTGTATCGTGCCCTGGTCATGGAGGCAGAGAACAAGGGCATATGGTGAATTGGGTCAGTGGACCAGTATTACCGCAACTCACTCTTTTTAGTTATGCCCATGTTGAGGGAAAGGCCCAGAAAGATCTTAAATTCGGAAACCGTAATTGGTTTCAAATCTCTGGCAAGGGAGGACTGGGGAATAGTGGCAATGTGTTGACCAGCGTACAAATTGCTTTGGTCCACAATAGATCTATAGAGATCTTCAGTGAAAAACAGCAAATAAAAATCAAGTGACGTAAAATCAACTGTTTCCACCTGAATGCCGGGTTGGCCAGTGAATGGGGGAAGTACGGGTGCTGCAGAAGTGGTGGTTTCCCAATTAGGATTGGCGCATGCAGCAGGAAGGGCACTATGGGCACGACGGGCCTGTGTTCGTCTTCTTCTTGATGGCAGCGGGACACTACTTGTGCTTGGCACCTCGCCACCTTGAGCTGCACTTATGGGACTCGCCACTTCACCACTTTTTACTGCAGTGCTGGATTGACTACGACCAGGGTGTACTAGGCCAATGGTGCTTGCCAGTTCACCAGAAGGAATAGCGGCGCTAGTACTGCTCTGCTCCATACGAGGGAACTGCGATTCTTGCACCTCAACAGCAGAAGAAGATCGGGGTCTGCTACGCCTGACCTTGGCAGGGAGCACAACTCCGTCGTCAAGAGCTAGCTGTCATGGAGCTGCTGTCCTCTACAGGATCGTATTCTGAGCCTGAATCTGGCAGATGAGTGACTTCCTCTTCACTATCTGTCATGCTCAGAAACGTGTAGGCCTCTTCACTAGTGTACCTTCGATTTGCCATTTTGGGCTCTAAATTTAGTAGTACACTAGTGAGACTCACAGGTAAAAAAGCTCCTGACTGTTGGCGACTGTATCAAAACGCTACCAAAAAAACTGTTAGCGAACGCTGCAATTATGTGTGTTTAGTGTTTTGTAAGTGAAAGTGATTGATTGATACTGCACTTGGGTGGGCTGGGCTGGGCCGAGGGGCAAAACACAGGTGCTAGCAGGTATCAGGGCTGATCCCGCTAACACTGCGTTTTTGGGAACCCTAAACTGCTGGGGACGCTAGTATAGATCAGATCAGATATCGATCTGTTCAGATACTATACCACTAAGGGAGGTGTATGCTGCGTGCGTGGGTGTTAGCGGTACTGGCACTAACCTGACGCTGCCTGGGGCGACGCAGACCCTAAAACTGATATCACCCGCCGGGCGATCAGGGGGTTAAACCTTAGGTAATAAACGGCGGGTGCCCGCCCCTCCACTGCAGTGGAGAGACACGCCACACACCGATATCCAGCTCTACCGGCCCGAAAGGAGAAGGAAGTGTCTCTGACTTACAAACATCAAGTTTAACCACTTCAGCCCCAGAAGAATTTATCCCCTTCCTGACCAGTGCGTTTGCGATTCGGCACTGTGTCGCTTTAACTGACAATTGCGCGGTCGTGCGTCTTGGCCCCCAAACAAAATTGACGTCCTTTTTTTCCCACAAATAGAGCTTTCTTTTGGTGGTATTTGATCACCTCTGCGGTTTTTAGTTTTTGCGCTATAAACAAAAAAAAAAGCGTCAATTTTGAAAAAACGCATTATTTTTTACTTTTTGCTATAACAAATATCCCCAAAAAAGATAAAAAACATTTTTTTTTTACCCTCAGTTTAGGCCGATACGTATTCTACATATTTTTGGTAAAAAAATCGCAATAAGCGTATATTGATTGGTTTGTGCAAAAGTTAAAGCGTCTACAAAATAGGGGATAGTTTTATGACATTTTTACTGTTAATTTTTTTTTTTTTTTTTTACTAGTAATGGCGGTGATCAGCAATTTTTATCGTGACTGCGACATGGCGGACACATCGGACATTTTGACACTTTTTTGGGACCATTGTCATTTATACAGCAATCAGTGCTATACAAATGCACTGATTCCTGTGTAAATGACACTGGCAGTGAAGGGGTTAACTACTAGGGGGCAGTGTAAGGGTTAAGTATGTCCTGGGGAGTGTTTCTAACTTGGGGGGGGGGGGGGCGTGGCTACGTGTGACACGTCACTGATCTCTGCTCCCGATCACAGGGAGCAGAGATCAGTGACACTGTCACTAGGCAGAACGAGGAGATGCTTGTTTACATTAGCATCTCCCCGTTCTTCCTCTCCGTGAGGGACCCGCGACCTGACTCACGAAGCTGCCGACGCACGCAATGGCACGGCGGCAAATTTAAAGGGACGTACGGGTACGCCCATTTACCCAGCCATGCCATTGTGCCGACGTCCATCGGCGTGTGCCGGCCGGGAACCGGTTAACAATATATACTTATGAATATGCATAAGGTCTAGGCATGTTATAGGTGTGACTGTATAGTTTAGTCCAATCAGCATTCATATCTTCTTAACAGCAAGGGAACAGTTAAGTAGGTGGTTACATCATGTGACTGATTGATAGAAAGTGAAAGAAAACATGGGCGCCGCCATAACAGTACTGGATCAGACCAGCTAAATAAGACAGTCCATTTCTCGGTGCAAAATAAAGGAGTAAACTGTTGCTTCTTATCTGGCGGTGAAGGTCATCATAGACTGAAAACTCTGTGTCTAGAAAGAAACAAGAAAGTGCATTACAAATTCTTAAAGTGATAGTCTCTATATAGAATATACTCAACATTATCAGATCCCTATAATTGTACTCACTGACCGCTCTACTCTGCTTTACACAATCTCTCTGACTGTCCCTTTGCTCAGCACAGAGCAGCATACGGTCTTGTACAGTGCACCATTGTGAATCTTGTGTCCCGGTCAGAAAAATGTGCTGCCGCTCAGAAGATGCGTGGGGTAGCATTAATCCTAATGGCACCTATCATGCTGGAAAACCATAGCGCAGTTTGCCCGCACTGGGATTCACTGCACTTGTGATTTCGGTACAGTCCGTGCTTTCAGAAAAGGTTAGGCACAGGGACCTTTTTTCATTACGTTTTACTGAGGCAGTTCAGCCCATTCAAATAAATGGGCTGCCGTGCCTGTGCAAAATGGTAATTCAGCGACCACATCTATAGACCTGTAAGCTGCAACATAAATTTTTGTTCTTTGGTTTATGTATGCCTTAAAGTGATTGTAAAGTGTTTTTTTTTTTTTAAATAAAAAACGTTATAATTATCTCCTCTGTGCAGTTGGTTTGGCACAGAGCAGCTCCGAATCCTCCTATTCTCAGGTCCCTCTACGCTGCTCCTAGCCCCTCCCTTCTATCAAGTGACCCTCAGGCAGCAGCTCGCTACAGGGGGCACCCAAGCCGAGTCAGAGCTCCGTGTATCAATTCAGACACAGAGCCCCCATCTGAGCCAATGGCGCCGCTGCTTTGTCTCAACCAATCAGGAGTGTCCTGGATGGCTGAGGGGATCGTGGACATCGCTGGAGAGAGAAGGGGCTCAGGTAGGTAATTAGAGGGTGCTGGGGCGGCTGATACACACAGGTTTTTTCATCTTAATGCATAGAATGCATTAAGATAAAAAAAAAAACCTTCTGCTTTTACAACCCCTTTAAGTGTCACAGATCGGTCACTGAGGATAATAGAGTGTTATGTTTCATCCTTGCTGTTTGCTTTAAAACTTATTTTGTTTTTGCTGTAGTGACAATGCCTTTTTTTTTTTTTTTTTTTAGGGCCCACAGGATATTAAGAATGTGCTGCCTTCCCTATTTCGTGGATTAGGCCTAGAAGCACAGCCAATTGTGGTCCCTGGCAGAGGGGATCCCTTAATGGGTAAGTTATTTTAGTGCTAACTAGAATCTCATTAAGTAATACAAATGTAGCTTTCTGGAACCATTTGCAAAGGAATGTGAAACAGAGCAGGAAGAGTGTCAATATAGTAAACTCTTTAATGATTAAAAATGACAATTATCCACTCACAAGTTAACTGGAGAAGATATACAGGTGCATCTCATAAAATTTGAATATCATCAAAAAGTTAATTGATTTCAGTAATTAATTTCGGAAAGTGAAACTCATATTTTATATATAGATGTGTTACACACAGAGTGATTAATAATTGGGGTTAATCACTCATATGCCACATTCGTATAGATCATTTGAAAAAATAATTTTTTTTACCCACTAGGACGGACTTTAACCACTTCATTACCCACGTATTGTAAAATGACGTCCACAGATGGGATCTCCCATCCTGGGTGGACGTCATATGACGGCCTGGGCTTCCCGGCCATCTAGGGGGCACGCGAGCGCCCGCCGCATTGCTCGGAACCCGCGATGTCCGCCGGGCACCTGCGATTGCCGGTTAACCGGGCAGGACCGTGGATCTGTGTGTGTAAACACACAGATCCACGTCCGGTCAGTTAAGAGAAGACCGATCTGTGTTCCCAGTACAGAGGAACACCGATCGGTCTCCTCCCCTTGTAAGTCCCTGCCCCCTACAGTTATAATCACTCCCCTAGGAAACATTTAACCCCTTGTCTCCCCCTAGTGGTTAACCCCTTCCCTGCCAGTCACATTTATACGGTAATCAATGCAATTTTATAGCATTGCTGTATAAATGTGAATGGTGCCAAAAATGTGTCAAAAGTGTCCGATGTGTCCGCCATAATGTCGCAGTCACGAAAAAAAATCGCGATCGCCGCTATTACTAGTAAAAAAGATAATTAAATACATTTTTAAAAAAAATGCCATAAATCTATCCCGTATTTTGTAGACGCTATAACTTTTGCGCAAACCAATCAATATACGCTTATTGCGATTTTATTTTTTACCAAAAATATGTAGAAGAATACATATCGGCCGAAACTGAGGAAAAAAAATAGTTTTTAAAAAAAAAAAATTGGGATATTTATCATAGCAAAAAGTAAAAAAAAATTGTGTTTTTTATTAAATTGTCGCTCTTCTTTTGTTTATAGCGTAAAAAATAGGCAGAGGTGATCAAATACCACCACAAGAAAGCTCTATTTGTGGGGAAAAAAGGACAATAATTTTGTTTGGGTACAACGTCGCATGACCGCGCAATTGCCGTTTAAAGTGCGACAGCGCTGAAAACTAAAAATTGGTCTGGGAAGGAAGGGGGTGAAAATGCCCTGTATTGAAGCGGTTAAAGGCAGATTGGAACAACCGTGTCATTGGAACAACAGTGTCATTTAAAAATATTTTTAAATGACACTGTTATTCCAATCTGCCTCTAAAGTCCGATCTAGTGGGTTAAAAAAAATCTTTTCAAACACAGAGTGATATATTTCAAGCATTTCTTTGTTTTAATTTTGATAATGGCTTACAGCTCAACCCAAAATTCAGTATCTCAGAAAATTTGAATATTACTTCAGACCAATAAAAAAACAAATGTTGGCTTACTTAAAAACACGTCCATGTACAATATGCACTCAATGCTTGGTCTGGGCTCCTTTTGCATGAAAAAAAACTTGCGCAGCCTCACGCTGCAGCTTCTCCCTCTGCTCACACGACGGTGTGAGCAGCAGAGAGAACCGGACATGACGCCGGTTTGTTGATGGTGATCGCTCCATCATTGGATGGAGCGATCACATGGTAAAGGGCCGTTGGGATTGGCCCTTTACCCAGATGCGTGACACACCAGGTCCTGCGAACCCAGCGAGCACGGACAGTCCCGTGTGCACGATTCTGGGAGGACGTCATGCGCCCTCCAAGAATCATCCAACCACGCTGTAGTCATCATTCGGCTATGGCCTGGTCCGTAAGTAATTGAGGTATATATTTTACAGCATTTTGTGTTTGATAAACCGCTGCGCAAATATTGTGCGACATAAAAATTGCAACATTAACCATCTCCAGGGCCTCTGCTTAAATAAATGTAAATTTTTTTTAACCACTTAAGGACCAGCGTTTTGGATTTTAGGTGTTTACATGTTTAAAACAAGTTTTTTGCTAGAAAATTACTTAGAACCCCCAAACATTATATATGGTTTTTTTTCTAACACCCTAGAGAATAAAATGGCGGTCATTGCAATACTTTTTTTTGCACCGTATTTGCGCAGCGGTCTTATAAGTGCACTTTTTTTTGGAAAAAATTCACTTTTTTATATAAAAAAATAAGACAACAGTAAAGTTAGCCCAATTTTTTTTTTATATTGTGAAATATAATGTTACGCCAAGTAAATTGATACCCAACATGTCACGCTTCAAAATTGCCCCTGCTTGTGGAATAGCGTCAAACTTTTACCCTTAAAAATCTCCATAGGTGACGTTTAAAAAATTCTACAGGTTGCATGTTTTGCGTTACAGAGGAGGTCTAGGGCTAGAATTATTGCTCTCGCTCTACCGGTCGCGGCGATACCTCACATGTGTGGTTTGACCACCGTTTTCATATGCGGCGCTACTCACGTATGCGTTCGCTTCTGCGCGCGAGCTCGTCGGGACAGGGCGCTTTAAAAAAAAAAAAATTTTTTTTTAAATTATTTATTTTACTTTATTTTATTTATTTTTTCACTGTTTTAAAAAAAAAAATTTGGATCACTTTTATTCCTATTACAAGGAATGTAAACATCCCTTGTAATAGAAAAAAACATGACAGGTGCTCTTAAATATGAGATCTGGGGTCAAAAAGTCCTCAGATCTCATACTTACACTAAAAGGCAAAAAAAAAAAAAAAAAAAGTCGTTTAAAAAAATGACACAAAAAATTGTGCCTTTAAGAGAAGTGGACGGAGCCGTCATAATGACGTCGCTCCGGCCGTCACATGGTATAGAGACGGGTGGGGGCCATCTTGGCCTCACTCGTCTCAGTACCTCGGCAGTGACAGGTCGTGACAGGTCCTGATCTCCGCCGCTACCGACGGCTCCGGTAAGCGGCGGAGGGCGCGGGAGAGAGGCGGGAGGGGGGGTGGCACCTCTCCCGCCGCCGATAACGGTGATCTCGCGGCGAACCCGCCGCAGAGACCACCGGTATCGTGTACAGAACCGCTCACTGTAAAGATGGATACCTCGGTTGTGGCAGCAGCTGCTGCCGTTACCGAGATATCCATCTTCAAAAAAATGACGTACATATACAGTGAGCGGTCGTCAAGTGGTTAAGGTTCTAAGTATAATTTTCTAGCAAAGAAATGTAGACTTCTACATGTATGAGAGAAATGTCAGATTTGTCTGGAGGTGGTTAAAGATAAAATAAGTTATTACAGACCTTGCACTTAAAACTAGGTTCTGCTTCTTACATTAGTACATTAGCGACCCCCCCCCCCCCCCCCCCTTATATCTTAATAGCATATAATGGCTATCAAAAACGTGTAGAAAAGTTAGTATACTTATCTTGCTTTACTACAGGCGGTCCCCGTGTTACAAATCAGATTAGAGGAGATATACTGTATATACTATTAGAAGAGATATTTTATATATACTATTAGCGGAGATGTACTGTATATACTGTTAGAGGAAATATACTGTATAAACTATTAGAGGAGAGATATACTGTATATACTATTAAAGGGTGAATCTGGTAAATATCAAACTCAGAGCTAAATCTTTTTTATTTAAAAAACAATTTCTTCCTTAACCGCTAGCTGACTGCCGGCTGTCTATTGACGGCCAGGCGGCGCAGCTCTCGTTGCGGGCGGGCGTCATATGACGGCCTCGCATTCCTAGGCCACCAGGGGGCGCGCGCGCGCCGCCGAAGGCGATCGCGCGCGCCCGCCGTGTCACTAGGCACCCGGTGCGCGTGCCCGGCGGCCGCGATGTCCGCCGGGCACCCGCGATTGCCGGTAACACAGCAGGACCGTGGATCTGTGTGTGTAAACACAGAGATCCACGGTCCTGTCAGAGGAGAGGAGACCGATGGTGTGTTCCCAGCACAGCGGAACACCGATCGGTCTCCTCCCCTAGTGAGTCCCCGCCCCCTACAGTTAGAATCACTCCCTAGCAACACAGTTAACCCCTCGATCACCACCTAGTGTTAACCCCTTCCCTGCCAGTCACATTTATACAGTAATCAATGCATTTTTATAGCACGGTTCGCTGTATAAATGTGAATGGTCCCAAATATGTGTTAAAAGTGTCCGATGTGTCCGCCGCAATATCGCAGTCACAATAAAAATCGCAGATCGCCGCCATTACTAGTAAAAAAAAATAAATAAATAAAAATGTTATAAATCTATCCCCTATTTTGTAGACGCTATAACTTTTGCGCAAACCAATCTATATACGCTTATTGCGTTTTTTTTTTACCAAAAATATGTACAAGAATACATATCGGGCTAAACTGAGAGAAAATTTGTTTTAAAGAAAACAAAATTGGATATTTATTATCGCAAAAGATAAAAATTATTGTGTTTTTTTTAAAACTTCTCACTCTTCTTTTGTTTATAGCGCAAAAAATAAAAACCGCAGAGGTGATCAAATACCACTAAAAGAAAGCTCTATTTGTGGGGAAAAAATGATAACAATTTCATTTGGGTACAGTGTTGTATGACCGCGCAATTGTCATTCAAAGTGCGACAGCGCTGAAAGCTGAAAAATGGCTTGGGCAGGAAGGGGGCGAAAATGCACTGTATTGAGGTGGTTAAAAAAAAATGTCATTTTAAGAAGGTTTGTTCGATTTTCTAATCGTTAGTGGGGTCAAATCGACGTTCATTTTCAACCATGACGGGGAAATTTGGAAATAGAAAACTTCTTGGTCAAAGGAATTTTCAAACAGTGTATGTGGTTTTAATTCAGAAATTACATTCATTTTAAAAACAGAATGTTAAAAACAAGTGAAAATTTCCAGCAACATTCTTTCATTCAGCGAATGTACAAATATTTTTCGTCTGAATATTCTCGTCTGAAAATTGATCCATGTGGCCAGCATAAGGCTCGGTACACACCTATGCAGTTTGCTTTTGATTTGTTTCTGCAGTGCTTTATGCTGTGAGTTTTTAATTTTTGCGTACATTATTTTGCTACGATATTTGCGTTTTTGCATATTTTTTTTTGCCCAATTTGTTGGGCAGATTAAAAAACACAAATTGCTGCAAAAACGCATTACATACTTTTCTTCAGCTTCTCCATTGAAGTATATTGAACCAAAACAGCACAGTTTTGCGTTAAAAGTCCCTGACCCTTTCAAAATACGCAGTGGCTGAAAAAAGCATAGATGTGAAAGTATCCTATAGGAAACCATGTAAATGAACTGTAGTGCGTTTCTTCAAAAAGCACCAAAAAACACACAGAACATGAACCAGGCCTTAGATGTTTAGTAACATAATGGGGTTAAAAAAAAACTAAAATGAGCCTTTATAGTACAAAAACAAAAATCAGATAATCACTACTGTAAGGGGTTCATTTTTTTACTGTAGAACTGTGAAAATAATATTTACAGTAGCGATTATTTGCTGTTTTTGTACTATAAAGGACTCATTTTAGTTTTCTTTTAAACCCCATTATGTTACTGGTCGATTAATTGATTATGAAAATAGTAATCGATTAATTTAAAAATTGATTCAATAACGATTAATCGATTAGTTATTTCAGCCTTACATGCCTTGGTGATAAAGCATCAGTGGAGACACCTTTTTCCCATAATAACTCTTACAGGAGTAAATTTTCCTTCCTAGGGGTAGATTCTCTCTCACTTCCTGTTGTCCCCCTCTGTTTGTAAGCAGGAGTCGTTTGAAGGTCGGATGTTTGTAACTAGGGGACCATCTGTTTTCTGCATACATTACCTAGGAGATTAGGGATCCTCAGTGTTTCTAGGATCATGCTTAAAGGATCACAACGTAGTGCTGTGTTTTTTTTCTTTTTATTTAAGTTATATATAAGATGTGTTTTGGTATTAAAATTTTTCTTCAGGGTTTTTTTTTGCCTTGAGGGTGGGGGGCCCTGATGTTTTTAGCAGACCTTGCTTTTTGGTGCATGATCACGCTGTGACAGAACAGAACCCACTGTCACTGTGTTTTGGAAGGGGCTATGGGCTCGCCTCCTACCCACAGACTATGGCCCAGCAGAGAACGTGAGTTTTGGAGGACTATTTGCCACCTCCCACCACCTGGAGAAGATGCCACCTCCAGACATTTCTGTCCGCGGTCGCTGGTTCATCGGAACCGGGTCAACACGGTATCTGTGGCTGGGCTCGTGGAGTAGTTTCGGGTCAACACGGTATCTGTGGCTGGGCTCGTGGAGTCGTTTTTGGCTACCTAAACCTATTGGCCCGGCTGGGCTAAATATATACTTTTATTCCACAAACAATGTACTTTTAGTTGATAAAGGCATATACAAGATGGTGGTATTCCCAAAGCATGGGGCTACGAGACTTTGGGACAAAATGGCATTGAGATAATGTAATGTAATGCTACATCTCCCCCCCCCCCCCCCTCTTGTTGCTGTGTTTAATTGTGTTGGGTCATGGCACGTAGACAAAGGTCTGGAGACGCATCTCAGCAGGGGATGTGTAAGGAGGGGCTGCCTGCTTATAATCCCTTCATGTGTTTCAACTGTAGTTGTTTGAATGTACAGGTGTTGAGTTTCCATTGGTTCTTCCTTGTCCCCTACCCCCTCTATGACAAGGCTAAGGGGAGTGTCCCTAACTGTGTTTAAAAGTGTATGTTTGGTAATTAATAAAGTGTTGATGCTCTGCATGTTTAACCCTCAAGACCTGTGTGGCTTGTCTCGTGATTGAGGGGTTAAGGGCTGGTTATGGCAAGTCTGCAGCCTGCGGGTGCGTTTTGGAGGACAGGACACACAGGTCTGGCGGAGGTGCCCAGCAGGGGTATCCGAGATCCGTCACAGTGGTGGCAGCGGTGGGATGTCTCCTGCAGTCCGGGACATCCAAAGCACCACCAGGATTCAAGATCCGGACAGCCGCCGAGGAGCGATACGGGGACCGGCCAGCATGAAAGCGGAGTTCGGGAGGAGGCTGCAAGGCAAAGTGTCATTTGGGGTCTGATTTGTCCGCTGCAATGTTGCAGTCCTGCTAAAAATTGCAGATCGCCACCATAAAAAAATAAATAAAAGACCCTAAATGTATCCCATAGTTTGTAGACGCGATAACTTTTGCGCAAACCAATCAATATATGCTTATTGCGTTTTTGTTTATTTTGGCAAAAATATGTAGAAGAATATATATCGGCCTAAAATCGTGAATACATTTTGTTTTTTTATATATTTTTTTTGAGATGTGTATATTAGCAAAAAGTAAAAAAAAAAGTTTTCTTTTTCAAAATTGTCGCTGTTTGCTTGTTTATAGCGCAAAAAATAAAAATGGTAGAGATGATCAAATACCACCAAAAGAAAGCTCTATTTGTGGAAAAAAAAGGACCTCAATTTTGTTTGGGTAGAGCATCGCATGACCGCACAACTGTCAGTTGAAGCGACGCAGTGTCGTATTGCAAAAAATAGCCTGGTCATAAACCACTTCCTGGCCTATAGCAGATTGATGGCCGGGAAGTGGTTCAGTTATCCAGACGTCCAGCACGATAACATCTCGTCCCTCAGATCAGTTGTGCTGTGTGTCAGTCTGACACACTGCATCTCTGATCGTGTTATGGAGCCTCTGACGGTCACAGCTGATCATTGTGTGAACCAGGCATTCCTCGGTTCGCGCTGACAGGGAGAGCCGATCGGTGGCTCTCGGTGGGGGGGGGGGGTGTTTGTCTGTGCTGATAATCAGCACAGCCCCATCAGATGTGCCACCACAGCTGTCAGTCAGTACCTCATCAGTGCTGCCCATAAGTGCCAATCAGTACCGCTTGTCAGTGCCCATCACAGCCGCCAGCCAGTGCCCATCAGTGCTGCCTATTGATGCCCATCAGTGCTGCCTATCAGTGTCCATCAATTCTACATATCAGTGCCTCCTTATCAGTGCCCGTCAGTGAAGGAGAAAACAAAATTTTATAACCGAAACCAAGAAAAACTTTTTTTCCCCCCTTAAATGTCGGTATTTTTTAGTTTGTTTAGCAAAAAAAAAAACTGCAGAGGTGACCAAACACCACCGAAAGAAATCTCTATTTGTGGGAACAAAATTGGGTACAGTGTAGCATGACTGCGCAATTGTCATTCAAAGTGCGACAGCGCTGAAAGCTGAAAATTGTCCTGGGCGGGAAGTGCCTGGTATTGAAGTGGTTAAGGGGCATATTCTTCCAGTCCTTAAGTGGTTAAAAGATCAATTTGTCTGTTAGGTTTACTGTGAGCTGCATTTTTTCTTTCAGGGAGAGGCTTCCTCAGGACTGCAGCCCCAGGAGAGAGCTTTGACCCTCAACTCCCACGTGTTTCTAGTCGTCTTCCTTTCAAACCACCTGAGCCTGTTCATAAAGGTGAAATTGAGCCAGTGAGTGTTTCTCTTGGAAGAGCCAGGTACGTGCCTTTTCTGCTGCTACTGAGAAGCCTTTCTTTTGCTAAAATTTGATTCTCTAGCAAACATAAAAACACAATGTCGATATTTCTTTAATCTAAAGAAGGAGCATGGTGCTACTGTAACATTATATGTAGAACCTTTTATGATTATACAGATATGTTCATACAAACCCCAATTCGAAAAAGTTGTAATTCTGTGTAAAATCTACATAAAAGCAGCATGAAATTTACAGATCTCATAAATCCATATTTTATTCACAATAGAAAACATCAAATGTATAAACTGAGAAAATTTTAATCACTTCCCGCCCGGCCTATAGCAGATTGGCTGTTTACCATGTGATCTGTTGTGCCCAATCACAGCCTGGTCACGTTTGTCAACGGACGAGGATGCGTGCCCCCAGAGGCATGCACTGCAGTGATCCGGGATTGCACCTGTCTCTCGGACATAGCCCATCCCGATCAGGGTAAACAGCCAATTAAATTGGCTGTTTACCACGTGATCGGCTGTGTCCTATCACAGTGTCCTATTTGACCGGCTGTGTCCTATCACAGCCGGTCAAAAGTATAAACACAAACGGCGGTTTCCAGGGATCTCTCCTCTCACACCGATTGTGTGAGGAGTGAGAAGGAGAGATCTGTGAGTTACAACTTTCCTGTCTATATTTTACACATTACTGTACACAACATGCACCCCCCCCCCCCCTCCTCCATAAAGAGAACCCATCACAGCCCATTTGTCACGCAGCCCATCTGTCACACAGGTCGCCATTGGTACCACCATCTGGATTTGTCACAGCCCATCTGTCAAACAGGCCCGCCATCGGTACCGCCATCAGCACCTCCATCGGTACCGCCCATCATCAGTACTGCCATCAGTACCACCACACAGTCCCGCCATAAAGTACCATCACACAGGCCCGCCGTCAGTGCTGCAACCAGTACCATCACACAGGCCCGCCAATAAGTACCACCATGTCTCAAAGGGTTTACACACTTGAGGGAGGCATATGCCATTCTTACCATGTCGGATGATGAGAGCAGCGGGAAATGCCGATCATTCGATTCTGGTTTGTAATATGAGCCAGTAGAGGGTAGTGGATCGGAGTTTGAGTCAGAGGAGGAAACCGTCCCTCCTAAAAGGAGATCAGGACCAAGATCTGAAGACCTGCCTACCACCAGCAGCGCCAGACCCCAGGAAGAGGAGCCCAGTACCAGTACTGAAAGTACATGCCCAACCCGAAGAATCCAGGCCCATTCCTACCTTCCGGATGCCCTGGCAAACCCCTTATGGGTTGCCTGCCAACTCAGGATCCGCTATAATCCCCCCTTTCACTGCACAGCCAGGTGTGCAGCCCAACACTACAAATTTTTCCCAATTGGATTATTTATATTTATTTTTCCCACAAGATTTGCTGCAGAATATCATGGACCAAACCAATCTGTATGCAGAGCAATTTATTGCTGCCAACCCCCAGTCATCCTACGCCCGCATGTCCAGTGGCGATATCTCACACTGGACGAATTTAAATTGTTTTTAGGCCTTACGTTCAATATGGGGCTTACAATGATGAACAAACTCCATGCCTACTGGTCCACCAACCCCATCCACCACATGCCCATATATTCTGCTCTCATGTCCAGGAGACGCTACGACATGATTATGCGTTTTCTACACTTTAACGATAATTTGCAGTGCCCTCCCTGAGATCATCCCAACCACGACAAATTGTACAAGATACGCCCCCTAAAAAATTCATTTTCCCAACGATTTGCTGAAGTGTTTGCCCCAGACCAAAACATTTGTGTGGACAAATCCCTTATACATTTGACTGGCCGACTGCATTACAAGCAGTATATCCCAAGTAGGAGAGCCAGGTACGGGTTAAAATTGAATACATTTGTGTGATCGTGCCACTGGGTACGTGTACACCTTCCGGATTTATGAAGGCAAAGACTCCCAGCTCCAGCCCCATGAGTGCCCCACATATATTGGAACCAGTGGGAAAATTGTCTGGGAGCTGCCAATACCCCCTGTTGGAAAAAGGATACCATTTATATGTGGACAGTTTTTATACCAGCCTGCCCCTTTTTCGCCACCTTTACCGTAAACTAACCTTGCCCTGTGGTCCTTAAAAAAAAACAAAAACGGAAGGGCTTTCCACAAAACCTATTGACAAAAAAATTACAAAACGGAGAATCGGCATTCATGAGAAATGAGTAAGTGTAGGCCATGAAGTGGAGGGGCAAGAAAGATGTCCACACCCTCTACCATCCACGATGAGACCTTGGAGATCCAGAGAAGACGCGGCCCCATTGTAAAGCCTGAATGTGCCCACGACAGTTTGTACATGGGGGGGGGGGGGAGGTGGATTTAAAACGATCAGATGCTACAACCGTATTTGTCAACCCGCAAGTCCCGTTTTTGGTAAAAGAAAATTGCAGCATTTCATCTGTTTCACATGTTTATTTTGTTTGTCTGCTCCCAAAAAACCAACTAAAAACCAACAAATCACCTACCTCAAGTATATTGAACACATCGTCGCTGCCCTGATTTACAAAACAAGGACCCGCCCCAGGAAGCATTTGCTCTGATTGTGAGTCGACTTCTTGAGCAACATTTTCCCTATAACATTCCCCCTACAGAATCTGGAAAAAGATGCCAAAAGAAATGCTGTGTATGCAGCAGAGGAGGAATTAGAAGAGATGCAAGTTATTATTGCCTCCAATATCCCTCTGAGCATTGGAGATTGCTTCAGAAGTTACCACACATCCATTTAGATATTAGTTCCCCTTCTTTTTAACAGACTGCCATTTCCCCATTTCAAATACCTGTGTGGACCATTTGCCTGCTACCATGTTTCTACCTTCCACGTTAACTGACCCTGGCCTGTATACGTACGATGTCTTTGCCTGCCGTTTTAAATCCGTTTTAAATCCGTTTCTGACTTCCACGTGCACCGACCTTGGCCTGTTAATCAACCATGTTTTTGCCTGCCACTTGGACTGATCTTTTGCCATTCCACTATATTACACAGTGTTCTCGCATATGCGAGGGGCTTCAGAATAGCGTTCTGAGTAGAGAAAACCAGTTTTTGGTTTTCTGTGTTCCCAGAACAGGTTCTGGTTATCTGGAGGCTTCAAAGGGATTTGGGTGGGAGAAGCCTATACCCCTGGTTCTAAGCTTGATTGTCCTTCATGCTGCCTGGACCAATACTTTGGCTGTGCTGACCATATCGCTGCCTGTAATGACCTAGGACTTTGTGGACCATGTTTCTTCCTCCTGCCTGGACCAGTACAAAATAGTCTGGAAAAAAATGAACCTTTCAAAAGACTCATTATGCCTCATAGATTATGCGTTGGGGTGTTAGCTTTCCAAAATGGGGTCATTTTTTTAGGCAATTCCATTGTCCTGGTGCTCCAGGGCCTTCAAAAGTGTAATAGGTGGTTGAGAAATGAGATGTGTCATTTATGCTTCTAGAACGCTTGAAGGTGCTACTTCAATGTTGGGTCTCTGTGTGTGTGGCCAGGCTGTGTAAAAGTCTCACACATGTGGTATCGCCATACTTAGGAGGAGCAGTAGAATGTGTTTTAGAGTGTAGTTGCAAGTATGCATATGCTTTGTTTGAGAAATAACCTGTTAATATGACAAGTTTGTGTAAAAATATTAAGAAAAAAAAATCTTAATTTTCCCAAGAATTGGGAAAAAATTAAAACTTCAAAAAACTCACCATGCCTCTTACTAAATACCTTGGACTGTCTACTTTCCAAATAGGGGTCAATTGGGGAGTATTTGTACTTTCCTGGCTTGTTAGGGTTTCAAGAAATGAGATGCACCAGGTCTGATCAGATATGACCAATTTTCAGTGATTGGCACCATAGCTTGTAGACTCTATAACTTTCCCACAGACTAAATAATATCCACTAATTGGGGTTATTTAACTAAAGATATGTAGCAGTCTAAATTTTGGCCCAAATTTATGAAGAAAATTACTTATTTGCAAAATTTTACAATAGAAACTTAAAATAAAGTGTTTTCTTTTTCAACATTTTCGCTCATTTTTCACGTATATCGCAAAAATAAAAAACCCAGCAGTGATTAAATACCACCAAAAGAAAGCTCTATTTGTGAGAAAAAAAATGGTAAAATATTAGTTTGCCTACAGCAGGGGTCCTCAAACTTTTTAGACAGGGGGCCAGTTCACGGTCCCTCAGACTGTTGGGGGGCCGCACTATAGTTTAAAAAAAATATGAATTAATTCCTAAATTCCTATGCACACATCTTTTTTGTAGTGCAAAAGAATAAAAGAATCAATAATAAATAATAATATATATAGGGGATGGACAGGGGGACAGAGGGATGGACAGAGGGGTGGACAGGGGGACAGAGGGGTGGACAGGGGGACAGAGGGGTGGACAGGGGGACAGAGGGGTGGACAGGGGGACAGAGGGGTGGACAGGGGGACAGAGGGGTGGACAGGGGGACAGAGGGGTGGACAGGGGGACAGAGGGGTGGACAGGGGGACAGGGGGACAGAGGGGTGGACAGGGGGACAGAGGGGTGGACAGGGGGGCGGACAGGGGGACGGACAGGGGGACGGGGGGACGGACGGGGGGACGGGGGGACGGACGGGGGGACAGGGGGACGGACAGGGACAGAGGGGGGGGGGGCAGTGGGGTGGACAGGGGGACAGAGGGGTGGACAGAGGGATGGACAGGGGGACAGAGGGGTGGACAGGGGGACAGAGGGGTGGACAGGGGGACAGAGGGGTGGACAGGGGGACAGAGGGGTGGACAGGGGGACAGAGGGGTGGACAGGGGGACAGAGGGGGGCAGTGGGATGGACAGGGGGACAGAGGGGGACAGTGGGATGGACAGGGGGACAGAGGGACAGTGGGATGGACAGGGGGACAGAGGGACAGTGGGATGGACAGGGGGACAGAGGGACAGTGGGATGGACAGAGGGATGGACAGAGGGATGGACAGAGGGGTGGACAGAGGGGTGGACAGAGGGGTGGACAGGGGGACAGAGGGGGGCAGTGGGGTGGACAGGGGGACAGAGGGGTGGACAGAGGGATGGACAGGGGTACAGAGGGGGCAGTGGGGGGGACAGGGGGACAGTGGGATGGACAGGGGGACAGAGGGACAGTGGGATGGACAGGGGGACAGAGGGACAGTGGGATGGACAGGGGGACAGAGGGACAGAGGGATGGACAGAGGGATGGACAGAGGGGTGGACAGAGGGGTGGACAGAGGGGTGGACAGGGGGACAGAGGGGGGCAGTGGGGTGGACAGGGGGACAGAGGGGTGGACAGAGGGATGGACAGGGGTACAGAGGGGGCAGTGGGGGGGACAGGGGGACAGTGGGGTGGACAGGGGGACAGTGGGATGGACAGGGGGACAGAGGGACAGAGGGACAGAGGGATGGACAGAGGGATGGACAGAGGGGTGGACAGAGGGGTGGACAGAGGGGTGGACAGAGGGGTGGACAGAGGGGTGGACAGAGGGGTGGACAGGGGGACAGAGGGGGGCAGTGGGGTGGACAGAGGGATGGACAGGGGTACAGAGGGGGCAGTGGGGTGGACAGGGGGACAGTGGGGTGGACAGGGGGACAGAGGGGTGGACAGGGGGACAGAGGGGTGGACAGGGGGACAGAGGGGTGGACAGGGGGACAGAGGGACAGTGGGATGGACAGGGGGACAGAGGGACAGTGGGATGGACAGGGGGACAGAGGGACAGTGGGATGGACAGAGGGATGGACAGAGGGATGGACAGAGGGGTGGACAGAGGGGTGGACAGAGGGGTGGACAGAGGGGTGGACAGGGGGACAGAGGGGGGCAGTGGGGTGGACAGGGGGACAGAGGGGTGGACAGAGGGATGGACAGGGGTACAGAGGGGGCAGTGGGGGGGACAGGGGGACAGTGGGATGGACAGGGGGACAGAGGGACAGTGGGATGGACAGGGGGACAGAGGGACAGTGGGATGGACAGGGGGATGGACAGAGGGGTGGACAGAGGGGTGGACAGAGGGGTGGACAGAGGGGTGGACAGAGGGGGGCAGTGGGGTGGACAGGGGGACAGAGGGGTGGACAGAGGGATGGACAGGGGTACAGAGGGGGCAGTGGGGGGACAGGGGGACAGTGGGGTGGACAGGGGGACAGTGGGATGGACAGGGGGACAGAGGGACAGAGGGATGGACAGAGGGATGGACAGAGGGGTGGACAGAGGGGTGGACAGAGGGGTGGACAGAGGGGTGGACAGGGGGACAGAGGGGGGCAGTGGGGTGGACAGAGGGATGGACAGGGGTACAGAGGGGGCAGTGGGGTGGACAGGGGACAGTGGGTGGACAGGGGACAGAGGGGTGGACAGGGGACAGAGGGGTGGACAGGGGGACAGAGGGGTGGACGGCAGGGGGACAGGGTGGACAGGGGGACAGAGGGGTGGACAGGGGGACAGAGGGGTGGACAGGGGGACAGAGGGGTGGACAGAGGGGTGGACAGGGGGACAGAGGGGTGGACAGAGGGGTGGACAGTGGGGTGGATAGGGGGACAGAGGGGTGGACAGTGGGATGGACAGGGGGACAGAGGGGTGGACAGGGGACAGTGGGTGGACAGTGGGGTGGACAGGGGGACAGAGGGTGGACAGTGGGGTGGGACAGGTGGACAGGGGAGGGGACAGGGGACAGGGGGTGGACAGGGGGGTCGACAGGGGGGTGGACAGGGGGGGTCGACAGGGGGGTCGACAGGGGGTCGACAGGGGGGTCGACAGGGGGGTCGACAGAGGGGGGGGGGCAGGGGGGTGGACAGAGGGGGGGGACAGTGGGGTGGACAGAGGGACAGGGGGGACAGAGGGGTGGACAGGGGGATGGACAGAGGGATGGACAGGGGGACAGAGGGGACAGGGGGGTGGACAGAGGAGGGGGACAGTGGGGTGGACAGAGGGGGACAGTGGGTGGACAGAGGGGGACAGTGGGGTGGACAGAGGGGGACAGAGGGGTGGACAGGGGGACAGAGGGACAGTGGGATGGACAGGGGGACAGAGGGACAGTGGGATGGACAGAGGGGTGGACAGAGGGGTGGACAGAGGGTGGACAGAGGGGTGGACAGAGGGGTGGACAGGGGGACAGAGGGGTGGACAGAGGGGTGGACAGGGGGGGGCAGTGGGGTGGACAGGGGGACAGAGGGGTGGACAGAGGGATGGACAGGGTACAGAGGGGGCAGTGGGGTGGACAGGGGGACAGTGGGGTGGACAGGGGGACAGTGGGTGGACAGGGGACAGTGGGGTGGACAGGGGACAGTGGGGTGGACAGGGGGACAGTGGGGTGGACAGGGGACAGAGGGGTGGACAGTGGGGTGGACAGTGGGGTGGACAGTGGGGTGGACAGTGGGGTGGACAGTGGGGTGGACAGTGGGGTGGACAGTGGGGTGGACAGTGGGACAGAGGGGTGGACAGTGGGGTGGACAGGGGGGACAGAGGGGTGGACAGAGGGGTGGACAGGGGGACAGAGGGGTGGACAGTGGGATGGACAGGGGGACAGGGGTGGACAGGTGGACAGTGGGGTGGACAGGGGACAGAGGGGTGGACAGGTGGACAGTGGGGTGGACAGGGGGACAGAGGGGTGGACAGTGGGTGGACAGGGGGACAGAGGGGTGGACAGGGGGACAGAGGGGTGGACAGGGGGGACGGACGGGGGGACGGACAGGGGGACGGACAGGGGGACGGGGGGACGGACAGGGGGACGGGGGGACGGACAGGGGGACGGGGGGACGGACAGGGGGACGGGGGGACGGGGGGACGGACAGGGGGACAGGGGACGGACAGGGACAGAGGGGGGGGGGCAGTGGGGTGGACAGGGGGACAGAGCGATGGACAGAGGGATGGACAGGGGGACAGAGGGGTGGACAGGGGGACAGAGGGGGGACAGGGGGACAGAGGGGGGGACAGGGGACAGAGGGGTGGACAGAGGGGTGGACAGGGGGTGGACAGGGGGATGGACAGGGGGGTGGACAGGGGGACAATGGGGTGGGACAGGGGGACAGAGGGGTGGACAGGGGGACAGAGGGGGCAGTGGGATGGACAGGGGGACAGAGGGGGACAGTGGGATGGACAGGGGGACAGAGGGACAGTGGGATGGACAGGGGGACAGAGGGACAGTGGGATGGACAGGGGGACAGAGGGACAGTGGGATGGACAGTGGGATGGACAGAGGGGTGGACAGAGGGGTGGACAGGGGGACAGAGGGGGGCAGTGGGGTGGACAGGGGGACAGAGGGGTGGACAGAGGGATGGACAGGGGTACAGAGGGGGCAGTGGGGGGACAGGGGTACAGAGGGGGCAGTGGGGGGGACAGGGGGACAGAGGGACAGTGGGATGGACAGTGGGACTGGACAGTGGGGTGGACAGTGGGGTGGACAGTGGGGTGGACAGTGGGATGGACAGTGGGGTGGACAGTGGGATGGACAGTGGGGTGGACAGTGGGGTGGACAGTGGGGTGGACAGAGGGGTGGACAGAGGGGTGGACAGGGGGACAGAGGGGGGCAGTGGGGTGGACAGGGGGACAGAGGGGTGGACAGAGGGATGGACAGGGGTACAGAGGGGGCAGTGGGGTGGACAGGGGGACAGTGGGGTGGACAGGGGGACAGTGGGGTGGACAGGGGGACAGTGGGGTGGACAGGGGGACAGTGGGGTGGACAGGGGGACAGTGGGGTGGACAGGGGGACAGAGGGGTGGACAGTGGGGTGGACAGGGGGACAGAGGGGTGGACAGTGGGGTGGACAGGGGGACAGAGGGGTGGACAGAGGGGTGGACAGGGGGACAGAGGGGTGGACAGAGGGGTGGACAGTGGGGTGGACAGGGGGACAGAGGGGTGGACAGTGGGATGGACAGGGGGACAGAGGGGTGGACAGGGGGACAGAGGGGTGGACAGAGGGATGGACAGGGGTACAGAGGGGGCAGTGGGGGGGACAGGGGGACAGTGGGGTGGACAGGGGGACAGTGGGATGGACAGGGGGACAGAGGGACAGAGGGATGGACAGAGGGATGGACAGAGGGATGGACAGAGGGGTGGACAGAGGGGTGGACAGAGGGGTGGACAGGGGGACAGAGGGGGGCAGTGGGGTGGACAGAGGGATGGACAGGGGTACAGAGGGGGCAGTGGGGTGGACAGGGGGACAGTGGGGTGGACAGGGGGACAGAGGGGTGGACAGGGGGACAGAGGGGTGGACAGGGGGACAGAGGGGTGGACAGGGGGACAGGGGGACAGAGGGGTGGACAGGGGGACAGGGGGACAGAGGGGTGGACAGAGGGGTGGACAGGGGGGTGGACAGGGGGATGGACAGTGGGATGGACAGGGGGACAGAGGGGTGGACAGGGGGACAGTGGGGTGGACAGGGGGACAGAGGGGTGGACAGTGGGGTGGACAGGTGGACAGGGGAGGGGACAGGGGGACAGGGGGGTGGACAGGGGGGTCGACAGGGGGGTCGACAGGGGGGTGGACAGAGGGGGGTGGACAGAGGGGGGTGGACAGAGGGGGGGGACAGGGGGGTGGACAGGGGGACAGTGGGGTGGACAGAGGGACAGGGGGGACAGGGGGATGGACAGAGGGATGGACAGGGGGACAGAGGGGGACAGGGGGGTGGACAGAGGAGGGGGACAGGGGGGTGGACAGGGGGACAGTGGGGTGGACAGAGGGGGACAGTGGGGTGGACAGAGGGGGACAGAGGGGGACAGTGGGGTGGACAGAGGGGGACAGAGGGGTGGACAGAGGGATGGACAGGGGGACAGAGGGGGGCAGTGGGGTGGACAGGGGGACAGAGGGGGGGACAGTGGGGGGGACAGTGGGGTGGACAGAGGGGTGGACAGGGGGACAGAGGGGTGGACAGAGGGGTGGACAGGGGGACAGAGGGGTGGACAGGGGGACAGAGGGGTGGACAGAGGGGTGGACAGGGGGACAGAGGGGTGGACAGGGGGACAGAGGGATGGACAGGGGGACAGAGGGATGGACAGGGGGACAGAGGGATGGACAGAGGGATGGACAGGGGGACAGAGGGGTGGACAGGGGGACAGAGGGGGGGACAGAGGGGGACAGAGGGGTGGACAGGGGGACAGAGGGTTGACAGGGGGACAGAGGGATGGACAGGGGGACAGAGGGGTGGACAGGGGGACACAGGGGGACAGGGGGATGGACAGGGGGACAGAGGGATGGACAGGGACAGAGGGGGGGGGGGCAGTGGGGTGGACAGGGGGACAGAGCGATGGACAGGGGGACAGAGGGATGGACAGGGGGACAGAGGGATGGACAGGGGGACAGAGGGATGGACAGGGGGACAGAGGGGTGGACAGGGGGACAGAGGGGTGGACAGGGGGACAGAGGGGTGGACAGGGGGACAGAGGGGTGGACAGGGGGACAGAGGGATGGAGGGGGGGACAGGGGGACAGAGGGGTGGACAGAGGGGTGGACAGGGGGACAGAGGGGTGGACAGGGGGACAGAGGGGTGGACAGTGGGACAGTGGGGTCGACAGTGGGACAGTGGGGTCGACAGTGGGACAGTGGGGTCGACAGTGGGACAGTGGGGTGGACAGTGGGACAGTGGGGTCGACAGTGGGACAGTGGGGTCATGTATGAGTCACTTATCAAATTTACTGGCAGGCTGTGCTTCAAACTATTTTTTTCCACCAAAAGGGCCCACTATGGGGTGAAGCTGTATAAATTGTGCGAACGAGCCACAGGGTATACATATGCCTTCATGGTATACATAGAGAAGGACACCCAGCTGCAGCCCCCTAATTGCCCATGGGATCAAACAGGAAAGTCGTTTGGGAACTCATAAACCCACTTCTGGAGAAAGGCTACCATTTGTACGTAGATAACTTTTATACGAGTTTGCCCCTGTTCCGCAACCTTCAAAGGAAGAACACTCCAGCATGTCGCACCGTAAGGACAAACCGGAAGGGCTTTCCTCAAAGCCTCATCAACAAGAAGTTAAGAGGGGAGACTGCGAGTTTGTGGAATGAGGAAATTCTGGTTGTGAAGTGGAGGGACAGAAGGAATGTCTACATTCTTTCTTCGATCCACAAGAATACCTTTGTGGAGATCACCAGGAGGAATGACACAATCCAAAAGCCAACATGTATCCTACCTTGCCACAAGACGAACATACCAGTGGTATAAAAAAGTATCAATTTATTTGTTTAATTTGGCCTTATACAACAGCTATACTATCTATCGCAACTCCACTGAAAGCCCCAAACCCTTCCTTGGCTACCAGGAGGAAATCACTGCCCTTGTATTCCCGAACGGCCCACCAGGAAACATTTGATCCGATGTGATTAGCAGACTCTCCGAACGCCACTTTCTCAATTTAAAATCCTTCCCAGACCAACAGGCCAAAAACTTTAGAAAATATGCTGGGTGTGCACCGGAGGAGTTAGAAGAGACACCACTTATTATTGTCCCCAATTTCCTTTCCAACTAGGCCTCTGCATAGTTGACTGTTTCCGCTGTTACCATACTTCAGTAAATTATTAGTGAAGTATGGTAAACATAACCCTCACTTCCTGCCTTTTACCTCCACACCCCTTATGCCTCTGCTTGCTCTGTAACTGACCAGGGCTTGTTATTCGACCACGCTTCTGCCTACCGATTCTGTGCATACCTCTGCGTAATCTGGAACTGACCCAGGCTTGTTATTCGACCACGCATCTGCCTACCAATTCTGTACATACCTCTGCCTGATCTGGAACTGACCCTGGAGTGTTTGACCATGCTTTTTGCCTGCCTCGTGGACTGATTTTGTACCCTGCCACTGGACTAGTGGGATTCATAACACAGGGGTCTCACATATGTGAGGGGCTCCAGAATTGTTTTTCTGGATGAATAGAACAATTTTTTTTGTTTTCTCATTCCTAGATTAGGGTCTGGAGACTTGGAGGCTTCAAAGAGATTTAGGTGGAAGAAGCCTCTACCCCTGTCCCCATTCTGTCCTGAACTAGACCCTACTTCTGCCTGCTGCCTGTAGGACCTGTGCCATTATGCCTCTGCCTGTCCCATGAACTGACCACACCACATGGACCATGTTCCTGCCTACTACCAGGACCAATATTTTGGCACTGCTGACAATCTCTGCCTTCACTAACCCTGGACTGTATATGGACAGTATCACTGCCTGCTGTCTGTACTGACTGTGGACAGTATTCCTGCCTGTTGCCTGGACAATTGCGTTCGCTTTTGCTGACCAAGTCCCTGCCTGCTGCCTGGACCAGTACTATCCTCCTGTGGACAACTGCGCTACTAAAAACACAGGTAATCTTTCGTTTACCCTTTGCTTAGCAGAATGTATTTTGGGGTGCAATTCTTGGCATGTGCATGCTATGTGTCCCTAGAACTCCTGACAATGTTCCTTGCATGTTGGGCCTCTGTATGTGGCCAGGCTGTGTAAAAGTCTTTTACATGTGGTATCGCCATACTCAGGAGGAGTAGCAGAATGTATTTTGGGGTGTAATTTTTGCTATGTACATGCTATGTGTTGGAAATATCTTTATAAATGGACAACTTTATGTAAAAAAAAAATGCGTTTTCATTTTTCCCCCCACATTTTTTTATAAACTTCTGGAAAAAAATGAACCGTTCAAAAGACTCATTATGCCTCATAGATTATACGTTAGCTTTCCAAAATGGGGTCATTTTGTGGGCGTTTCCATTGTCCTGGTGCTCCAGGGTCTCCAAAAGTGTAATAGGTACTCAACAAGTTAGATGTGTAATTTATGCTCCTAGAACACCTGATGGTGCTCCCTGCATGTTGAGCCTCTCTATGTGGCTAGGCTGTGAAAAAGTGGTATCGCCATACTTAGGAGTAGCAGAATGTCTTTTTGGGTGTCATTTGTGGTATACACATGCCATGTGAGAGAAATAACCTATTACAATGACAATTTTGTGGAAATTTTTTTTTTTAAAAAAATCTTAATTTTGCAAAGAATTGTGGGAAAAAAGGACATTAAAAACCTCACCATGCATCTTACTAAATACCTAGGATTGTCTACTTTCAAAAAATGGTTCATTTGAGGGGTATTTGTACTTTCCTGGCTTGTTCGGGTCACAAGAAATGAGTACACCAGTACATCAGGTGTGATAAATTTGCACCACAGCTTGTAGACTCTAACTTTCACAGAGACCAAATAATATCCACTAATTTGGGTTATTTTTTACCAAAGATATGTAGCACTATAAATTGTGGCCAAAATTTATGAAGAAAAATTAATAATTTGCAAAATTTTATCACAGAAACTAAGAAAAATGCGTGTTTTTTCCAAATTTTTGGTCTTTTTTTCATTTATAGTACAAAAAATAAAAAACCCAGAGGTGATCAAATACCACCAGAAGAAAGCTCTATTTGTATGAAAAAAGGACAAAAAATTCATTTGGGTACAGTATTACATGACTGAGTAATTGTCATTCAAATTGTGAGAGCACTGGAAGCTGAAAATTGGTCTGAGCAGGAGGGGGTTTAAGTGCCCAGTAGGCAAGTGGTTAATACATAAGCAAAAAAAATCAAACGTTTTGAAAACAATCTTTTCTACTCTGTTTTAACCACTTGCCTACTGGGCACTTAAACCCCCCTCCTGCCCAGACCAATTTTCAGCTTTCAGCGCTCTCACACTTTGAATGACAATTAATCATGTAATACTGTACCCAAATGATTTTTTTTGTCCTTTTTTTCATACAAAAAGAGATTTCTTTTGGTGGTATTTGGTCACCTCTGGGTTTTTCATTTTTTGCGCTATAAATGAGAAAAGACCGAAAATTTAGCAAAAAAACGCATTTTTCTTAGTTTCTGTGATAAAATTTTGCAAATTATTAATTTTTCTTCATAAATTTGGGCCACAATTTATACTGCTACATATCTTTGGTAAAAATAACCCAAATTAGTGGATATTATTTGGTCTTTGTGAAAGTTAGAGAGTCTACAAACTATGGTGCAAATCATAAAAAAATGACCACACCTAATGTACTGGTGGCCTATCATTTCTTGCGACCCTAACAAGTCAGGAAAGTACAGATACCCCCCAAATGACCCCTTTTTTTAAAAGTAGACATTCCAAGGTATTTAGTAAGATGCATGGTGAGCTTTTTGATGTTGTCATTTTTTCCCACAATTCTTTGCAAAATGAAGATCCCCCCCCCCCGCCCAAATTGTCATTGTAATAGGTTATTTCTCTCACATGGCATGTGTATACCACACATGACACCCCAAAATACATTCTGCTACTCCTCCTGAGTATTACGATACCACATGTGTGGGACTTTTTCACAGCCTAGCCACATAGAGAGGCCCAACGTGCAGGGAGCACCATCAGGTGTTCTAGGAGCATAAATGACACATCTAACTTGTTGACTACCTATTACACATTTGAAGGCCCTGGAGCACAGGACAATGACACGTGGCACTGATGACAGATGGCACTGATGACAGATGGCACTAATACGTGGTACTGATGACAGATGGCACTAATACGTGGCACTGATGACAGATGGCACTGATACGTGGCACTGATGACACGTGACACTGATACGTGGCACTGATGACACGTGACACTGATACGTGGCACTGATGACACGTGACACTGATACGTGGCACTGATGACATGTGACACTGATGACAGATGGCATGTGACACTGACAGGAGGGCACTGATGACAGATGGCACTAATATGTGGCACTGATGACAGATGGCACTAATATGTGGCACCAATACGTGGCACTGATGACAGATGGCACCAATATGTGGCACTGATGACAGATGGCACCAATATGTGGCGCTGATGACAGATGGCACAAATATGTGGCACTGATGACAGATGGCACTGATGACAGATGGCACTTATACCTGACACTAGGGACAGATGGCAGGGACATGACAGTGGGGACAGATGGCAGGGACAGATGGCAGTGGGGACACTTTTTTTTTTTTTTTTTTTTTTTTTTTTTTACACTTACCGCTGCAGCGGTTTGCTCTCCCTCCTCACATGCAGTCTCTGTGTGAGGAGGGATAGCCAGCGATGAGAGATGATCTCATATGTTTACATATAGGATCAACTTTCATTGGCATCGCCAATCGCGCTGAAAATGGCCGCTATGATTGGCCATTTTCAGCGATCTGTGACTGGCTGTGTCCCTTGGACACGGCCAGGACAGAACTTACTCGATGCGTGATCGCGCATCGCGGAAGTAAACAGGAGGACGTCCAGGGACGGCCTCCCGGCAATTAAGGTCTGCGCTGCACCCGTCTTTTGACTATAGAGGTTAAGAGGTTAAAGGTTAACCACTTAAGGACCCCGGACCATTATGCTGCTTAAGGACCGGAGGACTTTATCCAATTTGGCACTGTGTCGCTTTAACTGCTAATTGCGCGGTCATGCAATGCTGTACCCAAACAAAATTTGCGTCCTTTTCTTCCCACAAATAGAGCTTTCTTTTGATGGTATTTGATCACCTCTGCCGTTTTTTATTTTTTGCGCTATAAACGGAAAAAGACCGAAAATTTTGAAAAAAAATGATATTTTCTACTGTTTGTTATAAAAAAAATCCAATAAACTCAATTTTAGTCATACATTTAGGCCAAAATGTATTCGGCCACATGTCTTTGGTAAAAAAAAAAATGTCAATAAGCGTATATTTATTGGTTTGCGCAAAAGTTATAGCGTCTACAAACTAGGGTACATTTTCTGGAATTTACACAGCTTTTAGTTTATGACTGCCTATGTCATTTCTTGAGGTGCTAAAATGGCAGGGCAGTACAAAACCCCCCCAAAATGACCCCATTTTGGAAAGTAGACACCCCAAGGAAATTGCTGAGAGGCATGTTGAACCCATTGAATATATTTTTTTTTGTCCCAAGTGATTGAATAATGACAAAAAAAAAAATATTTACAAAAAGTTGTCACTAAATGATATATTGCTCACACAGGCCATGGGCCTATGTGGAATTGCACCCCAAAATACATTCAGCTGCTTCTCCTGAGTACGGGGATACCACATGTGTGGGACTTTTTGGGAGCCTAGCCGCGTAGAGGGCCCCGAAAACCAATCACCACCTTCAGGATTTCTAAGGGCGTAAATTTTTGATTTCACTCTTCACTACCTATCACAGTTTTGAAGGCCATAAAATGCCCAGATGGCACAAAACCCCCCCAAATGACCCCATTTTGGAAAGTAGACACCCCAAGCTATTTGCTGAGAGGCATGTTGAGTCCATGGAATATTTTATATTTTGACACAAGTTGCGGGAAAGTGAAATTTTATTTTTTTTGCACAAAGTTGTCACTAAATGATATATATTGCTCACACAGGCCATGGGCATATGTGGAATTGCACCCCAAAATACATTTAGCTGCTTCTGAGTATGGGGATACCACATGCGTGGGATTTTTTGGGAGCCTAGCTGCGTACGGGGCCCCGAAAACCAATCACTGCCTTCAGGATTTCTAAGAGTATACATTTTTGATTTCACTCTTCACTGCCTATCACAGTTTCAGAGGCCATGGAATGCCCAGGTGGCACAACCCCCCCCCCCCAAATCACCCCATTTTGGAAAGTAGACACCCCAAGCTATTTGCTGAGAGGCATGGTGAGTATTTTGCAGCTCATTTGTTTTTGAAAATGAAGAAAGACAAGAAAAAACATTTTTTTTTTCTTTTTTCAATTTTCAAAACTTTGTGACAAAAAGTGAGGTCTGCAAAATACTCACTATACCTCTCAGCAAATAGCTTGGGGTGTCTACTTTCCAAAATGGGGTCATTTGGGGGGGGGGGGGGTTTGTGCCACCTGGGCATTCCATGGCCTCCGAAACTGTGATAGGCAGTGAAGAGTGAAATCAAAAATTTACGCCCTTCGAAAGCCTGAAGGCGGTGCTTGGTTTTCGGGGTCCCGTACGCGGCTAGGCTCCCAAAAAGTCTCACACATGTGGTATCCCCGTACTCAGGAGAAGCAGCAGAATGTATTTTGGGGTGTAATTTCACATATTCCCATGGCATGTTTGAGCAATATATCATTTAGTGACAACTTTGTGCAAAAAAAAAATTGTCTCTTTCCCGCAACTTGTGTCACAATATAAAATATTCCATGGACTCAACATGACTCTCAGCAAATAGCTTGGGGTGTCTACTTTCCAAAATGGGGTCATTTGGGGGGTTTTGAACTGTCCTGGCATTTTATGCACAACATTTAGAAGCTTATGTCACACATCACCCACTCTTCTAACCACTTGAAGACAAAGCCCTTTCTGACACTTATTGTTTACATGAAAAAATTATTTTTTTTTGCAAGAAAATTACTTTGAACCCCCAAACATTATATATATATTTTTTAAAGCAAATGCCCTACAGATTAAAATGGTGGGTGTTTCATTTTTTTTCCCCACACAGTATTTGCGTAGCGATTTTTCAAACGCATTTTTTGGGGAAAAAACACACTATTTAAATTTTAATGCACTAAAACACACTATATTGCCCAAATGTTTGATGAAATAAAAAAGATGATCTTAGGCCGAGTACATGGATACCAAACATGACATGCTTTAAAATTGCGCACAAACGTGCAGTGGCGACAAACTAAATACATTTTTAAAAGCCTTTACAGGTTACCACTTTAGATTTACAGAAGAGAGGTCTACTGCTAAAATTACTGCCCTCGATCTGACGTTCGCGGTGACACCTCACATGCATGGTGCAATTGCTGTTTACATTTGACGCCAGACCGACGCTTGCGTTCGCCTTTGCGCGAGAGCAGGGGGGGACAGGGGTGCTTTTTTTTTTTTTTTCTCTATTATTTTTTTTGCTTTTTTATCTTATTTTTAAACTGTTCCTTTCATTTTTTTTATTTTTTTTATCATTTTTATTGTTATCTCAGGGAATGTAAATATCCCCTATGATAGCAATAGGTAGTGACCGGTACTCTTTTTTTTTTTTGAAAAAATTGGGGTCTATTAGACCCTAGATCTCTCCTCTGCCCTCAAAGCATCTGACCACACCAAGATCGGTGTGATAAAATGCTTTCCCAATTTCCCAATGGCGCTGTTTACATCCGGCGAAATCTAAGTCATGAAATGCTCGTAGCTTCCGGTTTCATAGGCCATAGAGATGTTTGGAGCCACTCTGGTCTCTGATCAGCTCTATGGTCAGCTGGCTGAATCACCGGCTGCATTCTCAGGTTCCCTGTTGAGACAGGAGAGCCAGAGAAAAACACGGAAGACGGTGGGGGGGGGGGGGGGGGGCATTCCCTCCCACTGCTTGTAAAAGCAGTCTAGAGGCTAATTAGCCGCTAGGATTGCTTTTACATGAAAGCCGACCGCTGGCTGAAAAGAATGATACCAAGATGATACCCAAACCTGCAGGCATCATTCTGGTATATCTATTACACCAAAGAAAACCGCGCTTAGGATCAGTCTATATGGTATATTTGTTTAGGTTGCTGCCTCCCTTAAAACAAAGACACTCCTAGGGGTGTCCTGCCTAGTACCAATCTATTTAAAAAATATATATTATAGGGAAACAACGGCGCTACCTCAAAAACCTGTATGTCTGAGCATGTACAGGAAACATTTAGTGGGAAACGTTTTTTGTGAGCATATGTGTGACCACGTTTATCTATATGTAGGGGAATTGTGATATAGTCACGGATTAGTAGAGAATGACTACACACATAGATATGAGTTAGCATGGGCTTACATGTAGCCTCCTATGAGATATATATAACCTATCACCAAGCGCCTAACTGACAGCACAGATATTCATGATAGGTCAGTATATAATCTCTAGATCAGAAACTCCAGACAACATATTGTATGCATAAAACAACCATATGTCAACACACATATATTAAGTCCTGTAAGGAAACCACAAATATTTTCCCCTACATCAATACATATATATCTCTGTGTTTCAATGCAAGGATCGTGTACTATGGAGATCAAAACATATTTTGTGACAGTCCCATGTAGTTCATGCCGCAATCAGGTTGTTCACCAGGTGACTTTCGTGCATACAGCGTAGGGTGGTGACTTCTGTGGCCCCCCTCAAAGTGCTCACTCACCAAATGTAGGAACCCCTGCAGGGGTATCAGGCCTGTAGTCCTAAACAAGGGCTTTCCTGTTCACTGCTGTCACATCTCCAGTTGTGTCCCGGTGGGTCTTAATCCTCATATATCAAAGAAAAGGAGACTTCCATAGTGTAATAAAGTCTCAAAGGTGTCTTTATTTTAAAAAATAGTATATGTAATACTCCGAAATATTTCCAAGGTAGGTAATAAAATATAGTTTAAAAATATAGTTTAAAAAATAGTTTAAAAAATAGAAAATAAAATCACATCCAAGCACAGTACTCCGCTATTCCTCCCTTGACCACTGGGGGGAGGGTGATGCTCAGATACTGTCTTGTATGTTATCCACAGTCACTGTAAGCACAACAAATACCAGTGGGGGAAGTGGCGATCAGCTGGACAAATGTCTAGTTCCCCCACAGGTTTGTCAGGAAGTGATGTGGGAAGCGTAGGTCCGTCGTGCGCGCTTCGTCCTCTGACGTCCGTCGCTGAGGACGTCGGAGGACGAAGCGCGCACAACGGACCTACGCTTCCCACATCACTTCCTGACAAACCTGTGGGGGAACTAGACATTTGTCCAGCTGATCGCCACTTCCCCCACTGGTATTTGTTGTGCTTACAGTGACTGTGGATAACATACAAGACAGTATCTGAGCATCACCCTCCCCCCAGTGGTCAAGGGAGGAATAGCGGAGTACTGTGCTTGGATGTGATTTTATTTTCTATTTTTTAAACTATTTTTTAAACTATATTTTTAAACTATATTTTTTTACCTACCTTGGAAATATTTCGGAGTATTACATATACTATTTTTTAAAATAAAGACACCTTTGAGACTTTATTACACTATGGAAGTCTCCTTTTCTTTGATATATGAGGATTAAGACCCACCGGGACACAACTGGAGATGTGACAGCAGTGAACAGGAAAGCCCTTGTTTAGGACTACAGGCCTGATACCCCTGCAGGGGTTCCTACATTTGGTGAGTGAGCACTTTGAGGGGGGCCACAGAAGTCACCACCCTACACTGTATGCACGAAAGTCACCTGGTGAACAACCTGATTGCGGCATGAACTACATGGGACTGTCACAAAATATGTTTTGATCTCCATAGTACACGATCCTTGCATTGAAACACAGAGATATATATGTATTGATGTAGGGGAAAATATTTGTGGTTTCCTTACAGGACTTAATATATGTGTGTTGACATATGGTTGTTTTATGCATACAATATGTTGTCTGGAGTTTCTGATCTAGAGATTATATACTGACCTATCATGAATATCTGTGCTGTCAGTTAGGCGCTTGGTGATAGGTTATATATATCTCATAGGAGGCTACATGTAAGCCCATGCTAACTCATATCTATGTGTGTAGTCATTCTCTACTAATCCGTGACTATATCACAATTCCCCTACATATAGATAAACGTGGTCACACATATGCTCACAAAAAACGTTTCCCACTAAATGTTTCCTGTACATGCTCAGACATACAGGTTTTTGAGGTAGCATCATTCTGGTATAACCACTCAGTCGTGAATGGCGTACCTGAAGACAAAAAAATGGTTAACAATAAAACACAGTAAACGGTAAAGTATAAAAAATTGCATACCTGAAAAGCAAACATGATAAAACATAATAACAATAAAACATTGCAGAAGAGAATACAGTAAAAAAGAGCAGAACAATAGAGAGAGAATAGAGAGAGAGAGAACAATAAAACGACAACTATTTTTTTAAATTTTATATATATATATATATATATATATATATATATATATATATATATATATATATATATGAAATTTATTTTTTTTACACTTTTTTTTGTAACTAACTTTTATAACTGTAACCGGTTCCAGGTTCGGGTCTCTCAAAATGCGATGGCATCTTGGGAGACCCTGTGAAAGTGTGCCTAGTGTGTGCAATGCTGTACCCTACGCTAATACTCAACTAGTGAATGGTAGCGTTCAAAACATTCACCAATGCAAAGACCAGGATTGTCAGGACAGGAGGGACAATAATAGCGGGTCTCGCGCCTATATCCGCGCTTGCTGCAGACACAACATCTTTTTTGGGGGGGGGGGGTTCGTTTGGTAGGGGTATTCGGGAGGACATAAAGAAAATGCCTCTCATGCAGCCAACTGCATTTGGTTGGGGATGTGAATGGGGGAAGTACGGGCGCTGCAGAAGTGGTGGGTTCCCAATTAGGATTGGCGAATGCAGCAGGAAGGGCACTATGGGCACGACGGGGCTGTGTTTGTCTTCTTCTTGGTGGCAGCAGGACACTACTTGTGCTTGCCACCTCACCAGCTTGAACTGCACTTATGGGACTCGCCACGTCACCAAGTGTTACTGCAGTGCTGGTTTGACTACGACCGGGGTGTACTAGGCCACTGGTGCTTGCCAGTTCACCAAAACGCTACCAAAAAAACTGTTAGCGATCGCAGGGATCAGGCCTGACTAGTGTTTTGTAAGTGACAGTGATCGATCGATACTGCACTTGGGTGGGCTGGGCGGAGGGGGCAAAACGCATGTGCTGGCAGGTATCTGGGCTGATCCCGCTAACACTGCGTTTTTGGGAACCCTAAACTGCTGGGGACGCTAGTATAGATCTGATCGGATCAGATATTGATGCGTTCAGATACTATACCACTAAGGGAGGTGTATGCTGCGTGCGTGGGTGTTAGCGGTACTGGCGCCAATCTGACGCTGCCTGGGGCGACACATATCACCGCCGGGCGATCAGGGGGCTAAACCTTTATTCGGTAATAAACGACGGGTGCCCTGACACTATAAAAAATAAACAAACTAACCAGCGTCACCCGTAACAGTAAGTCCTCATGCACACGGACGTTTTTACAGCTGCTTTTTTGAGCTTTTTTTGCAGCTTAAAAAGGCCTGTCTATGTTAGTCTATGGCTTCATGCCCACCTAGGCGTTTTTGAGCTGCAAGTGGCATAGGCGTTTTTAAGCTGTAAAAAAAACCCAGGACCAGTGGGTTCTGAGAGACGTTTTTCAGCTGTAAAAACGCTCTAACGCTGAAAAACGCTCAAAAACATCATTCACCAACGTTTTTTAACGTTTTTGTTCCATTAAAAAAAAAAAAAAAAATTTTGAAAAAAAAAAAAACGCTAACGCTCAAAAACGCTGAAAAAAGTTAAAAAAAAATCACTGCAAAGATACTGGCGTTTTCATAACGTTATTTTAACAGCCTGTGTGCATGAGGACTTGTACAGTGATAAGTGGTGAAAGGGTTAACTAGGGGGCAATCAAGGGGTTAAAACATTTATAAGATAGTATATGGGGGTCCCTGTCGCTATAAAACGCTGACGGCGAACCTAAATATTTACGTCCCTAACTAGCGTCACCAGTGACACTAATACAGCGATCAGAAAAATGATCGCTTAGCGACACTGGCGACAGGGGGTGATCAAGGGGTTAAAAATTTATTAGGGGGTTTTAGGGGGTACCCTAGACCTACAGGGGGCTAATACTAACTGCCCTAACACAGAAACTCACAAACTGACACCATGCAGTAATCAGAAAAAAAAAAAAAATTGCTTGGTGTCAGTGTGACGAGGGGGGGGGGGGGGTTGATTAGGGGGTGATCGGGGGATAAAGGGGGGTGTTATGTGTGCCTGGCATGTTATACTGGGATGTGTTGTGTTTTGTGCACTCACTTGGATGTCTTCTCTCCTCGGCGCCGGAACGAAAACTGCCGAGCCGAGGAGAGATGACATCACATCCTCTGCCTCTGTGTACTACACAGAGGCAGGGGAAGCATCTCATTGGCTGGGAGCGATCGCGAGGGGGGGGCCACGATCGGATGGCCTCCCCCTCATCTCTGATCGCTGCCACACCAACGGCGACTGCCTCAGGCACCCCCCGCCCACGGGAAGGCAATCACGTACCAGGTACGTGATTTTGCCTGCCCGTGCCATTCTGCTGACGTATATCATAGTAAGGCGGTCGTCAAGTGGTTAAGAGGCGAAGAATTTAAAACGTATCCAATAAAATCTATTTTCTTCATCAATTTAGGTCATGTAGAATAATTTAGGTCATGTAGAATAGATTCTACATGTCTTTGGTAAAAAAAATCCCAATAAGTGCATATTCATTTGTTTGCAAGTTATAGCGTACAAACTATGGTAGGAATACTGGAATTTACATAGCTATAGACTAGGGCTGCAACTAACGATTATTTTCATAATCGATTAGTTGGCCGATTATTGTTTCGATTAATCGGTTAATAACCTTAAAAAAAAGTGTGGTGTATAATTTAGTTAATATGTAAAGTTTAAAAAAAAGGCAATTTATTCTTAAGTATCTCTATGCAGTGGTAAATATAAATAACCAACTATATGGTTAGGGAATAAAATCTTTAATCCTCTCTGAGAATAACAGACAGAAGAGATATACTCTATATACTATTAGAGGTTGAATCTGGTAAATATCATCAGACTCAGATCAAATTTTTTTATTTAAAGAAAAAAACAATTCTAGACTGTTTTGCAGATTTTCAAACAGAACTGTAATATTACATGCTTTTCTGCAGCTTCTCCATTGAAGTATATTGAACCAAAAAAGCACCCTTTCCAAATACACAGCAGCTGAAAAAAGCATAAATATGAACATTAAATGAACTGTAGTGCATTTCTGCAAAAAGCACCAAAAACACATGGGTGGGAACCAGACCTAAGACATTTAGTAACATAATGGAGTTAAAAAAAAAAAATTAGCCCTTTGTTTTTTTACTGTGCAACATTGAAAGTAATATTTACAGTAGATATTTTTTGCTCTTTTTGTACTATATAGAAAATGGGAATGGCGCTGTTCACAGGAAACGTAATACACAACCCACCAAAAAGATATTATGTAATATGAAAGAGAAAATCTGAAAAAAATATATGAAAAAATAAACAATAAATGTGCAGAGTGCACCAAAGTCACAGCACCATGTGTGAGAAAATCTAACTAAAATCCTGTAAATTAATCCAATAAGTATATGGCATAGGGTGTGAATGTGCAAGTCACAACCATAAGTAAAAAACTCCAAAAACATACATAGTGCAAGATAAATAAAAGGTGACATAAAAAGTAATATCGTTGTTTAAAAATCCCACTCAAGTGCCCAATATCATAAGCAATACATAAAAAATACATATAAATGGGCCAAATGAACTTCTGTGTTCTTCCTGATGTGAATAGTAAAAAAGTGAATAAAAATGTGTTTTAAAAGTGAAAGAATCAGAGTATTAAATATGATATGAATAAATTAGCATATGTGATGCAATCAAAATCGTCCAATATAAATTGTCCAATGGAGGTATGTCTGACAGATGTGTAATCCCCAACGAATTTCAATGTTTAGTGTGTCCGTGACTGGCAGGCCCCCTCTTGTGCCCCCACTCACCAGAAAGCCCAACCCCTGCAGGGGTGAAGGGCATGAATAGATCCTGTGGCCGGAATCCTGGAGACCCGAAATCCCCCTCTCAGGTTCAGCGAGCCCCTTCCTCCTGGATCCGCGTTGTTCTTCACATAAGTATCCACCGGAACAAAATATGTGTGGAGAAACAAGGAATCCTCATAGTGTAAATCCGTTTGGAAATAAAAGCCGTTTATTGTCAAAAACTAATAAGTGAAGGTTTAAAAAACGGGAGCTGACAGTGCTCTCCTGGTAAATTAGAGGCGGATGTTGTATAGGTAGCCTTTTTTAAACCTTCACTTATTATTTTTTGACAATAAACGGCTTTTATTTCCAAACGGATTTACACTATGAGGATTCCTTGTTTCTCCACACATATTTTGTTCCGGTGGATACTTATGTGAAGAACAACGCGGATCCAGGAGGAAGGGGCTCGCTGAACCTGAGAGGGGGATTTCGGGTCTCCAGGATTCCGGCCACAGGATCTATTCATGCCCTTCACCCCTGCAGGGGTTGGGCTTTCTGGTGAGTGGGGGCACAAGAGGGGGCCTGCCAGTCACGGACACACTAAACATTGAAATTCGTTGGGGATTACACATCTGTCAGACATACCTCCATTGGACAATTTATATTGGACGATTTTGATTGCATCACATATGCTAATTTATTCATATCATATTTAATACTCTTTGATTCTTTCACTTTTAAAACACATTTTTATTCACTTTTTTACTATTCACATCAGGAAGAACACAGAAGTTCATTTGGCCCATTTATATGTATTTTTTATGTATTGCTTATGATATTGGGCACTTGAGTGGGATTTTTAAACGACGATATTACTTTTTATGTCACCTTTATTTATCTTGCACTATGTATGTTTTTGGAATTTTTTACTTATGGTTGTGACTTGCACATTCACACTCTATGCCATATACTTATTGTATTAATTTACAGGATTTTAGTTAGATTTTCTCACACATGGTGCTGTGACTTTGGTGCACTCTGCACATTTATTGTTTATTTTTTCATATATTTTTTTCAGATTTTCTCTTTCCCATTACATAATATCTTTTTGGTGGGTTGTGTATTACGTTTCCGGTGAACAGCGCCATTCCCCTTTTAGAATATTTTGGTTATGTGGATTTCACTTCGGTGTTTCCATTTTGCTTGGGGGGCTGCAGTTCCTTGGTATTACTGATCCTAAGCGCGGAATATTTGATTTCCATTTGTACTATATAGGGCTGATTTTAGCTTTTTTAACCCCATTATGTTACTGGCCGATTAATCGATTATGAAAATAGTAATCGATTAATTTAATAATCGATTAGTTGTCGATTAATCGATTAGTTGTTTCGGCCCTACTATAGACGCTGTGCTGGTAATGCCAGTGGTCAGCAACTTATAGTGGGACTTTATTAGTGTGGAGAGTAATCTGGAGATATCACATTGGCTGGGAGGGTCACGAACTGAAAGACATGGGCGTTGCTAGTGATGCTTATACAGTGATAATAATGTACATTTATGCCCTGTACACACGATAGGATTTTCTGATGGAAAATGTGTGATAGGACCTTGTTGTGGGAAATTCCGACCTTGTGTAGGCTCCATCACACATTTTCCATAGGAATTTCCGACACACAAAGTTTGAGTTAAAATTTTCCGACAACAAAATCCGTTGTCGGAAATTCTGATCGTTTGTACACAAATCCGACACACAAAGTGCCACACATGCTTAGAATAAATTAAGAGACGAAAGTTATTGGCTACTGCCCCGTTTATAGCCCTGACGTACGTGTTTTACGTCACCGCGTTCAGAACGATCGGATTTTCCGACAACTTTGTGTGACCGTGTGTATGCAAGACAAGTTTGAGCCAACATCTGTTGGAAAAAATCCATGGATTTTGTTGTCGGAATGTCTGATCAATGTCTGACCGTGTGTACAGGGCATTACACTGTACTAATGACACTGGCTGCGAATGGGGTTAACATCAAAAGGGCAGTCAAGGGGTTAACTGTGCCTAACAAGTGTAATGTGTGTTGCTTTTACTTACCAATCTGGCTGCTTTTTCTCCCTCAACTCAGAGTTGATTTCAAGGAAAAGAAACAGCCAGATCAATATCTGTCGGCATTGATGGTGCCTTTCCAGATATGCAAGCTGTCCATTCTATGCGAACTAATGCACCCCCATACCATCAGAGATACAGGCTTTTGAACTGAGTACTGATAACAAGTCAGGAGGTTCTCTCCAGTTTAGTCCAGAGAATGTAGCACCCATGGTTGCCCAAAATGCTAAATTTTGATTTGCCTGACCACAGAACAGTTTTCCAGTTTGCAACAGATCATTTTAAATGCGCTTTGGCCCAGAGAAGTTCCACCGAAAAAAAAAAAGTCATTATTGTGCATGAAATAAATAAAAAAAAAAACATTTGGAGAAAATGTTTTTTTACTCACCTCTTAACCACTTGAGCCCCGGACCATTATGCTGCCTAAGGACCAGAGGTCTTTTTCCAATTTGGCACTGCTTCGCTTTAACTGCTAATTGCGTGGTCATGCAATGCTGTACCCAAACGAAATTTGCGTCCTTTTCTTCCCACAAATAGAGCTTTCTTTTGATGGTATTTGATCACCTCTGCGTTATTTATTTTTTGCGCTATAAACGGAAAAAGACCGAAAATTTTGAAAAAAATTATATTTTCTACTTTTTGTTATAAAAAAAATCCAATAAACTCAATTTTAGTCATACATTTAGGCCAAAATGTATTCGGCCACATGTCTTTGGTAAAAAAAATGTCAATAAGCGTATATTTATTGGTTTGCGCAAAAGTTATAGCGTCTACAAACTAGGGTACATTTTCGGTAATTTACACAGCTTTTAGTTTATGACTATTAGAATTGTATAAGAAACCGCGCTATATGAACTAAACTTAAAAAATGAAAAATTTTAAAAGTTTTTAGAATATGCACATCAAAATACTGAGTCCATCTGAAGATAATGTCAACAAATGTCCGACAAAAAATCACCAAGGGATATGACTCTTCATCCACATAATTAGTGACACCACACTCAGTTCACCATTGGAAGTAGTGTTAGAGATAGGACAGTCCTCCACCTTCAAAACAACTGCCTCTTACCAGCTCCCTTGATCTCTGGTCAGGAGATCAATAGCGCCTTTTGGCTTATAACCCAGCCACAGTCTCAGATAAGGATGGATGTAAGGTCAGGTCAACTCCTCCTGTTATCCTAAACAGCCCATACACAACTTGTCCAATGGCCCATCATAAAAGGAGAAAAGAAGCCTCCATAGTGTAAAAACGTATATATTGTTTATTATTAAAACAGTAATGCACTCACATGTAAGCGAAATCGTTCAGGCAAAAACAGATGAACGAGCCGGCCGGCTCTCTCTTACAAAGCACCCGTAGCTTCCGGGACTGCGTGTGTGTGTTGTGGTAGCGTCAGCACGCCGCTCTCCCTACGCCGTTTCGTCAAACCTGACGTCGTCCAGGGGCACGGGCGGCGTGCTGAACGCCACCTATTATATGCCTAGTTAATTTCTAAAAGCACCGCCCAGTCCTGAGGTCCGAGCAGTAAGTGAAACTGTTGCCGCCATATTGCAATGGGGCAAACGCCAGTACAGTCTCAAGGGAAAAGCGCTGGTAGCAATCAGTATCCGCCCTTAGTTTAGACTATGTGTTATGATGTAGTTTATATGTACACCATCAATAATATGAAGAAGTTTGTATAAATATTGTACATTTAGTCGTTTATATTAGGATTAGGCGTACCACACGGACCATAGTGGCGGCATCTAGTGGCCAAAATTTATATAGCCTGGCCTGAATCATATGGTCAATTTGTGGAGTACCCTAAATACATCAAGTGAATTCCTAATAAACAAAAAATTGTTAAAAAAATATATCAATTCCCTTGTAAGAGGGAAGGACAAAAAAAGAAGAATGAAGAAAAAGGAAAAGGAAGGAAGTATAGTGTTCAAATTAAAAATAATATATTAATATTGGACCGGGTTATATGGAAATAACAATTGTACTGTAATTCATCTAGAAAAATAGATGAATCGCAAATAGGTACAAACATGTCAAATCGCTATGTCATGTTATTACATAATCTACATTAATTACCATATAAGGCAACTCAAAGATCCAATATTCAAAATAAGCTAAAAAATGGTAGGTATATGTACATACCATCCCCATCCTTCCCCCCAAAAGAACTGCTGGGGACTCAGGACTGGTTCACATATAATCACCCTAACTATTATCAATAAATGAATTGACATCTGTGTCTATATTGAGGCCATAGGGACTATAACAACGTACCCTATGGATCCACGCCATTTCCATCTTGGATAGTTCTCTAACCAGAGATCCGCCTCTCCAATGGGCATTATACTTGTCAATAGCTAAAAAAATTTTGTTGGCTGGGTTCCGATCATGGACCTTATCATAGTGTTTGGAGACAGAATGGAACTTAAAACCCGTTTTGATATTCGTAATGTGTTCCCCTAACCGTACCTGCATGGCCCGCTTGGTCCGACCTATGTATTGGAGGCCGCACGGGCATTGAAGCAGGTATACAACCCCCGTGGAACTACATGTGATAAAAGGTTCTATTCTGTGCTTTATAGAGGTATTAGTTGAAACAAATGACAATGTTTTTCTCGTTTTGATGTGATTCAAAGTGCAAATTTGGCATCTGCGACATTGGTGATAGCCCGAAAGGCCCTGAAAGAAGGACAATCTTTTGCCAGGAGGGTCTACTACATTGGGAGCAATGATATTTCTTAGTGAGGGAGCCCCTCTAAATATTACCTGGGGTTTCTTGGGCAAAAAAGTTTTAATCAGTGTATCGTTGCCCAACAAATGCCAGTGTTTGGCAATGATTTTCTTAATCTGGTAGTGTTGGGTTGAGTAACCTGTGATGAAAGGAATAGCTGGACTATCCCTTTTTTTAATAGGTGCCATGTCCAGAAGTTCAGATCTATTGCGCCTTTCAACTTCTTTAATGATGGTATCTAGCGGATCACCGTCATACCCTTTCTCCAGAAACCTCTTTTTTAGAATGTCTGCCTGAATTCTGTAATCTTCAACGTTTGAGCAATTACGTCTCATTCGAACAAACTGGCTCCTAGGCACCGACTGGAGCCAGCTTTCTTTATGGCAACTGTCAAGAGGTATAAACGCATTCCGATCTGTTTGTTTGAAGAAGGTGATTGTTTTAAAGGAGTCTGCTTCTCTATAGATGGTTAAATCTAAGAAATTGATCTTTTCCTGACTGGCTTCATGAACAAATCTAATGCCCCTCTCATTGTTATTGATTTGAGAAAAGAAGATTTCCAGTTCAGGAATCGATCCCTCCCAGAGGAGGAGGACGTCATCTATATACCTGGCCCAAAAAACCAGGTGTGGACAACGGTCCTTATAGATGACGTCCTCCTCCCACTTGGCCATGAAGAGATTAGCCAAGCTTGGGGCGTACTTGGCGCTCATAGCGACACCCCTTTGTTGTCGATAATAACATTGATTGTACCAAAAATAATTGTGATTAGCCGCAAAATCCAATAGCTCCATGATGTAATCTTGCTGTTTTGATGGAATTTTAGAAAGGATATTCAAAAAGTGTTTTACGGCTGCGAATCCAAGCTGGTGTGGAATTATGGTATATAACGAAGTTACATCCGCCGTCACCAACCATGTTTTACTATTGGGTTTCAACTGGGACAGCAGATGGATCACATGCTTTGTATCCTTTATATAGGACGGCATCTGCTGCACCAGGGGTTGCAAAAAGAAGTCTATGTACTTGCCCACCCGGGACGTGACCGAATCGATGCCGCTAACTATCGGCCGTCCCGGGGGGCAAGTCAAACTTTTATGTATTTTCGGCAAACAATACAGGATCGGAACTCTTGGGGCCCTAGGGACTAGAAAAGATTTTTCTTTATCATTGAGTATCCCTTCCTGGAAACCCTTAGTGACTAGTTTCTCAAGATCACTTTTATATCTAATCACCGGATTTCCAGGTAAGGGGGTATAAGTATCGTGGTCTCCCACGATGTTAGACATTTCCCGTAAGTAATCACTCCTATCGAGAATGACTATCCCCCCACCCTTATCTGCGGGCCGGATTACAATCCCCTTATTATTACAAAGGGAATCCAATCCTTCCTTCAATGTCTTAGTCATCTTCTGGTTGGCCACTTTCAGGGAGTCTAGGTCTCTGAGGACTACATCCCTAAACACCCTTAGTGACGGTGCCAGAGTGCCCGGAGGGTTGAAGGTGGAAGCATTAGCCAGTCCAGTGTGTTGGTACTCCTGTGCAACTGGCAACCTACAGCCCTCTGAACAATTGGCAAAATGTCTTTTGATATTGATCTTTCGGACATATTTGTGGACGTCCATATATGTTTGGAATTTGTTTAGTTTTTTTGGAGGTGCAAATTTCAAACCCTTATTAAGAAGTGCCAGTTCTGATTGAGTTAGAACCTGGGTACTGAGATTGAAAATACCATCGGCGCTTACTTCCTTATCTTTTTTGAGTCTTGCTCCCCTCCCCCCTCTGGTTCCTCTTTGTTTTCTACTGGCCTTTTGATTCCCTGATTGGACCTGGGAAAACCCCAAGGGTGCGATTCCTGATTCCTGCCATGGGTGTTGGTAGGCCTGTCCCTAACTGATCTATTTTGCATTTAGTTTGACTGCCTATGTCATTTCTTGAGGTGATAAAATGGCAGGGCAGTACAAACCCCCCCCCAAATGACCCCATTTTGGAAAGTAGACACCCCAAGGAAATTGCTGAGAGGCATGTTCAACCCATTGAATATTTATTTTTTTTGTCCCAAGTGATTGAATAATGACAAAAAAAAAAAATATTTACAAAAAATTGTCACAAAATGATATATTGCTCACACAGGCCATGGGCCTATGTGGAATTGCACCCCAAAATACTTTCTGCTGCTTCTCCTGAGTATGGGGATACCACATGTGTGGGACTTTTTGGGAGCCTAGTCGCATACGGGGCCCCGAAAACCAATCACCGCCTTCAGGATTTCTAAGGGTGTAAATTTATGATTTCACTCTTCACTGCCTATCACAGTTTCGGAGGCCATGGAATGCCCAGGTGGCACAAAACCCCCCCAAATGACCCCATTTTGGAAAGTAGACACCCCAAGCTATTTGCTGAGAGGCATGGTGAGTATTTTTCAGCTCTCATTTGTTTTTGAAAATGAAGAAAGACAAGAAAAAACTTTATTTTTTTTCTTTTTTCAATTTTCAAAACTTTGACAAAAATTGAGGTCTGCAAAATTCTCACTATACCTCTCAGCAAATAGCTTGGGGTGTCTACTTTCCAAAATGGGGTCATTTGGGGGGGTTTTGTGCCACCTGGGCATTCCATGGCCTCCGAAACTGTGATAGGCAGTGAAGAGTGAAATCAAAAATTCACGCCCTTAGAAAGCCTGAAGGCGGTGCTTGGTTTTCGGGGTTCCGTACGCGTCTAGGCTCCCAAAAAGTCTCACACATGTGGTATCCCCGTACTCAGGAGAAGCAGCAGAATGTATTTTGGGGTGTAATTTCACATATTCCCATGGCATGTTTGAGCAATATATCATTTAGTGACAATTTTGTGCAAAAAAAAATGTCTCTTTCCCGCAACTTGTGTCGCAATATAAAATATTCCATGGACTCGACATGCCTCTCAGCAAATAGCTTGGGGTGTCTACTTTCCAAAATGGGGTCATTTGGGGGGGGTTTTGAACTGTCCTGGCATTTTATGCACAACATTTAGAAGCTTATGTCACACATCACCCACTCTTCTAACCACTTGAAGACAAAGCCCTTTCTGACACTTATTGTTTACATGAAAAAGCTATTTTTTTTTTGCAAGAAAATTACTTTGAACCCATAAACATTATATATTTTTTAAAGCAAATGCCCTACAGATTAAAATGGTGGGTGTTTCATTTTTTTTTTTCACACAGTATTTGCGCAGCGATTTTTCAAACGCATTTTTTGGGGAAAAAACACACTTTTTTAAATTTTAATGCGCTAAAACACACTATATTGCCCAAATGTTTGATGAAATAAAAAAGATGATCTTAGGCCGAGTACATGGATACCAAACATGACATGCTTTAAAATTGCGCACAAACGTGCAGTGGCGACAAACTAAATACATTTTTAAAAGCCTTTACAGGTTACCACTTTAGATTTACAGAAGAGAGGTGTACTGCTAAAATTACTGCCCTCGATCTGACGTTCGCGGTGACACCTCACATGCATGGTGCAATTGCTGTTTACATTTGACGCCAGACCGACGCTTGCGTTCGCCTTTGCGCGAGAGCAGGGGGGACAGGGGTGCTTTTTTTTTTTTTCTCTTTATTATTTTTTTTGCTTTTTTATCTTATTTTTAAACTGTTCCTTTCATTTTTTTTTTTTTTTTTTTATCATTTTTATTGTTATCTCAGGGAATGTAAATATCCCCTATGATAGCAATAGGTAGTGACCGGTACTCTTTTTTTTAAAAAAATTGGGGTCTATTAGACCCTAGATCTCTCCTCTGCCCTCAAAGCATCTGACCACACCAAGATCGGTGTGATAAAATGCTTCCACAATTTCCCAATGGCGCTATTTACATCCGGCGAAATCTAAGTCATAAAATGCTCGTAGCTTCCGGTTTCTTAGGCCATAAAGATGTTTGGAGCCACTCTGGTCTCTGATCAGCTCTATGGTCAGCTGGCTGAATCACCGGCTGCATTTTCAGGTTCCCTGTTGAGACAGGAGAGCCAGAGAAAAACACGGAAGACGGTGGGGGGGGGGGGGCATTCCCTCCCACGGCTTGTAAAAGCAGTCTAGAGGCTAATTAGCCGCTAGGATTGCTTTTACATGAAAGCCGACCGCTGGCTGAAAAGAATGATACCAAAATGATAAACCTGCAGGCATCATTCTGGTATAACCACTCAAAGTTGTGAATGGTGTACCTGAAGACACAAAAATGGTTAACAATAAAGCACAGTAAACGGTAAAGTATAAAAAATTGCATACCTGAAAAGCAAACATGATAAAACATAATAACAATAAAACATTGCAGAATAGAATACAGTAAAAAAGAGCAGAACAATAGAGAGAATAGAGAGAGAGAGAGAGAGAACAATAAAACGACAACTATTTTTTTTTTTATTTTATATATTTTTTTTTTTACACTTTTTTTGTAACTAACTTTTATAACTGTAACCGGTTCCAGGTTCGGGTCTCTCAAAATGCGATGGCATCTTGGGAGACCCTGTGAAAGTGTGTCCTAGTCTGTGGAATGCTGTACCCTACGCTAATACTCAACTAGTGCATAGTAGCGTTCAAAACATTCACCAATGCAAAGACCAGGATTGTCAGGACAGGAGGGACAATAATAGTGGGTGTCACGTCTATATCCGCGCTTGCTGCAGACACATCTTTTTTGGGGGGGTTTGTTGGGTAAGGGTACTCGGGAGGACATAAAGAAAATGCCTCTCATGCAGCCGACTGCATTTGGTTGGGGATGTGAATGGGGGAAGTACGGGCGCTGCAGAAGCGGTGGGTTCCCAATTAGGATTGGCGAATGCAGCAGGAAGGGCACTATGGGCACGACGGGCCTGTGTTTGTCTTTTTGGTGGCAGCGGGACACTACTTGTGCTTGCCACCTCACCAGCTTGAACTGCACTTATGGGACTCGCCACGTCACCAAGTGTTACTGCAGTGCTGGTTTGACTACGACCGGGGTGTACTAGGCCGCTGGTGCTTGCCAGTTCACCAAAACGCTACCAAAAAAACTGTTAGCGATCGCAGGGATCAGGCCTGACTCTGCGAACGCTTCAGTTATGCGTTTAGTCTTTTGTAAGTGACAGTGATCGATCGATACTGCACTTGGGTGGGCTGGGCTGGGCCCGGCGGAGGGGCAAAACGCAGGTGCTAGCAGGTATCTGGGCTGATCCCGCTAACACTGCGTTTTTGGGAACCCTAAACTGCTGGGGAAGCTAGTATAGATCTGATCGGATCAGATATTGATCCGTACAGATACTATACCACTAAGGGAGGTGTATGCTGCGTGCGTGGGTGTTAGCGGTACTGGCGCTAATCTGACGCTGCCTGGGGCGACGCATATCACCGCCGGGCGATCAGGGGGCTAAACCTTTATTCGGTAATAAACGGCGGGTGCCCTGACACTATAAAAAATAAACGAACTAACCAGCGTCACCCGTAACACTTATATGGTGATCAGTGGTGAAAGGGTTAACTAGGGGGCCATCAAGGGGTTAAAACATTATTCGGTAGTATATGGGGGTCCCTGACGCTATAAAACGCTCACGGCGAACCTCAATATTTACGTCCCTAACTAGCGTCACCAGCGACACTAATACAGCGATCAGAAAAATTATCGCTTAGCGACACTGGTGACAGGGGGTGATCAAGGGGTTAAAACTTTATTAGGGGGGTACCCTAGACCTAAAGGGGGGTAACAGTAACTGTCCCAACACTGTAACTGTCACAAACTGACACCAATGCAGTAATCAGAAAAAAAACAAAACTGCTTGGTGTCAGTTTGTGACAGGGGGGGGGGGGGGTGATCGGGGGTGGGGGGGGATCGGGGTGTTTTGTGTGCCTGGCATGTTCTACTGTGTGTGTGTAGTGTTGTGCACTCACATAGATGTCTTCTCTCCTCGGGCCGGAACGGAAATTACCGAGCCGAGGAGAGGTGACATAATTTCCTTTGCTGCTGTTTAGCATACAGCAGCAAAGGAATGATGCGATTGGCCGGCTGCGATCGCGAGGGGGGGGGCCATGAACGGATGGCCTCCCCCTCACCTCCGATCGCCGTGGGACAAAACACGACCGCCTCGGGCACCGGGGGGGGGGGGATTGGACCCCCCACCCGCGGAAGGCAAATCACGTACATGTACGTGATTTTGCCTGTCCGTGCCACCTTGCCGACGTACATCGGCGTGAGGCGGTCGTCAAGTGGTTAATGCCTGTTGCTAGGGGGTCCCTTGTAATCTGCCTCCTTACATCACTTCCCGCGGCGCCGGAAGGGAGAACAGCTCTGCCCCCTCCCTCTAGGCAATCATCTGGGACACGTCACAGGTCCCAGATGACTGTGCGGCCAGTCACGGCCGGTTGGCGCTTGCACAGTGGGTTCCCGGCTGTGAAGCCACAGCCGGGCGCCCACAGTCACAATGGCGGCACCTCCGAGCGGAGGGGGAGATGAGCGGGGCTTCGATCCCCCGAATCGCTGGACCCTGGGACAGGTAAGTGTCTGATTATTAAAAGTCAGCAGCTTCAGTATTTGTAGCTGCTGACCTTTTTTTTTTTTTTTTTTGTTTAAGCGGAACCCCGCTTTAATGCAGTGCTGTCTGAGGCCCAGGAGATCATGGGCATCCAATATTGCAAATCGGCCATGTTCCTTGGGCGAAGAGATTTTCATAGAATTCTTTGATATTTACTGTAGATGATGATTATATTTAGAAACTTTGCAAGTTTTTACTTAAATCATTCGGAAATTCTTTAACAATTTTTAGACACATCTTTTCATAGATTGGGGAACCTCTGCCTATCTTTACTTCTGAGACACTCTTGAGTCTCTTAATATGTCCTTTTATACCCAGTCACGTTACTGACCTGTTGCCAATGAACTTAATTAGTTGCAAAGTGTCCTTCCAGCTAGCTCTTCCTTGTTCGTACCACTTACTTTGCCAGGTTTTTTTTTTTACCCTGTCCCAGCTTTTTTGAGGCGTGTTGCTGGCATCAATAATAAAAAAAAAATGACCTAATTTTTTTAATTAAAATTATACATTTTCTCAGTTTATACATTTGAAATGTTTTCTATTTTCTATTGTGAATAAAATATGGGTTTATGTGATTTGCCAATCATTGCATTCTATTTTTGTAGAGTTTGTAGAGCGTCCCAACTTTTTGGGAATTGTGGTTTTATTTCAGTGGACAGTATAATGGATTGTTCACAATTCAGAATCAAAATATAAATTCAGACCCGCCTAGAGATTAAAATTTCTGGAAATTTTGAAGCTCGGAGAAAAACCCGTTTTTTGGGGGGAAAAAACTGAAATTTTCGGAAAAATTGAAAAAATGCTACAAAATGCACTTTTTTGTCTTTTTAAGATTGAAAGTCATTCTGTTACTTTAGGAACATAAAATATGACTATGGACAATTTGACTTGGCATAAAATTATCACAACTAGCATATTAAAAATATAGTGTAGCCAAACAATTATCACAAACAGAATTTACTTTTTTATAATATTTATTTGTAACAAAGGGAGCAACAATCTCCTGAACTGCTTACTAAATTATGTGGATCAGCCAAAAAGCCTCCACAAAACAATTTTCAAAACCAAAAGTAACAATTTTTCATATTTCCTCTCCACAGTATTAAATAAAAATCAAAACCCCATTCTCATAAAAAGAATTGAAGATGGGGGAAGTGTTAAGGAAGAGAGTGGGACTAAGTTTCAATGGACATTTAACCGGAATCATTTTTTGAGCGGAAATTGTCAGTATCCGTCTCTGCTTCTGCAGCTGCTCTTAGTCTGTCATCACAATTAGGAACTTCTAAAAACTTAAGGTGAACACTCTGCCTTAAAATTTTTTATTGATCATGTTAAAATAAAATATTCCACAATGTTTTTCTTTTTTCAATTTTTCAAATTTTTTGGAAAAAAACAAAAAAGCCTTCAGGGAAAAAAAAGGAAAAAAAAAAGTTTTTTCCCCCGAATTTTTCCAGGCCTTCACATCTGTAGCCCCGCCAGGGTCGCGCGCAGAAGTCAACTCATACGTGAGTAGCACCCACATATGGAAACTGTTCAAACTACACATATGAGGTATCGCTGCGATCGTTGGCGTGAGAGCAAAATTTCTAGCCCTAGACCTCTTCTGTAACTCAAAACATGCAACCTGTAGAATTTTTTAAACGTCGCCTATGGAGATTTTTAAGGGTACAAAAATTGGGCTAACTTTACTGTTGTCTTATTTTTTAATTCAAAAAAGTATATTTTTTCCAACAAAAAAAGTGCGCTTATAAGACCGCTGCGCAAATACAGTGGGACATAAAGTCTTGCAAGGACCGCCATTTTATTCTCTAGGGTGTTAAAAAAAAATATATATAATGTTCGGGGGTTCGAAGTAAATTTTCTAACAAAAAAAAAAGTTTTTAACTTGTAAACACCAAATCTCAGAAAAGGCTTGATCCTTAAGTGGTTAAGTACGTTAGTGATGTACTTAACATTAGTGATGTTTATATGCAGCTGTGTATAGGTGATTGAAAAAAAAAAAAAAAGCTGCTGGGACATAATGCCCCCCTCCCACTTTCAGCTAGCCTCAGTTTTTGTTCTTGTCCAGTTTTCTGTCAGTGTTTTTCAGTTGGCGTCTTTGAGTGAGTGGGACGTTTTTCTCTCTTCTGAGAGAAGCTTTCTTACTATTTTTTTTACTTCTCTGTAGATTCTAATACCAAGATTCCTGGCTGCATAGTAGCCACTGTTTGGTTGTTTTCTCGGCAGAAACTTTGGGCAGTACCTGGACTAAGACCCCTTTCACACTGGGGCGTTTTTCAGGAGCTTTAGCGTTAAAAAAAGCGTCTGTAAAGCACCTGAAAGAAGCGGCGCTTTACCGGCGCTAGGAGCCGAGAAAGGGTTAAAACCACAGTAAGCTTTACAGGCGCTATTTTTTAGTGCTGTAGCGCCTGCAAAGTGCCCCTGTGTGAAAGGGGTCTAAGGGCAAATTTGTTGGACAATTCTCAGAATATTCAAATATTTGAAACATTTAGTTTGTATTTTAACATTTGTTTTTGACTGTTGACACTGTTAGAAATTCATTTGCTATAGAAAAATGTTTCCATCCTGTTCCTTCAAATTTTCTCATCTCAACACCTTTAGCCTTATGGTACTTTTACAAGTCCAGGCCTGTGAACCTCCTGACGGAGAACACTGCCCCTGAGGACCCAGGGGCGGATCCAGAGCCTAGTCTCGGGAGGGGCACTGCCAGAAAATACTTTTTTTGGGGTAAATTTATAGGGGAAATGGCTGGTGTTATCGCTTCAATCATCCCGACATCATGTTTGTTATGGTGTCAGAATGATTGAAGTGCATTATTACTATTATTACAAATTATTATAAAAATGAAATGGTTTAACTCACCATAATGCAAGAATCAGTGGGAGCACCGAGCGTGTCACTTGCCACTGTCACCTGCCACACGTTGTGGATTGTCACTTGCCACGTCGCCTGTCACCAGATGCAGATTGTCACTTGCCACGTCCCATGCCACACGTTGCAGATAGTCACTTGCTACGTCCCATGCCGTGGAGCCAACACTAACTCAGGGGCCGCGGAGGCCTGTAGTGTGAATAAGATATATCATGGAGGGAGGAGGTACCGGTGGGTGGGGCCAACACAGTCAGGGGCGGAGAAAGAAGAATGCTGGCGCTCCTGCCTGCCGCCACTGACTTTGGACGCTGGACATGTTGGTGCAGTTAAACTGCAACTGAACTGCAACTGTTACTCTCTCCCCCCCCCCCCCCCCCCCCCATTTTGAGGCTCTAGCAGCTCCGTCCTGACCTGTCACGGTGACTCACCGTCACGTCGGCTCCGAGACTCGAGTCCGACGTGACTCACTGACGTCACTCGTTGCTAGACGCGTGGTGGCCCTGGCTTTAGCAACGAGTGCAGGGAAGAGGCTCCACCCACCTCCTCCTCCTGGTATCCTGCTCAGTCAGCGCGAGTCTCTCTCTCGGAGCCGCTGATCGACTGATGTGAGAGAGAATCGGGCAGAGGCACGGCTGAGCAAGCAAGTGAGTGTGACTGAAAAATCAATGACACGTCAGTGCTACTATTTCGGGGGGGGCAATTGCCCTCTTGCACATCACAAACAAAGTTTTCCATCAGACTTAACCAGCTAGCCTGCAAAAAAAACAAACTGACCCTGTCACAAATCATGTTAAAATCAAAGGGTTTTGCTCACAAAAATATGTGAAAGCCACACTGCGTCGCCAAGGCTCCTTCTTTATAGTGCGATCCTATCTCATATTTTTAAGTCTCTCCAAACGGGAACATATAACGTATTACCGTTTCCCCATAAGAAATAATAGAGACTCGGATGATTCGTTCCACAACCACTGCTGGTGTATGCAGTACTGTATGTGGCCAGAGTTACGGGGGTGCTGGTGACACTCGGAGACACTCGGGAACTGTTAACACTTTCCGGTGCTCCGTGATCACGTTACGCCCGCCCCACCCAGCTGGGAGTGTCTCCGAGTGTCTCTGAATGTCTTCGAGTTCTCCAATGCCCCTGGACCTCTTGCCACATCCGGTAATACATACACCAGCGGCTTGAGTCCTCGTCTTGCAAATCAAGTCAGGATTAAAAAAAATATATATAGCTCGTATATGCTTGTATACCGCGTTACTTGCAAACTGAGGTATCACTGTAAAGCAGTAGACAAATTAAGGACAGGCATACCTGGAAGTTAAAAACGTGAAAATATAAAAGGTTGCTCTGTCTCATAAACAAAGAAAACTCTTATCAAAAAAATATAGCAAACACACTGTATCCACTGGTGCTAAAGAAAGAGTTCAATAAACAAGTGTCTATGTGTATCAAAAATTATTTCATTTGGTATTCCACAAACTGGATGTGCTATCCACCGTTCCCAGTGATAATAAAGTATAACAATCCAAATGAAAATTAAATTGGCCTCTTACCAACTCCCGATGATCATTAGATTATAAGAGATCATCAAACACATGAGGTAAGTAAATGAACGATGCCTGGCCACCCGACCTCCAAGATGAATGAATGGATTCGACAGCTCCCTGCTCAGCGTCCCCACACTGCTCACTCTGGACTCTGACTCTTCCATGCCTGGAAGTTATTGCATCTGCATGTCCTGACTGCTTGGGTGTGCTGATGGACCACTGTACACAGCATCGTTGTTTTTCTCTGGCACAGCAGTTCTTGTTTTAACCACTTGCCGACCGCCTAACGCAGAGATACTGCGGCAGAATGGCACGGGCAGGCAAAATAACGTACCTGGTACGTTATTTGCCTCCCGCGGGCGATGTGCCCCCCCCCCCCCAGGTGCCCGAGACGGTTGGCATCTTTAGGGGAGCGATCTGTGCTAAGGGTAAGGCCACTCATTCATGGCCACCCCCTCGCGATCGTTTCCAACGAATGAGAATCTTCCTCTGCTGCTGTAATGTAAACAGTGGCAGAGGAAGTGATGTCATCTCTCCTCGTGTCGGTCTTTTCGTTCCGGCGCTGAGGAGAGACGACATCCAAGTAAGTCTGCACAACACTACACGTACAGTAGAACACTCTAGGCACACTTTTCACCCCCCGATCACCCCTCAGTCACCCCCCTGTACCCCCTGTCACAGTGACACCAACAGCAGTTTTTTTTTCTTCTGATTATTGCATTGGTGTCATTTTGTGACAGTTATAAGTGGTAGGGCAGTTAGTGTTAGCTCCCTTTGGGTCTAGGGTACCCCCCTAACCCCTCCTAATAAAGTTTTAACCCTTTGATCACCCCCCATCGCCAGTGTCACTAAGCGATCATTTTTCTGATCGCTGTATTAGTGTCACAGGTGACGCTAATTAGGGAGGTAAGTATTTAGGTTCGCCGTCAGCGTTTTATAGCGTAAGGGACTAGGGCTGAAACAACTAATCGATTAATCGACAACTAATCGATTATGAAATTAATCGATTACTATTTTCATAATCGATTAATCGGACAGTAACATAATGGGGTTAAAAAAAACTAAAATGAGCCCTTTATAGCACAAAAAGAGCAAATGATCGCTACTGTAAATCAAACTTTCACAGTTCTACAGTAAAAAAATGAACCCCTTACAGTAGTGATTATCTAAAGGGCTAATTTTATTTTTTTTAACCCCATTATGTTACTAAACGTCTTAGACCTGCTTCACATCTATGTGTGTTTTTTGGTGCTTTTTGCATAAACGCACTACAGTTCATTTACATGGTTTCCTATGGGACACGTTCACATCTATGCTTTTTTCAGCCAAGTCAATTTTTGGACGAGAATATTCAGACGAAAAATCTTTGTACATTCGCTGAATGAAAGAATGAAAAAAATTGATGTCGGAGTCTGATGATATTTACCAGATTCACCCTTTAATAGTATATATGCTCTAATAGTATATAAAGTATCTCTTCTAATAGTATATACAGTATATCTCTTCTACTTGTATATACAATAGATCTCCTCTAATAGTATATACAGTAGATCTCCTAATAGTATATAAAGTAGATCTCCTCTAATAGTATATACAGTAGATCTCCTCTAATTGTATATACAGTATATCTCTTCTAATTGTATATACTATACTATATACTACAGTATGTCTCCTCTGTCTTATTCTCAGAGTGGATTAGAGCTTTTGCTCCCTAACCATAAAGTTGGTAATTTATATTTACCACTGCATTGAGATATTTAGGAATAAATTTCCTTTTTTTTAAACTTTTAATATTAAACTAAATTATACACCACACTTTTTTTTAGGTTATTAACCGAATAATCGATTAATCGAAACAATAATCGGCCAACTAATCGATTATGAAAATAATCGTTAGTTGCAGCCCTATAAGGGACCCCCATATACTACCTAGTAAAGGTTTTAACCCCCTAATTGCCCCCTAGTTAACCCTTTTCACCAGTGATCACCGTATACCTGTTACGGGTGACGCTGGTTAGTTTGTTTTTTATAGTTTCAGGGCACCCCCCGTTTATTACCTAATAAAGGTTTAACCCCCTGATCGCCCGGCGGTGATATAAGTTAAGTTTTAGGGTCATATAGGGTCTGCGTCACCCCAGGCAGCATCAGGTTAGTGCCAGTACCGCTAACACCCACGCATGCAGCATACACCTCCCTTAGTGGTATAGTATCTGAACGGATCAATATCTGATCCGATTAGATCTATACTAGCGTCACCAGCAGTTTATGGTTCTCAAAAATGCAGTGTTAGCGGGATCAGCCCAGATACCTGCTAGCACCTGCGTTTAGCCCCTCCGCCCAGCCCAGCCCACCCAAGTGCAGTATCGATCACTGTCACTTACAAAACACTAAACACACATAACTGCAGCGTTTGCAGAGTCAGGCCTGATCCCTGCGATCGCACAGTTTTTTTGGTAGCATTTTGATAAAGTCGCTAACAGTCAGGAGCTTTTTTACCTGTGAGTCGCACTAGTGTACCACAAAATTTAGAGCCCAAAATGGCAAATCGAAGGTACACTAGTGAAGAGGCCTACATGATAGTGAAGGGGAAGTCACTCATCTGTCAGATTCAGGCTCAGAATACGATCCTGTAAAGGACAGCGGCTCCATGATAGATAGCTCTGACGACGGATTTGTGGTCCTTGCCAAGGTCAGGCGTACCAGACCCCAATCTTCTTCTGTCATTGATGTACAAGAACCGCAGGTCCCTCGTATGGAGCACAGCAGTACTAGCGCCGCTATTCCTTCTGGTGAACTGGCAAGCACCAGCGGCCTAGTACACCCTGATCGTAGTCAATCCAGCACTGCAGTATCACGTGGTGATGTGGCGAGTCCCATAAGTGCAGTTCAAGCTGGTGAGGTGGCAAGCACAAGTAGTGTCCCGCTGCTACCAAGAAGACGAACACAGGCCCGTCGTGCCCATAGTGTCCTTCCTGCTGCATTCGCCAATCCTAATTGGGAACCCACCACTTCTGCAGCACCCGTACTTCCCCCATTCACTGGCCAACCCGGCATTCAGGTGGAAACAGTTGATTTTACGTCACTTGATATTTATTTGCTGTTTTTCACTGAAGATCTCTATAGATCTATTGTGGACAAAAGCAATTTGTACGCTGGTCAACACATCGCCACTATTCCCCAGTTTATATGATCGGCCCTACAAAATTCGGCCCCTCGTAAACCACTTCAACCAACGTTTTGCAGACTTGTTTACTCCCCATCAAGTTGTCTGCGTTGATGAGTCCCTGATTAAGTTTTCTGGCCGCTTGTCATTCAAACAGTACCTTCCCAGGAAGCGTGCCAAATACGAGGTCAAGATGTATAAGCTCTGTGACAGGGCCACAGGCTATACATGTAGTTTTATGGTTTATGAGGGAAAAGATAGCCACGTAGAGCCGAAAAACTGCCCTGATTACATAAGCGCTGGCAAGATTGTGTGGGACTTGGTGTCACCCTTATTCGGAAAGGGGTACCACTTCTATGTGGACAATTATTACACGAGTGTGCCACTTTTTAGTCACTTGTTTGATCAGCAGATTGGAGCATGTGGCACTGTGCGACCTAATCGCCGGGGCTTTCCCCAGCGGCTTGTAGATTCCCGTCTTAGACTGGGGAGCCTGCTTGAAGTGTAATAACTTGCTCGCTATGAAGTGGAGGGATAATAAGAATGTTTTCGTTCTTTTTTTTTTTTGCAAATATAAGTTTATTCAAGCGCAGGAAAGGGCAAGGGCCCGATGGACCATCATGAACATAAACAAGATTCGAGGACACAGCCTCTTGCAACATCATAACTGAGAACATGACAATATTGTCTTCCATTACAGAGTCATACATGTATTACTGCGGTATGTACAAAAAGTTCAACACTGCATTGGTTCTCAAACAGGTCTGGTCTACCCGGTCCTTCCTGCCATTTTCCTATTTCCAGAACAGTAAACATAGGAGAATAGTAATAGAAGGAGAAGAAAGGGACAGAAGTCTGAGAGGAAAGGGGTGCAAAGAGTGGAGGAAGTGGAGAGGTGGTACGGGGGTAGGGGAGGGGGGGGGGGGGGGGGGTTACACGGAAGCGGTGCATGCATATAACTTGGGGCATACGTGTCAATAGATGTTGCCGATTGGCTTCAGCTGTCTACTTCAGTTTCTGAGCCTGTTAGAAGGTTTTTCCCCATCATCAGAGAATATATATATATGCCATTTCGACCAGATCTTGGTGTATTGTTCATTTTGTTTACGAGCTGTGAGGATAAGATCCTCCATCTTCCTGATGTCTTCTACTTTTTTAAGCCACATACCCACAGTTGGGGATCTGGTAGACTTCCACAGCAGGGGGATACATGCCTTGGCTGCATCTAATAGATGTCGGATCAGGGATTTTTTGTAGGCCTTACTGGACATGGTAGAAGCATGTAGTAAGAAGAGGCTAGGATCAGCTAAGATAGGACGTTCCGTAAATCTCTGTATCGTCTGCTGTATGGACTTCCAGAACTGCTCCAACCTGGGACAGGCCCAAAAAACATGAAGAATCGTGCCCCGATCTCCCCCGCATCTCCAACAGAGTCCCGAGGAAGATGGAAAATTTTTTTGTAATTTGGCAGGGGTGTTGTACCATCTGGTAACTAGTTTTATAATTAGTTTCCTGCATCTTTGTACAGTGCCTTGCAAAAGTATTCGGCCCCCTTGAACTTTTCAACCTTTTGCCACATTTCAGGTTTCAAACATAAAGATATAAAATTTTAATTTCCCCTTTCGTCTTTCAGGACAGCCACCATGAGAGATAGTCTCCTCCTCTTCCTCGTAGGAAACACTGCGCCAGCCCATAAATTCTCACTTCCCCCTGCCAGACCTCAGTATTAGTGTTTCCTCCGGTGGGGAGACACTGTGCAAGGAACCAGGCTTTTCAGTCAGGGGACTGTGGCTGTTATTTGTTTTTTTGAGCCTGTAAATGGGAGCAGGGGCTTCCTAAGGGCATGGGGGGGACTTACCCCTCGTTCGGTGGCCACCACTTCCTAGCTGAGCGCAGCTTCAGGCTGTGGGGGTTCCCTATTGCGGCCACAGGGCTGCAGCAGGCTGGCGTCCGCCCTTCCTGTATACTTTACAGGCCGCTCTCTTTTTGGAACTAGGCGGGCCGGACGACGGGCGACGTCATTTCCGGCGGAAGGGCGGGGGCTTGCCTTTGACCCGCGGCTTCCGGTTCCGCGTCGCAGGGCTGATAGGGAAGCCAGGCACAAGCTGGAGACGAGTCTGGGACGCGCACAGGCAGCGTTGGACTCGGTAGTAGCAACCACCTGCAAGTCATGTCGGAAGCGGATGCTCAACCAACGGACACTACCTCCAGCCTTCCTAAGGTAAGAGTGCCTTGGGGAAAAGTACTCTTTACCTAGGATTGTCCCTCCATGTATGGTTCCTGTGATGGGGGGGGCAGATACCCTGGGTGGTCAGGGGAGGGAGGCTCAGATCCCCATAGATTAAGGAGGGTCTAGTGCACTCCCAGGGTTGTATCCTTGTTTTTAAAAAAAAAAAAAAAAAAAGTGACAAAATGTTTGTTTTTTCCTTTCTTGTATTTCAGAAAGCTACAGAAAAATCTAAGTCTACCCATAGCTCTAAGAGGAGGTGTGCCTCTTGCAGGGACACATTAGGGGAGGCATGGACAAAGGTCTTGTGTAGGGAGTGCATAGACTCACTTGTTAAGGAGAGGGACTCTGAACAGGAGTCAGGACTTGCAGCCTCAGTAAAGGAGCTCTCGTCCACCTTTTCTTCATTTAAGGCCTTATTTGAAAGGTTTCAACCTCCCATTAGTCCAGCTCCCCAGGATACAACCCCGCCTCAGGCGCAGGGCTCTGCTCCTGCCCAACCTGCAACTTGTTAGGGCAGAGGAAGCTCCAGGGCCTTCCGGAGTGGAACTAAGACAGCCAGATAGTTCCTCCTCCGATTCCCAGGATGGTTCAGAGGGGGAGGACCAGGACGGGGAGTCCAGGAGATCCTCCAGATATAAATTATCCCTAGAGGAGGTAGAGGACCTCTTAGGGGCTTTTTATACAACCCTCGGTATTCAGGAGGACAGGAAACCCCTGACCCTTCATGACCAGATGTACAGAGGCTTGGGGGAACAAAAGAGAAAGGTTTTTCCAGTTCATGAAGTACTGGTTGAAACTATCAAAAAGGAGTGGCAGGATCCCGAAAGGAAACCCTTTTTTTCTAGATCCTTAAAAAGGAGATTTCCATTTTCGGATGATCCTACATCTATCTGAAATAAAAATCGCAAGTTAGATGCTGCTTTCTCCCAGGTTTCCAGACACACTGACCTGGCATTTGAGGACATGGGGGCCCTGGTGGATGTCATGGATAAGAGAATAGACTCCTTAAAAAGACATGGGATTCAACAATTGGTAACTTGAAACCTGAGTTGGCTGTCACAGTAGTGGCTCGCAATCTGGAGCACTGGCTCTCTAAGATTCAAGAGCATATTGAGGCTGGAACGGCAAAAGAAACCATTCTGTCTTCTTTCCCTACGATTCTGCGGGGTATCGCCTACATAGCTGATGCCTCGGCAGAGTCAGTACGTATGACGGCCAGATCAGCGGCTCTGGCCAATTCGGCCAGGAGAGCCCTCTGGCTAAAAACCTGGCCGGGCGATAGCGCCTCTAAAGTCAAATTGTGCGGCATACCGTTAACTGGAGACCTTCTCTTCGGCCCAGGCTTAGAGACTGTCTTAGACCGCACAGCAGACAGGAAGAAATCCTTCCCGGTTAAGCGGAAAACCCCTGCACCTACAAAGAAGGGGTTTTGTCCGCAAAAGCGTAAAGAGACTCCAAAGCCGGAAGGGCAAAGGAAGTTCTGGGGTCAGAAAGGCAAGGGCAGAGGAGGGGCGATTTTTCGCCCTCCTGAACAGCCCCGTAAAAGTCAATGACTCCCCAACCATGGTGGGGGGAAGACTGGGGGCCTTCCTCCCACCGTGGGAGACAATATCCCCCAATCGCTTTATCCTAGGGATTATAAGAAAGGGGTACCATATCGATTTCACAAATCTTCCTCCACTGAGATTTTTGGTCACGCACCTACCCAGGTGTACGGCAAAAGCCGAGGCTCTGTTGGAAGCATTAAGAGATCTGGTAGATCAGAATGTGGTTCTCAGAGTTCCAAAAGCCGAGGAGGGAGAGGGGTTTTATTCACACATCTTCGTAGTGAAGAAACCCACAGGGAAATTCAGACTGATTCTGAATCTAAAGCCGTTGAACAAGTCAGTGACATACAGGAGATTCCGTATGGAAACAATTTTCACGGTGAGAACACTGTTGCCCCGCAACTGCTTTATGGTATCCCTGGACCTAAAGGACGCGTATCTACACGTTCCCATAGCAGAAGCCTCACAGAGGTTTCTCCGGCTAGCAGTAGATCTAGGTGGAACAACGGTACATCTACAGTTTCAGGCGCTACCTTTCGGGCTATCCTCCTCGCCCCGCATCTTCACCAAGGTCTTGGCGGAGGTGATGGCCTTTCTTCGGCTCCAGGGAATATCAGTGATAGCATACCTGGACGACCTGCTCCTGTTTGCAGCGTGTCCACTGCAGTTAGTCAGGGATCTAGAACTTACAAAAAGAGTTCTTACAGGTCTAGGGTGGCTAATGAACTTGGAGAAATCCAGTTTGATTCCCTCCCAGCGCATTACCTACTTGGGGTACCAGTTGGACTCAACACTACTGAGAGTGTTTCTTCCAACAGAAAAAATACTAAAGCTGGACAGGGCAGTGGCTGGTCTCCAGTGCAGCAGTCGGGTCTCCATAAGAGTTCTGATGTCGGCCCTGGGACTTTTGACCGCGACCCTCCCAGCAGTGCAATGGGCAGGTCTGCACTTTCGTCCCTTACAGTCCTTTGTCCTAAGGGTGTGGGATCACAGCCAGAGAAATCTGGATGCCTTGGTTCAGGTCCCATCCCAAGTAAAGAGATCCCTCTGGTGGTGGAGGAGGGTCTCAAACTTGTCGCAGGGTCGTCTGTGGTTCATCCCAGTCTCTCAGGTGGTAACCACAGACGCAAGCGGCAGAGGTTGGGGGGAGCATCTGGGTTCCCTTGTAGCACAGGACACCTGGGAGGGAGACGAACTCAGAAGGTCGTCCAATTGGAAGGAGCTGAAGGCAATCGGGCTAGCACTCAGGTTCTTCAAAAAGGAGCTACAGGGCCACCATGTACAGGTGCAGTCGGACAACTCGTCCGCCGTAGCTTATGTGAACAAGCAGGGAGGCACAAAGAGCGGAGTACTGTTGGCATTGGCATCAGACATTCTGAGCTGGGCCGAGACTCACACTCTCTCACTCTCAGCAGTCTACCTGAGAGGAGAAAAGAATGTGATAGCAGACTTTCTCAGCCGAACCAAGCTGAGAGAGGGCGACTGGATCCTCAACCAGGAGGTTTTCAATCTCATCTCAGAGAAGTGGGGTCCTCCAGAGGTAGATCTGTTCGCGTCAAGAAGCAACGCGAAAGCCCCTTGTTTTTTCTCCCTAAACAGAGGGGAGGGAGCACGAGGGGTCGACGCATTGATCCAGGACTGGCATTTCAGAATCTGCTATGCCTTCCCGCCCCCAGCGTTATTACCAGCAGTTCTCAGGAAGTTTCAGATGGAAAACACGTCCCTGATTCTGGTAGCACCACATTGGCCAAAGAGGGCTTGGTTCTCAGTACTCAAGCAGCTAGCGGTCGAACCTCCCTTATTCCTGCCACCTCGAGAGGATCTCCTCTCACAGGGCCCAGTCCTCTGTCCACAGGTTCACCAATGGCAGTTAGCGGCCTGGCTACTGAGGAGGGTATGCTGAGAGCTAGGGGTTTTTCTGAGAAATTAATCTCCACCCTCCTCAATAGCAGGAAGAAGGAAACACGCCAGATATATAAAAAAATCTGGGTACGTTTCAATGAATGGTGTGCAGAAGGCTCCTTTGCGGTACATAGTCCCACAGCTGTGTTGGAATTCCTTCAGTGCGGGGCAGACAGGGGTTTATCCATAAGTACCCTTAAAGGTCAGGTGTCAGCACTCAGTGCTTATTTAGAGAAACATCTGGCCACCAACCCCTGGGTGGTCAGATTCTTTAAGGCTCTGTCTAGACAAAGACCGGTTCAAGGCCCTCCCTTTCCCAAGTGGGACCTATCGTTAGTTTTGCAGGGCCTGACGGGAATCCCCTTTGAACCTTTAGAGGAATGTCTACTAAAGGATCTTACGTTAAAAACAGTTTTTTTGGTAGCAGTGACAACTGCCAGGAGAGTCAGCGAGATTGAGGCCTTATCTGTTAGACCTCCTTTTTGCGTTATTTTTCCAGATCGGATCATCTTTAAGACCGATCCAGCATTTTTACCTAAGGTTGCTTCTGGTTTCCACAGAAGTCAGGAGGTAGTTTTACCCTCATTTTGTCCCAACCCCTCGGGGGAAAGGGAATTAAAATTTCATTCTTTGGATGTAAGGAGATGTATCCTTAGATACCTAGAGCTGACCAAGATGTTTAGAAAGTCAGACTCTTTATTTGTTTTGTTTTCTGGGGCCAGAAAAGGATGCAAAGCGTCTCGACGCACTATTGCCAGATGGCTCAGAGTAGCCATTGGCCAGGCCTATACATTGGCAGGGAAAGAAATCCCAATGGGTATAAGAGCACACTCTACTAGAGCTATGGCAGCTTCGCAGGCAGAAAGGGCTGGAGCAACGCCAGAGCAAATATGCAGGGCTGCAACATGGTCCAGCTACTCCACTTTTGTAAAGCACTACAGAGTGGACCTGGTGTCGGCTAGTGAGCAAGCCTTTGGGCGAAAGGTATTGCAAGCTGTAGTCCCACCCTAAACTGGTAAGTGCTCGTTTATCCTCTCATGGTGGCTGTCCTGAAAGACGAAAGGGGAAAATTAGAGTTACGTACCGGTAACGTCTTTTCCAGTAGTCTTTCAGGACAGCCCTAGTTACCCACCCGAAATTTTTGGGGGGTCTTACAAAAGACCAGAACGCAGCATGATAATGATATGGAATAGTATGTTATTAATGTGTTCTTGTGTCTCCCCAGCTGACCGGAGGTAATCTCGGAATATACTGAGGTCTGGCAGGGGGAAGTGAGAATTTATGGGCTGGCGCAGTGTTTCCTAAGAGGAAGAGGAGGAGACTATCTCTCATGGTGGCTGTCCTGAAAGACTACTGGAAAAGACGTTACCGGTACGTAACTCTAATTTTTTTGTGAAGAATCACCAACAAGTGGGACACAATTGTGAAGTGGAACGAAATCTATTGGATATTTTAAACTTTTTTAGCAAATAAAAAACTGAAAAGTGGTGCGTGCAAAATTATTCGGCCCCTTTACTTTCAGTGCAGGAAACTCACTCCAGAAGTTCAGCGAGGATCTCTGAATGATCCAATGTTGTCCTAAATGACTGATGGTGATAAATAGAATCCACCTGTGTGTAATCAAGTCTCTGTATAAATGCACCTGCTCTGTCTCAGGGTTCTGTTGAAAGCGCAGAGAGCATCATGAAGACCAAGGAACACACCAGGCAGGTCCGTAATACTGTTGTGGAGAAGTTTAAAGCCGGATTTGGATACAAAATGATTTCCCAAGCTTTAAACATCCCAAGGAGCACTGTGCAAGCGATCATTTTGAAATGGAAGGAGTATCAGACCACTGCAAATCTACCAAGACCTGGCTGTCCCTCTAAACTTTCAGCTCAGACAAGGAGAAGACTGATCAGAGATGCAGCCAAGAGGCCCATGATCACTCTGGATGAACTGCAGAGAACTACAGCTAAGGTGGGAGAGTCTGTCCATAGGACAACAATCAGTCGTACACTGCACAAATCTGGCCTTTATGGAAGAGTGGCAAGAAGAAAGCCATTTCTCAAAGATATCCATAAAAAGTCTCGTCTAAAGTTTGCCACAAGCCACCTGGGAGACACACCAAACATGTGGAAGAAGGTGCTCTGGTCCGATGAAACCAAAATCGAACTTTTTGGCCACAATGCAAAACGATATGTTTGGCGTAAAAGCAACACAGCTCATCACACTCAACACACCATCCCCACTGTCAAACATGGTGGTGGCAGCATCATGGTTTGGGCCTGCTTTTCTTCAGCAGGGACAGGGAAGATGGTTAAAATTGAGGGGAAGATGGATGCAGCCAAATACAGGACCATTCTGGATGAAAACCTGTTGGAGTCTGCAAAAGACCTGAAACTGGGACGGAGATTTATCTTCCAACAAGACAATGATCCTAAACATACAGCAAAATCTACAAAGGAATGGTTCACAAATAAGAATGTTAGAATGGCCAAGTCAAAGTCCAGACCTGAATCCAATCGAGAATCTGTGGAAAGAGCTGAAAACTGCTGTTCACAAACGCTCTCCATCCAACCTCACTGAGCTTGAGCTGTTTTGCAAGGAAGAATGGGCAAGAATTTCAGTCTCTCGATGTGCAAAACTGATAGACATACCCAAGCGACTTGCAGCTGTAATCGCAGCAAAAGGTGGCTCTACAAAGTATTAACGCAAGGGGGCCGAATAATTTTGCACGCCCCACTTTTCATTTTTTTTATTAGTTAAAAAAGTTTCAACAATCCAATAGATTTCGTTCCACTTCACAATTGTGTCCCACTTGTTGGTGATTCTTCACAAAAAATAAAAATTTTATATCTTTATGTTTGAAGCCTGAAATGTGGCCAAAGGGTGAAAAGCTACACTGCATATCTCTTTCCCATGCCTCGAGGGTGGGTATTTGGTAGTTATCTGTTGGTGTAATCAACGGTTGGTAGGTGGCCGACAGTGTGTGAGGTAGGGCTCCCTCCTCTGAGAAGTATATTTCATAGGTGGTCAAGGCCCGGTCAAAGTTTCCAGGAGGGGGTAAAGTCTTAAGGAAATGACTAAGCTGTAGAGCTCTCCAAAAATCTAGATGGAACGGCCCCTCTGACCTCATGAGAGCAGCCATGGAGGGCCACTGGCCGTTTGTGATGAAATGGGATGCTTGTGAGTAACCTATGCTACGCAAAGATTGAAATACTGAGTCCGTACATCCTGGGGTGAATTCTGGGGTTCCCAGAATCGGACGTAATGGGGAACTAAGAGATGTAAGGTGTAGTCTAGCAAAAAGAGATGAGCAAGTTCGCGTGGCAACACCTATCAGAGGGTGGTTTTTCATGTTCCCTGGTAATAAGTCATGACACGAGGGAGCTCTGTCCAATGGTACGGTGCATTGGGTTTGTTCCAGTTGGGTCCATAATTTGGTGGGCTGATGGCGGTTCCAGTCGATAAGTCTGGTCAAGTGAGTTGCTTGTTGGTATTTGCGGAGATCTGGTACTGCCAGGTAGAGGTCGACCGATATGGGTTTTTCTCTGGCCGATGCCGATATTTAGAAATCGCGGTGGCCGATGGCCGATATGTGATGCCGATTTTTTTGGGCCGATATATTTGGCCGATTTTTTTTTTTCCCTTCATCTCATAAAATCTAATCTAATCTAATGTGTTGTTGCGGCGGCTGCGGTCCTCCAAGTCCTCCATGTGAAGTTGCAGGTCGATGGTCTGTGATACTTGTGACTCTTGCGAACGTTCCAGGGCAATGACCCGCTGTGTGAGTGACGAGATTCTCAGATCACTAGAGTCCACCCGTTCTGTAAGATCGGCCATCTCCGTCCTCAGCTCTTGAATGTCCCGAGTGTGTGCCTTCTCCACTCGGAGTATAAGGGACTCCATGTCCGACCGTGAGGGTAAGGCCTCAATGTCCGCCTTGGTGGGGAGGGCTTGTAATATACTCCAGAGATCGTCAGGAATACCACTAAGACGTTGGGACGAACTAGCCATGTAATCTTGAAATGCCGCCGGAGTCTCTAATGAAAGATCTGAGGCTGGAGATGTGTTAGTAGAAGCTGGTAAGTCTAGCGTGTCTGTCACGGCCCGAGGTTGCACACGTGGTGACGTCGCTATGGCGCCCAGTGAGGCCGTCTGTGAGTCCTCGAAATAGCGTTTTATGCCACTCCGGGGGGTTAAGGACCGGGAACCGCTGGCCGATGAACGTGTCCTGTACCTTTTGGTAAATATCATGCCTTGTATCCACTGTGAAAAGACCGTCAAATCGCGGGGCAAAGAGAGGCAATGCCAGGAGCTCTCAAGAAAGGCTTCCTCACAAAAAGTCCCACACATATGGTATCCCCGTACTCAAGAGAATCAGCAGAATGTATTTTGGGGTGTAATTCCACATATGCCCATGGCATGTGTGAGAAATATATCATTTAGTGACATCTTTTTGTAATTTTTGTTTTATTTTTTTATCATTATTCAATCACTTGGGACAAAAATATGTAATATTTAATGAGCTCAACATGCCTCTCAGCAATTTCCTTGGGGTGTCTACTTTGCAAAATGGGGTCATTTGGGGAGGGGGCTTGTACTGCCCTGCCATTTTAGCACCTCAAGAAATGACATAGGCAGTCATAAACTAAAGCTGTGTAAATTCCAGAAAATGTACCCTAGTTTGTAGATGCTATAACTTTTGCGCAAACCAATAAATATATGCCTATTGACACTTTTTTTTTTTCCAAAGACATGTGGCCAAATACATTTTGGTCTAAATGTATGACTAAAATTGAGTTTATTGGATTTTTTTTTATAACAAAAAATAAAAAATATCATCTTTTTTTAAAATTTTCGGTCTTTTTCCGTTTTATAGCGCAAAAAATAAAAACCGCGGAGGTGATCAAATACCATCAAAAGAGAGCTCTATTTGTGGGAAAAAAAGGACGCAAGTTTTGTTTGGGTACAGCATTGCACGACCGCACAATTAGCAGTTAAAGGGACGCAGTGCCAAATTGTAAAAAGTGCTCTGGTCGGGAAGGGGGTAAATCCTTCCGGGGCTGAAATGGTTAAAGGGGTTGTATGGGTTCATTTTTTTTTTTTTTTTTTAAATAGTAAACATGATATACTTACCTCCACTGTCATACACGCTGCGTCCATAGACACAGAGTGTATGAATCGGTCCCGTCCCCCGGTGGCCACGTCATTGGATGTGATTGACAGCAGCGTGAGCCAATGGCTGCACTGCTATCAATCTATCCTATCTATCCAGTCAATGGCCAGACTCCGTGAAGAAGAGGACGCCGGGGGTCGTGCACAGCAGGTGAACGGGCTCAGGTAAGTAAACGGGGGGCTGGGGGGCCGACATTGCCAGGTGTTTTTTCACCTTAATGCATAGGATGCATTAAGGTGAAAAACCATGAACCTTTACAACCCCTTTAACTGGGTTCATGCAGGCCTGCACATGGTGACAGGTCCTTAACCTTCCCGCTCCACAACAGAGGTTGTGAGTAACTCTTCGAAGACATCATAGACATACATGGCAGATCACTAGTGCAGGAATATAGAGTCATATGCACTCACTAACTCTGGATTGCCCTGGCTCCAATGGGGCTTGTGGTTTATCCACTCAGGGACCCAGCACTTTTGTAACAATTGCTTTCTATTTGACTTCCTGCCATCCTCTGGCCACTCTGGCCTCTCTGCTGCACATGTTCTGTTTGTCAGATATTTCTGCTACAATGTCCATTTCATGGGCAGAATCCATCTGTTTTAGTGGCCTTTAACTACAGAGGTCATATCTGTACCCCTTCAGCCTCTCTCCTGAATCAGTTCTTGATTGAACCTGAGCCAGACGCATTGCCTGAATGGAAAGTAGTAGTGGAGGATGAGATTTTTTTACTCTGTCAATACTCTTTGCCAACCAGTAATCCTATTCAGGGACTTTCTACAAAAGTGGGCAATCCTGTGGTAAAGGGTTAAGGGTCTTGCAGGTGGCTTTTTTTTTTGTGGGTTTTGGACAAGTTTAGCCTTGTTGCTGTCTTCACAAAAACATTGTTGAGCACATCCATCATCTTAGGACACTACATAAAAATTGAGGCTTAGCTGAACTGGAAGGGGTTATGCCTGGGTGGGGATTTCTGTCTTTTTTGGTGACTGTCCAATTACCTGATGATGGCAGCATAACTCTGGTAGTTATGAATATGAAGTCCTCTGATTTATGATCACCCACTTACTGTCTCTTGATGGGTAGGCTTTAATGCCGAGAGGCTCCATATATGTGGACTTATGTAAACAGTTTTCTGTGCTGAGAGTGTGAGCCTTGTGTGCTTCCAGCACAATCACTAGCGGTGACCAGAAAACTCTCGATGCATATTTGCGATCGGGAGCTTTCTGATCATGTGATCGCTGTGAGAGCCAATCACAGGGGTCACCTGACCCGAATACCCACCTCCCAGCATTTAGATGTTCTTAAAAGGCTGGGATGTAGCGGCGGGAAGGGATTAAGAAATTAGGATTTTTGGTTTACCTGTGAAGTAGTCATGAATAGAGAGAAGTTCCATTTTAAGTCAAAATTCTCTGTTTCTTTGAGTCCATTGAGGGACATAAGTCCTGCCCCTCTGTCTTTGGTCTTTATTGTTTGCTCATAAAACTGAGGCATGACTGTTGGAGATAGGGTTGTATGGAGGCTGGCTTAGCGCCTAGTTTCGCCAGTGTTCAGACCATTTGTGAGCAGCAGTATATCATAGACCAGGGATAGGCAACCCCCGGCACGGGTGCTGCAAGCTGCACACAAAGCCTCTTTTGCCGGCACTCGACTCCCTCCCCATCAGCAGAGCAGCGCAGGGAAGTGTCAGCGAGACACTAAAGCATTCCAATTTCAGAATTCCCCACGCCACACCTGCACTGAGGGGGAGGCACTGTGGCCCCACACATTGTAAAAGATGGGAAACATTGTTTGGTTCTATAACTTTGCTTTAGCTGCGATCGTCCACTTTTGTGATGGGGAAGAGATTGGGTGCAGTTCTGCAAAGGGGAGCGGTCCCTGTTTCCAGGAGGAGGAGGACTCTTATTGGCACTGCTAAAGTCAATCAGTCCTGCTAGCCCCGCCCACCATCTGGAGGAAGGTTGCCACTACCAATCTCAGAAAGAAGGGATTTCACTGTGATTGAGAAAACTACAATCAGGAGACAGTTTGTGGAATTACTGTTGAGCTTCTGGGAACTTTGTTGAAATGATGCCTGAACCTTTGCGTCACTAACTACTTACCCCTGCACCTTGTGTCCCTTTAAGCCTGAGCCTGTATTCAGCGCAAAGAAATACACACCCAATGTTTGCTGAGGCGCAGAGCGCAACACTTTTTATCAGTTACTGGGGCCCAACTTATGATCCTGCACACAAGCCCACTGCTTTCAGAAAATACCCCTGACCTGAGCTCATTGTGCATCCATTCCAGATGACATCACATGCACGTGGGCTGGATGCGAGAGGTGGATCAACAGGAGTGTGCCAGGACAGGTAGATGTCTCATCTCTGCTTCCTTTCACCACTCTGCATATCACACATATCATGGATGAGAAGTGGGTACAGTGGTGTAGCAGGAGGAGTTCAGAGGTGGGACAGAAGAGCAGGAGGGTACAGCGGTGGTGCAGATGTGCAGGGAGGTACAGTGGTGGAAGAGATGAGAAGGGGGTTCAGCAGTGGGACAGAAGAGCAGGGGGGTTTAGTGTTGGGGTAGATGAGAAGGGGGTTCAGTGGTGGGACAGAAAAGCACGGGGTAGAGCAATGGGGCAGATGTTAAAAGAGGTATATTGGTGGGACAGATGAGCAGGGGGTTAGTAGTGGGGCAGGAGAGCAGGGGGTACAGAGGTGAGACAGATGTGCAGGGGGTACATTTCTTGGGACAGATGAGAAAGCGGTTTACAGTGGTGGGGAAGATGGGCTCAGTGTTAGGACAGATGAGAAGGTGATTCAGTACTGAGATAGAAGAGCATGGGGATGCGGCGGTGGAGCAGATGTGCCGGGAGGTACAGTGGTGGGGCAGATGAGAAAAGGGGATCATTGATGGGGCAGATGAGCAGGGGGGTTACAGTGGTGGGATAGAAGAGCAAGGGGGTACTGTGGTGGGGCTGATGTGCAGGAGGTACATTGGTGGGAGGAATGAGAAGTGGGGGGGGGGGTTCAGCGGTGGGACACAAAAGCGGGGGGTTCGGTGTTGGTAAAGACGAGCAGGGGGGTTCAGTGTTGGGGCAGATGAGAAGGGGGTTCGGTGGTGGGATAGAAGAGCAAGGGGGTACAGTAGTGGGGCAGATGTGCGGGAGATACATTGGCGGGAGTGATGAGAAGGGGGTTCAGCGGTGGGACAAAAAAGCAGCGGGGTACAGTGGGCAGATGACCAGGGGGTTACAGTGGTGGGACAGATGGGGGGAGGGGGTTCAGTGTTGGGCTAGATAAAGGGGTTACAGTTGTGGGAAAGATGAGCAGGGGAGTTCAGTGTTGGGGCAGATGAGAAGGGGGGGTTCAGCAGTGGGACAGAAGAGCAAGGGGGTTCAGTGGTGGGGCAGATGTGAAAGGCGGTGCATTATTGGGACAGATGAGCAGGGGGTTAGTGGTTGAGCAGAAGGGCAGGGGGTACAGAGGTGGGGTAGATGTACAAGGGGGGGGGGGGCTACAGTGGTGGGGCAGAGGCGAAAGGAGGTACATTGGTGGGAAAGATGAGCAGGGGGTTACAGCGGTGAGGCAGAGGAGTAGGGGGGTACAGAGGTGGGGCAGATATACATAGGAGAAAGGAGGTACATCGGTGGGACAGATGTGCAGGAGGTATAGTGGTGGGGCAGATGAGAAAGGGGGTTATAGTGGTGGGGCGGATGAGCAGATAAGTTTAGTGGTAGGACAGATGAGAAGGTGATTCAGTAGTGAGACAGAAGAGCATGGGGGTACGGCGGTGGAGTAGATGTGCAGGGAGGTACAGTGGTGGGGCAGATGAGAAAGGGGGGACATTGGTGGGGCAGATGAGCAGGGGGTTACAGTGGTGGGACAGAAGAGCAGGAGATTACAGTGGTTGGGCAGATGAGCAGGGGGTTACAGTGGTGGGACAGAAGAGCAGGAGATTACAGTGGTGGGGCAGATGAGCAGGGGATTACAGTGGTGCGGCAGATGTACAGGGGGTTACAGTGGTGGGGCAGATGAGCAGGGTGGTACAGTGGTGGGGCAGAAGAGCAGGGGGGTAAGAGGTGGGACCGATGTACAGGAGGTATAGTGGTGGGGCAGATGAGAAAGGAGGTATAGTGGTGGGGCAGATGAGAAAGGAGGTACAGTGGTGGGGCAGATGAGAAAGGGGGTTACAGTGGTGGGGCAGATGAGAAAGGGGGTTACAGTGGTGGGGCAGATGAGAAAGGGGGTTACAGTGGTGGGGCAGATGAGAAAGGGGGTTACAGTGGTGGGGCAGATGAGAAAGGGGGTTACAGTGGTGGGGCAGATGAGAAAGGGGGTTACAGTGGTGGGGCAGATGAGAAAGGGGGTTACAGTGGTGGGGCAGATGAGAAAGGGGGTTACAGTGGTGGGGCAGATGAGAAAGGGGGTTACAGTGGTGGGGCAGATGAGAAAGGGGGTTACAGTGGTGGGGCAGATGAGAAAGGCGGTTACAGTGGTGGGGCAGATGAGAAAGGCGGTTACAGTGGTGGGGCAGATGAGAAAGGGGGTTACAGTGGTGGGGCAGATGTGCAGGGGGGGGGACAGTGATCTATGAATTGGGGCTGATCTGAGGTGGGAAGGTGCAGGATGTTAATTTCTTACTACTTAAGTAGTTTACAGCATTTACTTTATAAAAAATCCTTTTCGTGATTGGGAGAGTGAAGTTGACATTTTTTGTTATAAAATCGGCACGCTCCATTTCTTTGAAAACATTTTTCGGGACACTGTGCTCAAAAGGTTGCCTACCCCTGTCATAGACTATTTACAATCTTGTGTCCTTATAAGGACTCTGAGAAAAGATTTTATGGTAAATGCTAAAATCTTATTTTTTTTTCTCTGTATGTGATGGGTATACTTTACAAATGGACACAAGGACCAGAGATATTCAAATCTAGGAGCCAGTAATGTTTTTTTGAGTTTCAGAAGAACCTTTGTTGCAAATTAGTGCCAGGGTGTAGACACTAGAAATCATTACTAGAAGTGTGACCATTCCAGATCAGGCAAAGTTGGGTATGTGATCATATTGAGTACTGGGCACACCAAAAACTGAGATGACACACAGCAGCCATGTTCAAAATTCCCAAGTTAGCCATGACATTTTGACATAGGAGACACATAACAGCAGTGATTCCCTATAAATAAACCCAGATGGGCAACTATAAACTCAAATATCCCTCTTCCCTAATAGTATCAGATTTATGATCTGCCGTAAGGCTGGGTTCACACTGGGGTGACTTGGGATCCGACTTGTACGCCCTCAAGTCGCCCCAGAAATAGTTTGAATGGGAATGAACGCTAGCGTCTTAATAGACGCTACTGAAGTCGCTCCGACTTCAGAGCGTACTCCCTGTACTACTTTGATCCGACTTGGTAGGCGACCTGTACCATAGAAATCTATGGAAGTCGCCTCCAAGTCGGATCTCTCTGTAAAGTCAAGCGACTTTGCAGGGAAAACCCCTCCCTCCCCCCCTCCCTCCCAGAGAGCTGATTGGCCACAGGCGAAGTCGCCTGTCATGGAGGCGACTTCAAGTCGCCTTGTAATTTGCTAAAGTCGCGTCGAAGTTGCGTCGAAGCCGCGTTGAAGTCGCCGTGCAAAGTCGCGCTGAAGTCGTGTTGCCCCAGTGTGAACCGACCCTAAATGGCTCAGCTGGTAAAACGGCCAAATACGCATTTCTGGCTGTCTATAAGCCAAAGTATCAAAACTTCCATATATTTCATAACTCCTGAGCTGATAATAGTTCGACCAAAATAAGGACATATGTACCTGTATCAGTTAATTAGCAGCATTTTAATGCTCTGTGATCACCAAGTCCTTGGGACGCGGCTGATCACAGATCAAAGTAAAGGGCTGATTCCGGCCCTTTACCACGTGATCAGCTGTCAACCAGTGACAGCTGATCACATGATGTAAAGAGAAGCCGGTAATCTGCTTTTTTCCCCCCTCACGCTGACAGCATGAGGAGAAAAAAATAAGCCGATTACCAGCTTATGTAAACTGGACATCGGTCCCACACAGTAACAGTCCCTGCAGCAGTGTCCATCAGTGCCACCTACCAGTGAAAAATGTCATATGGGTACAGTGTAGCATGACTGCGCAATTGCCATTTAAAGAGTGACCGTGCTGAAAATTTGCCTGGGCAGGAAGGGTGTATATGTAACCAGTAAGCAAGTGCTTTAGAAAATCATCTGAGGGCAGCTGCATGGTCATAAACCTGTGACTTCCCATCAGCCACTCTTCAGACCACTTGATTTGTCAGATCATTTCAGTCAACACACTTCTCTTGGCCAGAAAAGAGGGGCTGTATTGGTAGTCTGGAGCACCCCCGTTTTTTTATCAAATCTTTACTAGTGAAGTAAAGGTTTTTAATATTTACATAAATTAAAAAAAAGTAAACAAAGCTCGGCAGTACATCTGGGAAAAGTGAAAAGCCCCAATTTCTTTATCGTACATCATGGGACACAGAGCACCATATTAATCACTATGTGGGTATATAGGCACCTTCAGGTGATGGACACTGGTATACCCAATACAGGAAGTTCACTCCCTATATAACCCCTCCTCCTTCCAGGAGTACCTCCGTTTTTTCGCCAGTCTCTAAGGTGTTTCTCACGAGTGAAGATGTGCTCTGAAGAGCTCCACTGGGGAGGGATCTTTGCTGGATTTAAACAGCCTCTATAGGCCGGATCCATCCAAAGTGCCACTGAGGCCAAGGTGGATGGTACCCGGGCCTCGTATACGAAGCACAAGGTTTTGCCTATAACGCCTCTCTTTGCAGGGCTGGACCCCGGGACCCAGGACTTTTTGGTCATGCTACATTACATAAAATTTTTGCCTGGCGGGGTGCTAATACAAATCCAAGGGAGTGGAACCTCCTTGAAGGTTTGCTAACGCAGCCCACTGTGATGGGGGAAGTTTGGATCTGTCTGTTACAGCAGTATCCTGCAGCGAGGAAAAGGTAAGGGAAGAAGCCTAGGAACTGTAAAAAGTCCACCTATGGTTTTTTTCTTCCATAAGTAAAATGTTGTCAAGCCTAAAGTCTCCACTAGAGGGAGTAAATGCATACCTTAGTACGTTGCTTCTCGGTCAGCTCGGAATTCCTAGCTAAACTGCACGTGTGTGGTCTCAGCAAGCCAGGGGGGATTCCTCATCCAGAACATTTTCCCCCTGCGGGAAGGAAGGTACAACAGTAGCTTATATTCCCCCCCACCCCCCCTCGGGGGGTGCGGCGGCTTTTATATGTTTAAGTTTTTTTCTTTTTCCCCACAGAAGTTTTTTTTTCAAACTTCCCGCCTCCCCTCCCTCCCCTCTCGCTCAAGGAGCGTGTCGAATGCCATCCGCGCGTGCGCGGACTATGGCTAGTTATACGGGGGGAGAGTTTTAATGATGGAGGGGGTGTGGCTTAAGGCACGGCGCCGTGTGCGGGACATAAGTCTAAGAGGAGCACACAGCGTAGGCGCTGGGGACAAGAGACAGAGAGACACTTCACAGCTAACAGCTGGAGCCTGACACACAAGACACAGGAGCGCTGGGGGCACGTAAGGTTGATGCAGGTATTTTCAGTACAGGAAATCACATTTACATACAACACTAAAGCTGAACTTTATTAGCATTGTCTTTGCTAGACTATTTGCTCAGCGAGTTGTGCATTTACTTAGTGCCTCTGTTTTTTGTGCTTAGCACTATGGCTCCCAGAAAAGACACCACAAAGGTACCAAAAATTCCACCCCCTGGCGCTGGGAACTCCAGTCCTGAGATACCATATATGGCAAGCCAGGGTGAGTCATTGGGACCAATTTGTGGTGCAGCTGCCTCTCACATTTCAGCCCCTACATACATGACTGAAGATGCATTTTCCTCTGCCCTGCAGGGCCTAGAAGGAAGATTAGCGACTTTAATTGCATCCTCCATCCAAAAGGATAGGAAGCGTGTTAGATCCCCCTCCCCCACCTCAGACCCCTTACCAAGGGAACAGTGGGTAGAGGATAAGGTGTTACTCTTAGGCGATCAGGAAGAAAGACAAAACGATTACTCCTCTGCGGAGAAAACAATTGTAGATGAACCTTTTTCAGCCTTGCAATCTGAGAAATTGCTGGTACAAACTCTTACGGACATGGTTCGTGCCTCTTTCAAGCTACCCCTAGCGGAGTCAGCTGAAATTTCTGTTTCTTCTTTAGGTTCCTTAAAACCTTCACAGCCTTTTCTTCCTTTTTCCTGTACATGCATTACTAGAAAAGCTTATTTATACTGAATGGGATCACCCGGATAAGCATTTTCTCCCTCCAAAGAGATTCACAGTACAGGGGGTCCCCGACTTACGAACATCCGAGTTACGAACAACCCCTACTTACGAACGGGGCCCGAATGAAGTCACTGCTGGCCGAATCTTCCTCTCCTGAGCCTTTCCTCTGTTCCTGGCTTGGCTGCGGGTCCCCTTCATCCTCCTGCCTGCCCATCCACAGGCCTGGTATGGTCCGGTGGCCTGCCAGGCCGCTAAAACTGCCTGTTGTGGCCGAGGCCTTGTGCGACCTACGAAGCCTCCAGGATCCCCGGTCTTTCCTACGCCGCTGCCCCGCGAGGGTGCACCGCGGCCGGCCGGCCTGCCTGGCCTCTGATGGCTGCTTTCACCATCCATCTCCCTGCTGTGCCATACAGTGTACCTCTCTCTGCTGCCGCCATGAAAATAGTGAGAGGGGAGAGCTGTGCTCAGCTGCGCTCCTGGACTCCTGTTTTGGAAGTGACAGGGTCAATAAAGAGAACCTGTCACCTCCAATTGCTATCACACAGGGAATTGTTTCCTCCTGTGTGATAGCAATAAAGTTAAGTGAAAAAAAAATTGATAAAAAAAAATAAGAAATACAATAATAATTAAATTAATAAAATAAAAAAAATAATTAAAAAAAGTAAAGAATAAGAAAAATAATATTAAAAATAAGAAAATTATACAAAAATAAAAAAAAAGTAAACGACAAGCTACAAATAAATACAAATAAAAAAAGTGATTAAAAAGTAAAAAAAATAAAAAACAAAACATATTTGAACTAACCATGCCGCCCCTGCCATCCGGTTGCCTTTCTCTGTTGATTTGGGTTTACATCCTGTCTCTGAGACTAGATTTGCACTTAAAAAAGGTACTGTTCCGACTTACAAACAAATTCGACTTAAGAACAAACCTACAGTCCCTATCCTGTTCGTAACCCGGGGACCCCCTGTACTCTGTCCCATGGAGGAGAAATTCACCAAAAGATGGAATGTACCAGCATTTGACGCTGCGATTTTCAGTGTGAATGTTCTGACTTGCCAGTTAGACAATGCACAAATGCTTAAAGATCCAACAGATAAAAGGTTGGAATTTCTGTCAAAACCCTTTTTTCTTTTGCAGGTGCGGTTACTCAGCCTGCAGTTGCTGCAATAGGCATCTGTCAGTCCCTAAAGGACCAGTTTAATCAGGCCCTTAAGGAGGTTCCCGCACAACAGGCCCGCGCTTTGGCCGAACTAACAAGGGTGCTATGTTTTGCCATAGACACCATGAAAGACTTTCTTCACCAGGCGTCCCGCCTTGCGCTTGTGCTAGTACACATGCGTAGGACCCTGTGATTAAAAAATTGGTCAGCCGAAGCACCTTGCAAAAGGCTTCTGACTAGTTTCCCTTTCCATGGGGATCGACTATTTGGGGAGGATTTGGACAAATACATCCAAACGATTTCTAGTGGGAAGAATACTCTTGCCAGTCAAAAGAAAGTATAAAAGTCCTTCATTTAAACTGACTCTTTCCCCTGCGCCAGGGGCATCCGCCCATAGGCAGTAGCGATGGCCTCCACTATCAGACTCTAGAGGAAAGCCTCAGGGTCAGACCCAGGCACAGAAGAAGACCTGGGGCCCGGAAATCTGCAAAGCAGAATACTAAAGCCTCATTATAAAGAGGCACCCCCCCTCACCAGAGTGGGGGGAAGACTTCTGCAATACTCAGAAGTCTGGCAAGAGGAAATTCAGGACAGATGGGTCATCACCACGTTGTCTCTAGGATACAAACTAGAATTTCGGGAGTTTCCACCATCTCGTTTTCTGAGATCAAACGTTCCCAAAGATCCAGAGAAAAGGCAATCTCTGTTTCGGGCATTAGACCGATTACTGGCTCAGGGGGTGATCATACAGATCCCCACAGAAGAGCAAGGTTTGGGGTTTTATTCAAACCTTTTTACGGTACCAAAACCGAATGGAGATGTCAGACCCATTCTAGATCTAAAGAATCTAAATCAGTTACTGAAGACCCGCTCCTTTCGCATGGAGTCGATCAGGTCAGTAGTTTCTATCCTACAAGGAGGAAAACTTCTGGCGTCCATCGACATCAGGGATGCATATCTGCAAGTCCCTATATTTCCCGCTCACCAAAGGTTTCTGCGGTTCGAAGTAGAACAGCAGCATTTTCAGTTTGTAGCCTTGCCCTTTGGGCTAGCTACAGCACCCCGCAAAAGAGCTGGCCCCACCTCTAGCCGTGTTAAGGGCACAGGGCTTAACAGTCTTGGTGTACCTAGATGATCAGGTGCTAATAGACCAATCCGTGGCTCGTTTGGAGCAAAGTGTATGCATTACAACCAGTTACCTGGAAAGTCTGGGTTGGATTCTCAACCTAGAGAAGTCTTCCTTAAAACCACTAAAAAAGCTGAAGTATTTGGGCCTGATCATAGACATAGCCCAGAAAAAGTGTTCTTGCCTCAGGCAAAAATCAACTCCATAAGAGAGCTGGTGCAGATGGTCAGGTCGAAAGGAGATCCCTTCATTCTCCTTTGCAGGAGGTTATTAGGAAAGGTGGTGGCTTCATTCGAAGTGGTTCCCTATGCCCAGTTCCATTCGAGACTGTTGCAAAACAGTATCCTGTCTGCTTGGAACAAAATGATCCAAGCTTTGGACTTGCCAATGCAGCTGTCCCCAAGGGTGTCCCAAAGTCTCAGTTGGTTACTAACCCAGAATCTGCTGAAAGGAAAATCCTTCAGACCAGTTATCTGGAAAGTGGTAAGGACAGATGCCAGCCTTTCAGGCTGGGGAGCAGTACTTGAGAAGACAGCTGTCCAGGGACAGTGGTCAAGAACTCAAAGAGCCTTGCCCATCAATATTCTAGAGATTCGGGCAGTGCGTCTGGCTCTGAAGGCCTGGACATACAGGTTACAGGATTGTCCTGTCAGGATCCATTCCAACAATGCCACAGCTGTGGCCTATATCAATCACCAAAGGGGCACCAAGAGTCTTGCAGCGCAGACAGAGGTGAATCATATTCTATCTTGGGCAGAAAGGAATGTTCCGTGCCTATCGGCAGTCTTCATTTCTGGGAGTAGAAAATTGGCAGGCGGACTACCTGAGTCGCCAGCAGTTATTCCCAGGGCAATGGTCTCTTCACCACGACATTTTTCGAGCTGTTTGCCAAAGATTGCGCCTCTGGATGTAGATCTTCTAGCGTCCAGATTCAACATGAAGTCAGTCAACTTTGTGTCCAGGACAAGGGATCCACTCGCATGCGGAACAGATGCGTTGGTGACCCGATGGGATCAGTTCTCACTGATCTATGCATTTCCCCCTATTCAGTTGCTGCCTCGACGACTTTGTAGGATCAAGCTGGAAAGAAAGCTGGTAATTCTGGTAGCACCAGCATGGCCCAGAAGGTCATTGTATGCAGAAATCGTAAAGATGGCAGTGGAGGATCCATGGTCCCTTCCACTACAGCCAGACCTACTCTCACAGGGGCCAATATTTCATCCTACCTTACGAATGCTAAATTTAACGGCTTGGCTATTGAAACCCACATTCTGAAGAAATGTGGGCTTTCCGGGTCAGTTATCTCTACCTTGATTAATGCAAGGAAGCCAGCTTCCAGAACTATATATTACAGTCTGGAGGGCTTATGTTTCCTGGTGTGAATCCAAGGGTTGGCACCCTCGGAGATGTATCATAGGCAGAATTCTTGCCTTTCTACAATTAGGGGTAGAGATGAAGTTGGCCTTGAGTACTAATAAGGGCCAAGTCTCAGCTTTATCGGTCTTATTTCAAAGACTGCTTGTTACACATTCTTTAGTCTGGATTTTTATGCAAGGGGTGATGGCGGATTAATCCGCCAGTTAGATCACCTTTGAACCCTTGGGACTTGAACTTAGTTTTGTCAGTGTTACAAAAACAGCCATTTGAACCGTTACAACATATTCCCTTAGTCCTTCTGACAAGGAAGTTGGTGTGTTTGGTTGCTATATCCTCAGCAAGAAGGGTTTCGGAAGTGGCTGCTCTTTCCTGTAAAGAGCCATACTTGATTATTCATGAGGACAGAGTGGTGTTTCGCCCTCCTCCAGATTTTTTGCCAAAAGTGGTGTCAGGTTTTCACCTGAACCAAGATATTGTCCTGCCATCGTTTTTTCCAAAACACACACAGATGTTTACACACACAGATCCACGATCCTACTGTGTTAGCGGGCAATCGCGGGTGCCCGGCAGACATCGTGGCCGTCGGGCACGCGCATCAAGGCCCCAGTGACACGACGGGCTTGCGAGTGCCAGCGGTGCGCGCGCACCCACTGGTGGGCCGGGAAGGTGAGGGCGTCATACGACGCCTTCCTGCACTGAGAGCCGTGCCGCCTGGCCGTCAATTGACAGCTGGCGATCGACAAGCAGTTAAAGACAACTGCTCAGAGTCGGAAGACTGATGTCTTATTTGTACTGCCAGAGGGTCCTATGAAAGGACAGGCAGCGTCGAAATCCACTGTCGCTAAGTGGATTCGACAAGTTATATTTCAGACTTATGATTTAGGATTCCACCTTTTCAAGTCAAAGCGCACTCTACCAGGTCGGTTAGTGCTTCTTGGGCACTGCGTCACCAGGCCTCTATGGCTCTGATCTGTAAGGCTGCAACTTGGTCTTCAGTAAATACATTCACAAAATTTTATCAGGTGGATGTAAGGAGGCATGAAGATAACGCCTTTGGGTGTAGTGTGCTGCAGGCAGCAGTATAGGTCCAAGTCTGGGGGTGCCCTATGTGTTGTCTCTCCCTAGCCTCAAATAGCATTGCTATGGGACGTCCCACATAGTGATTACTATGGTGCTCTGTGTCCCATGATGTACGATAAAGAAAATAGGATTTTTATAACAGCTTACCTGTAAAATCCTTTTCTTGGAGTACATCATCGGACACAGAGGTCCCTCCCCTCTTTTGGGATTTAAATATATTGCTTTGCTACAAAAACTGAAGTACTCCTGGAAGGAGGAGGGGTTATATAGGGAATGAACTTCCTGTATTGGGTATACCAGTGTCCATCACCTGAAGGTGCCTATATATCCACATAGTGATTACTATGGTGCTCTGCGTCCCATGATGTACTCCAAGAAAAGGATTTTATTTATTTATTTATGTTACTTACATATACATTGTACATTCACATCAGTCCCTACCCTCAAGGAGCTTAAAATCTAAGGTCCCTAACTCACATTCATACATACTAGGGACAATTAAGACCGGATAGAATTAACCTACCAGCATGTCTTTGGAGTGTGGGAGGAAACCGGAGTACCCGGTGGAAACCCACGCAGACACAGGAAGAACATGCAAACTCCAGGCAGGTAGTGTCATGGTTGGGATTCGAATCAGCGAACCTTCTTACTGATAGGTGAAAGTGCTATCCACTACACCACTACAAGCTGTTATAAAAATCCTATTTTTTGGTTGTCCCCAGAAAAGTAGTAGAGTGGAATTGGTTCTGGTGATCTGGGGGTCCTCAAAAGATTACCGGAATTTGCAGGGATTTCCTCTCACTTTTGTTTGGCTATGGGACAGGAAGTGAAGGTAAATCTCTCCAATGTGAAAAAATAAACCTTACAAAGGTTACAACCTCTATCAAAAATGAAAGAAAAAAGTTGTGCCCATAGTTTTACTTTAAATCCTATGAGGCTAAGGTGGTAAAATGGCAGCCGAGGTGTGCCAATGTTCCTTAACAGCAGTATTTCACAGCTCTTGCGGGGTGGAGGCCATATTTTCCAAAGCATGACAGGATTACAATGGAGGAGAAAAGGAGCTCAGGAAACCATCCACCCTTTTAAGCCGGGTCCACACAGGCCTAATGTCAGGAAACAAAAGCCTGTTAAAAAAAATATGTCCGACATTCGATCGTATGTATGTCGGTCGGTCAGTCTGACAGAAGCTAGCCATTTGGCCGGCTTCTGTCAAACGTGCATGCTAGAAAACCAGCATTTGACTGACTCGCAATCAGCACTCTTAGCCAATGGCAGAGAGCGCTGTTCAGAGCGTTCTTGTGGGGAGGCTGTCCCCCTGTCAGAACACCACAGCTTAGCGGGGACCATCGCTGAACTAACTTCGCATGGTTTACAGCGGCTCTAACCGGAGCTGAACGAAAAAATACTAATATTGTGTACCTTGCTTAATGGGTACCACAGCACCACTGCCTGCAGGCTCACCGCTGCACAAGTCCTGGGTCCCTCCTACTCAGAGGATGAGACCTGTGAGGCAGGGAACCTGGGAGCTGTAAAGTCAGTGTGAGTGTACAAGGGAGTACAGAGTCAGCTTTTTTATGCATAGATGCCAGCTCCTGACCATGGAACGCAGTATGAATGCCTCATCGCCAAAGAAGAATGGGGGAAGGGTGCTGCCAGCATCGAATAGACAAGAGATTGCAGTCCTGTGAGGTGGATGAGGAGGAATGTACCAGGACCACATTGTATTTCTAGCTACTCTCCATGAGATTACATTTAATAGTAGAAAATTGGACTATGAGGGAAAAATTGGGCAGAGTTGGATCACTATGGGGTGAGAGAGGAAGTAGCAAGATATATATACAGGTAGCTACTGACGTGAGATTCCCCCCCATGACAAAATTAAAGTGGAACTTGGAGTAGTTTGGGTGTATATCTTCCATGTGGGTAGTAGCAGTTGTGACTGACTTTATTATGAACATATTACTGCAGGATAGTTTATATGTTGTAGTATTTTTAATGTATTTCTCCTCTCGCAGATTTCCAGTAAGCCTTTCAAGTTCAGAACGTTCACTTCCATCCGTTTCTGGTAGGGGATTAGGTAGTGCTCCTGTCTCTCCGAATCCTCCATCCATACTCCCGAAGACAGAAAGCCCTCCAGCAGCTTCCATTGTGACAAAAGAAGAAAAGAGGTGAGACATGAGCACTTGGAAAGCAATCTCCAGTTATTAATTATATGTTTAGGGTTGTTTTTATATAGCATACGTTTTGTGTGTGTATCAGATTACATGCAAGTATGTGCTTCTATGAGTGTTAAAAGTAGCCACTGCTAGAGAACAGTTGTGCCGCTTGTCTGCCCCTCACTGCCTTCTCTGTCATTCACAGAATTAAATTGCTATACTCCACAATGTATAGCATTCTCTGAATGGGTGGCGGAATGCTGCTATTTAGCCGCTGCACCTCCCATTGGCAGAACTAAACACCTTGTAGAGCGTAGTAATGCACGTTTTGTGAAGAGTGGAAAGGGCAGAAGGGGGCGGTGGGCAATCAGTGCAGCTTTTCTCTTTAGCAGCAACTGCAGTGAACTCTCAGAGCGCAGGTAGCCAGATACTCAGGAGAGCCACCTGGTGGTTCTAAAAAGGCACAGAACGGATTTTTCTTTTTTCAGTCTCCATGCCTTTACATATAACTAATCTTTATGGTGGTATATGTCTCCTGCCCCCTCTAAAAAAAAAAAAAAAAAAAAAAAAAAAAAATTCTAAAGTTTAGCATTAGTGTCTGGTCTTTGAAAAGAAAAATCTGCAAAACATATGCACTATAATAATGAAATACATGCATGTTTTATTCCTTTAAAAATGCTGCAAATACAGAAAAATGCCTGTTAATCTGCAATTAAGTTTGGATTGTGCCCATATGAATGCTTTATCGTGAACATTTGTGGGCCAAATCAGATTCACTTTGATCTACAGCACCCTTTACTTTTCCTTTTGCTCCCCCCAACACTTTGATCACCAATGTGATTGTAGAGAGGAAGACTCCTATACTCTTTTAACATCGAGTCCTAGTCTGATCTTACTCACTCCCTACCCCCATGTCATAGTGATGATGCCTTTTATACCCACCTTCAGTCAAAAGTGTCAGATTTTTTAGCTGCCTATATTTCTAGACAAAGTGAGGTGAACTCTACCAGAGTTTTAACCCTACCCCACCCTGCTAAAGCAATGTGTAAATTGCTATTTTTGTTAGTGACAATGGAAAAGGAAGTTGAAGGAAACAACCCACAAAAAATGAGTGGTTGAGCCACGGTTTGTGTCTCTCAGCCCCCACCCCCACCTTCTTTAAGCTGCAATGGGCAGAGTGTACACATGCTGCAATGCCTATATTTGGTAGTGAGGAGGCAGCATATCGTCTACTTACCTCATGCCAAATGCTTCCTAAAAAGGTCTGGCCACCAATTGCTTTCCAGAGGCACGGCAGTCCATGCCACTAGTATAAATGCCATAACTATCAGCTTTCTGTTAATCAGTGGCTCCGTCGGCGCTCTCCTGTCCGACATTGTTCAATTGAAATGTCAAAGAAGATGCTTGTAAAATTGTTTTAATAACAATAAAACGGCAGTTCAAAAATAAGTCTGAAAATGTCCGTATAAGGTCTAGGAATCAATACAGAGCATAATGGAAAAGTCCATCAGACAAAAAGATATCCGTGTGACATGAAGCACTGGGTTCTGTTTGGGAATCTCGCTGTGGCACTTTGTTCATTGGCTGCAGGGTGTTGTGCAGGTCCAGGGCCGTGGGCCATCCCTATGAACTCAGAACCTGAAGACCCCACGATGATGGGCAAAACCTGATGCCTGGACCCTATATATGGACCAGTGTTGTGGACAGGCAAGACAGGGTCACCCTGTAACTCCTGATGATTATCGTAATAGCAGGGGGGGGGGGCTTGCTTGGTATATATATTCACATTACAGTTTGAACTTCTCAAACTTGATGCTAATTCACAACCACTAAGATATTAGTCTTCGAGGGATGAGCAGGTGTTAAATCACACCACCACCACACTTTACCACCATTTCTGTCTAGAGTCTTTATAATGTACTCAGGGTGCTTCCTCCCACCCTTTTATCACAAGGACTTATCTACAGGACAGTCTACTCCTGGGTTGCAGCATCTCCTGGACATGCTTACCCTATTATCCGTACCCTACAGGGAAATACCCTTACCCATAGCTATGGCTGAAGCCTGGCAATAGAGAGCCAGAGCAACATTCCCTCTGTTAAAGGCCTGCGCAACACTCAACCTCACAATGACTGTGCTTCTATTGCATTGGGGCAGGAACTAATTTTAACACGGGTGTCTATATCTGAATCTAGTTCCATTTCAGGCACGCAACAGGCAGCTCACCTGACAAAGGCAGATTTTTTTGCTTTTACAGTACTGTGCAAAAATTTTAGGCTGGTGTGAAGCAGTGCTCTAAAGTAAGAATGCTTTCAAAAACATATATTTTGTTTCTTTTTATCAATTTAAAAAATGCAAAGTGAAGGAGGACAAGAAAATGTTTTTAAAAGCAATATTTGGTGTCATACGTTTACCTTTAAACCAGCATCAATTGCAGAATTGCATTTTGTAGGATTAGAGTCAGGTGTATGAATATCGAATTATACCAAGCAGGTGCCAATGATCATTAATTTCATATGTAGGGTGAAACCGTTATTAACTGAAACAGCTGTGTAGGAGGCTTAAAAGTGGATGAGGAACAGCCAAACTCTGCTGCAAAGGTGTGTTTGTGGAAGACCGTTTCATGTCACAGATCATACACTATGGCAAGATTGAGCACAGCAGCAGGACACAAGTTAGTTCTACTGACTCAGTAAGGCCTCTCCCAGGCAAAGATTTCAAAGCAGACTAGGGTCTCAGCATGTGCTGTTCAAGCTCTTTTGAAGAAGCACAAAGAAACAGGCAATGTTGAGGACCGTGGACGCAATGGTCAGCCAAGAACACTTAATGCAGCAGATGAGACACGTCATGCTTCCTTTCGACTTCAGAAAATATCCAGCAGTTCCATCAGCACAGAACCAGTAGGACCCCCCCAGGTACTACCCAGGTATCAACTGTCAAGAGAGGTCTGACCAGAAGTGGTCTTCATGGAAAAGGTGCGTTCAAAAAGCCGCACTCCGACGTGGAAACAAGGCTAAACTATTCAACTATGCACGAAAACATGGGAACTGGGGTGCATAAAAATGGCAACAGGAGCTGTGAACTGATAAGTCAAAATGTAAAATATTTGGCTGTAGCACGAGACAGTTTGTTCACCGAAGGGCTGGTGAACGGTACAATGATTGTCTACAGGTAACAATGAGGCATGGTGGAGGTTCCTTGCAAGTTTGGGGCTGTATTCCTGCAAAATGGAGTTAGAGATTTGGTCACAATCAATGGTGTCCTCAATGCTGAGGAATAAAAGCAGGTGCTTGTCTATCATGCTTTACCATCAGGGAGGCGATTGGCCCCAAATTTATTCTGCAGCAGGCCAACCTCAAACATAAAGCCAATGTCATTAAGAACTATCTTCAGTGTAAAGAAGAACAAAGAGTCCTGGAATTGATGGTTTGGCCCCTACGGAGTCCTGATCTTAACATCAAATCTGTCTGGGATTACATGAAGAGACAGAAGGATATGAGGCAGCTTGCATGCACAGAAGATCTGTGATTAGTACTCCAAGGTGTTTGGAACAACCTACCTGCCGAGTGCCTTCAAAAACTGTGCAAGTGAACCTAGAAGAATTGATGCTGTTTTGAGGGCAAAGGGCAAATATTCGTTTTTTTCCCTCTGTTCATTTACTTTCTATTCTGAAGAGATGTCCAGCCTAAGATTGTTTGGCTGGGCTTCTCCTATAGGTCACAGTAGTGCAATTCGTTTTGCACTCCTGTGACCCATTTTCAGCAGAGAGCAGTCTGAAGTCCGCTCTCTGCTGACGTCACTGGAATCAGTCCAGGCACTGCGTCATCACGACAAGTCTGGATCCCCCAGGTGCCTGGACTGATGCCTGTCTCACCCTCTCAGCAAGCCGCTGAGAGCCTGAGATGGCCCCTCCCCTCCACAGCTTAGCGCTCCAGTGATCGTGGAGGAGCAGAGAGAGTAGAGCTGCTGATTGACAGTCAACAGCTCTCCTCTCTGGGATCTGTTAGAACCGAGCCATCAGTGATGTTCGATGGCTCGGTTCTCAGTGTAGAGATGACAGGGGACCGATGCAGCATCTGTCCCATGCTGCAGCCACCTAGTTAAGTATAAAGGGGGGGGGGGGGGTGGAGAATCCCTCTCTTTTAATGGATGCAAATAAATTAACACTTCTATTTTTGAAAGCACTCTTAAAGTGGGGTTCCACCCAAAAAAACAAAAATACATTAAAAATCCTAAAAAAAACAAAAAAACATTTGGATATTTTTTTTTTTTTTAACTTACCTCTAAATGCCTGTTGCTAGGGGGTTCCTCGTAGTCTGCCCCTTCCAGTGCCTGGGCCGGTGACATCACTCCCCCCTCGGCACAAGAAGGGCTCCGCTCTGCTCCCTTGCCGCTGTCAATCATCTGGGACCCATTACAGGTCCCAGGTGACTGAGCGGCCAATCACGGCGTGCGGCGCCACTCGCGCATGCGCAGTGGGTGCCAGGCTGTGAAGCCACAGCCCGGCGCCCACAGTTGCAATGCCGGCGCCGCTGAACCGAGGGGGAGACGAGCGGGGCTTTGATCCCCCGCATCGCTGGACCCAGGAACTGGTAAGTGTCCAATTAAAAGTCAGCAGCTACAGTATTTGTAGCTGCTGACTTTTAATTTTTTTATTATTTTTTTTACCCGACCCCCTGGGTGGAACTCCTCTTTAAAGTGGTTGTTAAGCCACTCTGACCTCATCATACTATCTACGCTGTCTCCTAATGCTGTGTCCCCCTGTGTGTGTGTGGGATTTTTAAAAAAATGCGGATTATACCTAATTTCAGAGCGCCTCTCGGCGCTCACATGCCTGGCCGGCTTTCTCCTCTTACCGCCTGACAGCTGCAACGGCGCTCTAAGATGAGGTATAATCTGCATTTTTTTAAAAAATAAATCACACACAGCATTAGGAGACAGTGGATAATATGAAAATGTACATGTTGTTTCAGCAGCAGGAGCGATGGGGCAGGCACTGTCATGAGCTGACGGTGGGGGGGGGGGGAGCAGACAGCAGAGAGCGCATGATTGAGGCACGTAAACTGACCAAGGTGTTGGGGTTTAGCAGCCATGATGAACCATGGTCAGTTTACAGATGGGAGGGTAGAAACTGGCAGGATCAGCCAGGTATTTCAGGTGATAGAGCGGGCCAAATTACACAGCATTAGGAAATCGGGGGCTTCAGTAACCAAAACCTCCAGTGCTTATCCTCATGACACATCACAGGAAGCACCTCCATGGTTAACAGGACAGAATTAAAATTAGACTTGGGAAACTTAACATTAATAAATCACCGGGACCAGATGGCTTGCACTCAAGGGTACTTAGGGAACTCAGTCAAGTAATTGCCAGACCATTTTTCCTAATTTTTATTGACAGTCTACTGACTGGAATGGTACCAGCTGATTGGAGAAAAGCCAATGTAGCACCAATATTTAAAAAGGGCCCAAAATACATCCCTGGGAATTACAGACCAGTTAGCCTAACATCAATAGTATGTAAACTCTTGGAGGGGATGATGAGGGACTATATACAAGATTTTAGTAATGAGAACGGTATCATTAGCAGTAATCGGCATGGATTCATGAAGAATCGTTCTTGCCAAACCAATCTATTAACCTTCTATGAGGAGGTGAGTTGCCATCTAGATAAAGGAAGGCCCATAGACGTATATCTGGATTTTGCAAAAGCATTTGACACAGTTCCCCATAAACGTTTACTGTACAAAATAAGGTCCGTTGGCATGGACCATAGGGTGAGTACATGGATTGAAAACTGGCTACAAGGGCGAGTTCAGAGGGTAATGATAAATGGGGAGTACTCAGAATGGTCAGGGGTGGGTAGTGGGGTCCCCCAGGGTTCTGTGCTGGCACCAATCCTATTTAATTTGTTCATAAATTACCTGGAGGATGGGGTAAACAGTTCAATCTCTGTATTTGAGGACGATACTAACCTAAGCAGGGCAATAACTTCTACGCTGGATGTGGAAACCTTGCAAAAAGATCTGAAAAAATTAATGGGGTGGGCAACTACATGGCAAATGAGGTTCAATGTAGAAAAATGTAAAATAATGCATTTGGGTGGCAAAAATATGAATGCAATCTATACACTGGGGGGAGAACCTCTGGGGGAATCTAGGATGGAAAAGGACCTGTAGGTCCAGGTAGATGATAGGCTCACCAATGGCATGCAATGCCAAGCTGCTGCTAACAAAGCAAACAATATTGGCATGCATTAAAAAGGGGATGAACTCCAGAGATAATTCTCCCACTCTACAAGACTCTGGTCCGGCCGCACCTAGAGTATGCTGTCCAGTTCTGGGCACCAGTCCTCAGGAAGGATGTACTGGAAATGGAGCGAGTACAAAGAAGGCCAAGAAAGCTAATAGAGGGTCTGGAGGATATTGGTTACAAGGAAAGGTTGCGAACACTGAACTTATTCTGTCTGGAGAAAAGACGCTTGAGAGGGGATATGATTTCAATATACAAATACCATACTGGTGACCCCACAATAGGGATTAAACTTTTTCGCAGAAGGGAGTTTAACCAGACTCGTGGCCACTCATTAAAATTACAAGAAAAGAGGTTTAACCTTAAACTACATAGAGGGTTCTTAACTGTAAGAGCGGCAAGGATGTGGAATTCCCTTCCACAGGTGGTGGTCTCAGCGGGGAGCATCGATAGTATCAAGAAACCATTGGATAAGCACCTGAACGACCGCAACATACATGGATGTACAATGTAATACTGACATATAATCACACACATAGGTTTGACTTGATGGACGTTTGTCTTTTTTCAACCTCACCTACTATGTAACAGCACAAGCACTGTGATGTATAACATGCTTTAAAGGGACAGGATCCATTTTTTTTTTTTTTTTTTTAGGATAACAAACAATTTAATTTACAGCCTAAAACTATTGCACAGTAGTGTATGTCACAATTACTTGGACGGCTAACGGCTTTAATACCATTATCGCTGTCCAGGGCCTAAGTTGGATTCCAATATGTCCAGCCTAGAAATGGGAGTAAAGGGGACCCGGAGGCAGTGGAAATTTTTTTACCCTCAGGCTCTTATATACCTAAAGATGCAGCTTCATGCAACAAGCTTGCCAATATGGATTTGTTCACTTCTGTGCAGAAAATCATTAGCATTGTTATACTTCTCACCCTACCGCTTTGAGTACAAAGAGACCTACAAAATCTATAAAGATTCTCCTTGTTCATGAAAAATTAGATTTGGCAATCTATGGTGCGTAAAACACTCCATAAAACATTTTCACTCCTCGAAGAATCATTTCTAAACTCTATCCACTAGGGCTGCAACTAACGATTATTTTCATAATCGATTAGTTGGCCGATTATTGTTTCGATTAATCGATTATTCGGTTAATAACCTTAAAGTGTGGTGTATAATTTAGTTAATGTGTACAGTTTTTAAAAAAAGGTAATTTTATTCTTAAATATCTCTATGCAGTGGTAAATATAAATAACCAACTATATGGTTAGTAAGCAAAATATCGAATCCACTCTGAGCATAACAGACAGAAGAGATATACTGTATATACTATTAGAGGAGAGATATACTGTATATATTATTAGAGGAGAGATATACTGTATAAACTATTAGAGGAGAGATATACTGTATAAACTATTAGGAGAGAGATACTAAATATACTATTAGAGGAGATATACTGTATATACTATTAGAGGAGAGATATACAGTATATACTATTAAAGGGTGAATCTGGTAAATATCATCAGACTCAGTGATCAATTTTTTTTATTAAAAACAAAAACAATGTCTTCCTTCAAAAAAAAATGTAATTTTAAGAACGTTCGTTCTTTCATTCAGTGAATGTACAAAGATTTTTCGTCTGAATATTCTCGTCTGAAAATTGATCCATGTGGCCAGCATAAGGCTCAGTACACACCTATGCAGTTTGCTTTTCATCTGTTTCTGCAGTGCTTTTTGATGTGCGTTTTTGATTTTTGTGCACGTGATTTCTTTCTCGTACATCACGGGACACAGAGCCCCAGTAACTACTGATGGGTTATATAGGGTATCACTAGGTGATTGGACACTGGCACACCCTAAACAGGAAGTTCAACGCCCTATATAATCCCTCCCCTTACAGGGATACCTCAGTTTTTTTGCCAGTGTCTTAGGTGTTGGTCACGTGTAAAGGTGTGCTGTGCTGAGCTCCAAAGGGAATATCCTATATCCTATACAGGGGCAAGACAGGCGAACCGGATCCATTTCAAAGTGTCCTTTCTAGGCCGAATTTGATGGTACCCGGGCCTCGTGCCCTAAGAAACAAGGTTTTACCTGTAACGCTTCTCTTTTTAGAGAGCTGGACCCCGCATTTCAGAATTTGGTTTTTCTAGCCTTATTCTTGGCCGGGTGCTTTACAGGCCCAGAACTGTGGATCCCCCTATCCATAGGGGGCCCCAGTCTCTGAAGGTTTTTCCAAACGGAGCTCACTGTGAGAGGTGAAGATTGGGTCTGTATAACAGAACCCTGCAGCTGGATAAGGTAAGGGAGATTCCACAGAATTTTTTAATTCTAGTAGGTTTCTCCTTTACATAAATGTATGCTATGCCTATTGTCGCCACCGGGGGCTGCCAAGAGCACATACCTTCACATGCTTGATTGTCTGTCTCGGTGTTAACGCTGCACAGCTCCTCCAGCCGAGCTCCAGGTAGGATGGGGGGTTCTTCCTCAGGGATATTCCCTCCAAGATTAGGGGGGCCGCATTGGTCTGAGAGGCGGTAGTATAACGCACTATCACCGCCGCCACTACTATTTGGCAGACCCCATCATCTGCCGGCCTCTCCTTCCTCCTCCACCCCAGCCTCCCCTCCACGCTTGTCCCGGAGGGCCGGCTCGCGCGGGAAAGCGCACGGTTTTTGAAAAAAACGAGGATGGGCGGGTTTGGTCAGAGGAGGGGGGCGCAGCGTTAGCTTGACGTCCGGCGTGCTTAGACGCCCACATCGCCGGCTGCACAGGCTATAGGAAGCACACTTTTTCAGGTGCACACAGCCTTTGGAGGGACACAGAGCTGACGTTCGCATGTAAGGTGGGACACAGGCATTCTCCTTGGCAGCATTTACTTCGAAACATTTGACTGGGCATTGGTAGCAGCGGCAGGTGCTGTACTACCTCACTCAGCAGTCAGCGTTTGTGTGATACCTCCACCTTGTTTGCTTTGCACTATGGGTAGAAGAGGTACAAATACCCCAAAAACCAGAGGCTCTAGGGCAGGGCTCGACAAACCCCGGGCGCCAGGTCGCATTTGCGACTAGAATTAGCGACCTGGCGCCTGGGGCGGCACAGCTGGGGGGTCCTGTGTCCGTTCGACACCCCCCCCCTCCCGGCGATCGCGTTGGGCCGCGCCGGTAATTGAGGCCCCGGCTTTGCGGCCTACTGCAGTCCTATGGTTCCTTCTGCAATCGGGCGCCCTCTGGTGGTGGCCGTTGGTATGACAAGACATCCACCAATGCTAATGGAGCTTCCCCTGCCTGTTTTCACTGCCTGCTCATGTCCTTCCCTTTACTTAGAACCCCCAAACATTATATATATTTTTTATTCTAACACCCTAGAGAATAAAATGGCGGTCATTGCAATACTTTCTGTCACACCGTATTTGCGCAGCGGACTTACAAGCGCACTTTTTTGGGAAAAAATACTTTTTTTAATAAAAAAAAAATAAGAAAACAGTAAAGTTAGCCCAATTTTTTTTATATTGTGAAAGATAATGTTACGCCGAGTAAATTGATTCCCAACATGTCACGCTTCAAAATTGCGCCCGCTCGTGGAATGGCGACAAACTTTTACCCTTTAAAATCTCCATAGGCGATGTTTAAAAAAATTCTACAGGTTGCATGTTTTGAGTTACACAGGAGGTCTAGGGCTAGGATTATTGCTCTCACTTTAACGATCGTGGCGATACCTCACGTGTGGTTTGAACACCGCTTTCATATGCGGGCGCTACTCACATATGCGTTTTGCTTCTGCAAGCGAGCTCGGCAGGACGGGGCGCGTTTAAAAAAATTATTTTTTTTTCTTATATATTTTACTTTTTATTTTTACACTGTTTAAAAAAAAAAAAAAAAATGCTGTCACTTTTATTTCTATTACAAGGGATGGGGCACTTTTTAAATTATTTTTTTTTTCTTATTTTAACTTTTTTTTTCACTGTTCTTTAAAAAAATAAATAAATAAAAAATTAAAAAAAGTCACTTTTATTCCTATTACAAGGAATGTAAAAATCCCTTGTAATAGAAAAAAAACATGACAGGACCTCTTAAATATCAGATCTGGGGTCAAAAAGACCTTGGATCTCATATTTACACTAAAATGCATTAAAAAAAAAAAATTGTCATTTGAAAAAAAAATTATAAAATGTCCCTTAAAGAGCTATGGGTGGAAGTGATGATTTGACGTCGCTTCCGCCCTGCAATGACTTGGAGATGGGCGGGGGGGCCATCTTCCTCTCACTCGTCTCCATGGCAGGCCAGGGACAGATCCGGATCCCCTCCGCCGTTACCGACGGCCACGGTAAGCGGTGAAGGGCACCGAAGCGCGGCGGTAGGGGGGGCCCCTCTCCTGCCGCCGATAAAAGTGATCTCGCTGCGAATCTGCTGCAGAGACCACTTTTATCTGAAAGAGAACCGCCGGCTCTTGAAGAAGATACCGGGGTTATGGTAGCTAGCTGCTACCATAACAACGGTATTTCTCTTCAAAGACAGGACGTATATAGTCGTCCTGCAGGAAGGAAGTGGTTCATTAAAATGAATTTATTATTTGTCATCTCCCTGTTTGGCCCCTTTCACACGGGCTGTCTGATCAGGTTCGCCTGTCAGTTTTTCAGGCGGACCTGATTGGATCCTTAGCGGGAATATGGTGGTCTTATGTCCCTGCATGGCAGGAAATAAAAGCAGTCACATTAGTTCTAGTCGTCTCTGTGTAAATTTAAGATTGGTTAATTTTTATATTGAAAATAAAGCTGTCGGTCGTTTAAAAAAAAAAAAAAAAAAAAAAACCTGGCTCCTAACTTTTTTAGCTGGCTCCTAGATTCCAAGCAAATTTGTCAAGCCCTGCTCTAGGGGATCTCCCTCAGGCTCTGAGGACCCCCCTTCTGCAGCGCCTTCCCCCCCTGAAGGACCTGGGATGGCTGGCCAGGGAGAGCCGTTGGGGTCGGGGGCTGCATCTGCTTCTGGCACTTCAGCCCCTGTATATATTACGCAGGAGGTTTTTTCCTCAACCATTATCGGACTAAAGGAAAGATTAATGGCCTTAATCGCATCTTCACTCAGTGGAAGAAAATGCACTAGGTCTTCCTCTGTTACCCAGGACCCTCAGGCAGAGGAACTCTGGAGAAAAAGGAGAGGAATCCCTTTCAGAGGATCGGGATGGGACTGATGATTCCTCCTCTGAGGAATCAAGTGGAGAAGGGCCCTCTTCAGCTTCTCAAGATGAGAAGGTCTTAGTACAGATCCTTGCTGGATTGGTCCGCTCCACATTTAAATTACCCGTATCTGAGTCAGTTAAAGAACCCTCTTCTTCTTTGGGGTCACTGAAGCCTCCTCAAACAACACATGCTTTTCCTGTTCATAATTTGCTAGAAAAGCTCATTTATTCTGAGTGGGATCACCCAGATAAACGTTTTTTTCCGCCTAAAAAGTTTTCAACACTTTATCCTATGGAAGAAAAGTTTATAAAGATGTGGGGGATACCGGCCGTTGACGTCGCCATTTCCTCCGTAAATAAAAGTCTGACTTGTCCTGTGGACAATGCTCAGGGATCCTGTTGATAAAAAAATTGAATCCCTGTTGAAAGATATTTTCTCCTTAGTAGGTTCAGTAGTTCAACCTGCAGTGGCAGCGATCGGAGTCTGTCAATACTTAAGAGACCATGTTAAGCAGGTCCTCAAAGTTCTACCTGAACAGCAGGCCCAGGGGTTAGCTAACCTTCCAGCGGCCTTATGTTTTGCTATTGACGCCATCAGAGATTCTATCATCCAAACCTCTCGTCTTTCACTTGGGTTGGTGCATATGCATAGAATCTTATGGTTGAAAAATTGGTCAGCCGAAGCACCATGTAAGAAGCTTCTGGCTGGATTTCCATTTCGTGGTGCAAGGCTGTTTGGAGAGGATTTGGACAATTATATCCAAAAGATCTCCAGTGGGAAAAGCACTCTCTTACCTGTTAAAAAAAGGAGTAAGCGTCCCTCTTTCAAACGGCTCTTTCTCCAGTGCCAGGAGCATCAGCCTCCAGGCAGTCACGACAGCCTCCTCCGTCAGGGTCTAGAAATAAATTTCAGAGTCGACACCAGGGACAAAAGAAGTCCTGGGGGAAGAAGCCTACTAGACAAGATGCTAAAGCCTCTTTATGAAGGGGCGCCCCCGCTCGCTCGGGTGGGGGGAAGACTGCTACGGTTCTCAAAGCTCTGGCAGGAGGATTTCCAGGACAGATGGGTAATCTCCACGGTAACTCTAGGTTACAAACTGGAGTTCCAAGAATTCCCCTCTCCTCGTTTCCTCAGATCAAATGTCCCCAGAGATCCAGAGAAAAAGCCTTCGCTCCTTCTAGCATTAGAGCGACTATTGTCGCAAAAAGTCATCGTGGTGGTTCCCACGAGAGAACAAGGATTGGGATTTTATTCCAACCTTTTTACGGTTCAAAAACCAAATGGAGATGTCAGACCCATCCTGGATCTAAAGGATCTAAATCGATTCCTAAGGATTCAATCCTTTCGCATGGACTCAATCCGGTCCGTAGTCTCCATCCTACAGGGAGGAGAATTTCTGGCATCAATAGACATCAGAGATGCGTATCTGCATGTACCCATTTTTCCTGCTCATCAAAAGTACTTGCGCTTCGAAATAGAAGGACGCCATTTTCAGTTTGTGGCCCTGCCTTTCGGACTAGCCACTGCACCTCGAGTGTTTACAAAGATCTTGGCTCCTCCTCTGGCCAGATTAAGGGCTCAGGGTATAACTGTCATAGCATACCTAGACGACCTGCTCTTGATAGACCGGTCGGTAGCCTGTTTGAGCGGGAACTTGATGACCACAGTCAACTACCTGGAACACCTAGGTTGGATTCTCAACCTAGAAAAGTCTTTCTTAAAACCAGTAAGAAGACTAGAGTATTTGGGCCTGGTCATAGATACAAGCCAAGAGAAGGTATTTTTACCGCAGGCAAAGATCAGTGCCTTAAGAGAGCTGATTCAGGTAGTCAGGACCAAAAAAGGTCCTTCTGTCCGTCTTTGTATGAGGCTGCTGGGAAAGATGGTGGCTTCATTCGAAGCAGTTCCCTATGCTTAGTTTCATTCAAGACTGCTGCAACACAGTATCCTGTCTGCTTGGAACAAGAAGGTACAGGCATTAGATTTTCCGATGCACCTGTCTCCTACAGTGCGTCAGAGCCTCAGTTGGTTAATAACCGAAAGCCTGCAGAAAGGGAAATCCTTTTTACCTGGACAGTGGTAACAACGGATGCCAGTCTTTCGGGTTGGGGAGCAGTTCTGGAACAGTCGGCAGTCCGGGGGGGAATGGTCCGAAATCGAGAAGACCTTACCCATCAACATTCTGGAGATCCGTGCAGCGTATCTAGCCCTAAGGGCCTGGACTCTCAGGCTACAGGGTTGTCCTGTCTGGATCCAGTCCGACAATGCCACAGCAGTGACTTATATCAATCATCAGGGAGGCACCAGAAGTCGTGCAGCTCAGAGAGAGGTAAACCAGATTTTAGTCTGGGCAGAAAAGCATGTGCCATGCATATCGGCAGTTTTCATTCCAGGGATAGAGAACTGGCAGGCGGACTATCTGAGTCGCCAGCGGTTATTCCCAGGGGAATGGTCTCTTCACCCCAAGGTCTTTTGGGCCATATGTCAAAGATGGGGGATACCAGATTTAGATCTCTTTGCGTCCAGGATCAACAACAAGGTCAACAAGTTTGTGGCAAGAACAAGAGATCCTCTTGCATACGGGACAGATGCGTTGGTGATTCCGTGGCATCAGTTCTCACTGATCTATGCGTTTCCACCGATTATGCTACTGCCACGGCTCCTTCGCAGGATCTGGCATTAAAAGAAGTCGGTACTTCTGGTGGCCCAGAAGAGAGTCGGTACTTCTGGTGGCCCAGAAGAGCTTGGTATGCAGAGATAGTAAGAATGACAGTGGGTTCCCCGTGGACCCTACCGTCACATCCAGACCTATTATCTCAAGGTCCAGTATTCCATGCTGCCTTACAAACCCTAAATTTGACGGTTTGGCTGTTGAGACCCCCGTTCTGAGGAGTCGTGGGCTTTCAGGTCCTGTGATCTCTACTTTAATCAATGCTAGGAAGCCAGCTTCCAGAGTGATTTATCATAGAGTTTGGAGGACTTGTATCCTGGTGTGAAGCCAGGGCTTGGCATCCCAGAAAATATGTCATTGGTAGAATTCTTGACTTTCTACAAATGGATTAGAGATGAAGCTGGCCTTGAGTACCATCAAGGGCCAGGTCTCGCCCTTATCGGTGTTATTTCAACTACCACTTGCTTCTCATTCCTTGGTCCGAAGCTTTATGCAAGGGGTGACGCGTCTTAATCCTCCAGTTAAAGCGCCCCCAAACCCCTGGGACTTGAATTTGGTTCTGTCGGTTTTACAGAAACAGCCTTTTGAGCCTATACATCAGATTCCCTTGGTCTTATTGACAAGGAAGTTAATTTTCCTGGTAGCCATTTGTTCTGCTAGAAGAGTATCCGAGTTAGCAGCCCTTTCCTGTAAAGAGCCTTATTTGGTCATGCATAAGGATAGAGTGGTATTGCGCCCTCATCCTAGCTTTCTACCAAAGGTGGTTTCAGATTTCCATCTAAACCAAGATATTGTTCTGCCTTCCTTTTTTCCAGATCCCTGTTCCACGGAGGAAGAGTCACTACATTCTTTGGATGTAGTTAGGGCAGTCAAGGCCTATCTGGAAGCAACTGCTCAAGTTCGCAAAACTGATGTTTTGTTCATACTACCAGAAGGTCCCAATAGAGGGCAGGCAGCATCAAAGTCTACCCTTTCGAAGTGGATTCGACAAATGATTATTCAGGCTTACGGTTTGAAGCAAAATATTCCACCTTTTCAAATCAGGGCACACTCCAAAAGGGCAAATAGTGCCTCTTGGGCAGTGCATCACCGGGCCTCCATGGCTCAAATCTGCAAGGCCGCAACCTGGTCTTCAGACAATACATTCACCAAATTTTATCAGGTGCATGTGGGAAGGCATGAGGATATCGCCTTTGGGCGTAGTGTGCTGCAGGCAGCAGTACGAGGTCCTCAGGTCTGATTACACAATACTTGTGTGGTCCCCTCCCCTCAAATAGCACTGTTCTGGGACGTCCAATCAGTAATTACTGAGGCTCTGTGTCCTGTGATGTACGAGAAAGAAAATAGGATTTTTTATAACAGCTTACCTGTAAAATCCTTTTCTTTTGATGTACATCATGGGATACAGAGGTCCCGCCCCTCTTCTAATACACTTATATTGCTTTGCTACAAAACTGAGGTATCCCTGTAAGGGGAGGGATTATATAGGGGGTTGAACTTCCTGTTTAAGGTGTGCCAGTGTCCAATCACCTAGTGATACCCTATATAACCCATCAGTAATTACTGTGGCTTTGTGTCCCGTGATGTACATCAAAAGAAAAGGATTTTACAGGTAAGCTGTTATAAAAAAATCCTTTTTTTGCTGCGATTTGCGTTTTTGCATTTTTTTGGCCAATTTGTTGTTGGGCAGATTAAAAAACATATTGCTGCAAAAACGCATTACATGCTTTTCTGCAGCTGTTCTATTAAAGTATATTGAAACAAAAAAACACTGTTTTGCGTGAACGTGTCCCATAGGAAACCATGTGAATAAACTGTAGTGTGTTTCTGCAAAAAGCACCAAAAAACATAGATGTGAACCAGGTCTAAGACGTTTAGCAACATAATGGGGTGAAAAAAAAACTAAAATTAGCCCTTTATAGTACAAAAAAAAAAAAGCAGATAATCACTACTGTAAGGGGTTAATTTTTTTTTAGTGTAGGACTGTGAAAGTAATATTTGCAGTAGCAATTATTTGCTCTTTTTGTACTATAAAGGGCTCATTTTAGTTTTTTTTTTTTTTAACCCCATTATGTTACTGGCCGATTATGAAAATAGTAATTGATTGATTTCATAATCGATTAGTTGTCCGCAGCGCGGTGATCAGTGGTGCTTTGTGTCACTGACACACCGCATCTCTGATCGTGGCAAGGAGACTCTGATGGAGGCTCCTTACCACATGATCAGCTGTGACCAATCACAAGCTGGTCACAGTGTGAACCAGGAAGTTCCGGTAAACGTTTTTCTCGGTTTGCGCTGACAGGGAGAGACTATCGGCGGCTCACCCTGTCAGAGGGGGGATCTGCACTGATAATCGGCACATTGATAATCAGCGCAGCCCCCATGAGAGGTGCCACAACAATGCCAATCAGTGCCCATCAGCTGCCAGTCGTTGCCCATCAGGAACGCCTGGCGGTACCCACCACAGTGCCAATCAGTGCCCATCTGTAACACTTGTCAGCACCTCATCATCAATGCTACCCATCAGTGCCACCTGTCAGTGCTCCCTGTCGATGCCCATGCTGCCTGTTAGTGCCCATCAGTGCTACATATCAGTGCCCCCCCCCAATAATTTATTTTTTAGTTGATCAAAAAATAAAAACCCCAGAGGTGATCAAATACCACCAAAAGAAAGCTCTATTTGTGGGAAGAAAATTGTAACGACACCCCGAGTACGAAAGGGGTTAAAGTCGTTTAGGACATTCCCTAACCAAACACAAAGTCAGCTACCGAGCACTTCAATCAGCTGAACAAGGAACCCATACAAATAATTCTCCCCCAAAATACGAGACAAGGCTCTGTCTTGAGGTTCAAGCAGGAATTAATCTTTATTCAAACACATGTTATACAGATCCCACTTCAAAACACTTCCCCCCCACCCTTGGAAAACAGTGCTGGTTAAACTGTTCAATGACAATGGACACACAGGTCAGGTGTGTTTAACTTCTCATCAGTAAACAGTCTTAGCAGGGGGGGCTGCTGGAGGAATCCCCCCCCCCCCCCCTCCATAGAGATAAACATCCCATAATCCAAGGCAGACAGACACAATAAAATATTGGAATACAGCCACACCCCAAACTAGCACAGCAAATAGTACACAACACAATGAGACAGCACACATTATATATACATATATACAGCATTGGGTCTGACTAGCACAGATCATAGTGGGGTTCTCATTCACCCTGTGCCCCTATTAGTGGCTCCCGTCACAGTCCGGCATTCATGTCTATGAACGCAAATGCTGGACTCGGGAGTGCGCCCGCAAGGTAACCCCCCCGGGAGAGCGCTTCTCCTCGGGGGTTATCTGATGAGGGGAGGAGCCGCCGAGGGACCCCAGAAGAGTATGTTCGGGGCCACTCTGTGCAAAACGAGCTGCACAGTGGAGGTATATGTTAAAGGCTTTTTTTTTTTTTAAATAAAAATCCGAGCCTTTACAATCGCTTTAAATTTCCTCTGAGATAAAGAAAATACCTGTCACCTGTAGACATCTAAAATGCCAATGTGCCTATTCACAAAAGTCCTCTTCTTGCGCCTCATAGAACTCGGGGCATCCTGGTCAAAGGTTATTTTGACCATCTGTTGGAGGACTCCTCTCCTTTACTTTCTAGCTGTCTGCCAGCGTCCACAGGACAATTCATATGTGCCAGGATTTCCAAACATCTGTACTCTAGCCTTCTCTTTGCCTGGAAAACTTGGTTGTAGTCCTGGACATATCCCAAGTTAAAGTGAATGTAAACCCCCTTCCTATACCCAGCAAAGTGAACAGCCTCAGATGATACACATCTCCCTACATAAGTTTTACATGCATATATGCGGTCTTCAGCATGCTATATTCTTTAGAATTGTTACATCGTGTTAGAATTTTTACTTAACCACTTTAGCCTCGGACGATTTGGCTGCTGAATGACTAGGCCATTTTTTGCAATTCGGCACTGCGTCACTTTAACTGACAATTGTGCGGTCGTGCGACGCTGCACCCAAACAAAATTGACATCCTTTTTTCCCCACAAATAGAGCTTTCTTTTATATTGCCTTTGCGGTTCTTATTTTTTGCGCTATAAATAAAAGAGCGGCAATTGTGAAAAAAAAACCACAATATTTTGTATTTTTTGCTATAATAAATATCCCCCCCCCTTTTTTTAAAAAAGCTAATTTTTTTCTCAGTTTAAGCCGATATGTATTCTTCTACATATTTTTGATCACAAAAAATCACAATAAGCGTATATTGATTGGTTTGCGCAAAATCTATAGCGTCTACAAAATAGGGGATAGATTTATAGCATTATTATTTATTTTTTTATCGGGACTGCGACATTATGACGGACACATTTGACACATTTTTGGGACCATTGGCATTTATACAGCGATCAGTGCTATAAAAATGCATTGATTACTGTAAAAATGTCACTGGCAGGGAAGTGGTTAACACTAGGGGGCGATCAACGGGTTAACTGTGTTCCCTGTGTGTGTTTCTAATTGTAGGGTCAGGGGACTGACTTAGAGGAAATGACAGATCGTGGTTCCTAGCTATTAGAAACACACGATCTGTCTTTTCTCACAGAGCAGAACAGGGATTTGTGTGTTTACACACACACACACTTGCGTGTTCTGCCCCTCATGCCCGCGATCGCTCGTGGCCGGTGGTCATCGCGACCGGCGGCCACGAGCATCGGCACCCCCGCAGTGTAGCGGGCGCATGCGCCAGCTATCCTGATCCCACGAGCCGACGTATAGCTTCGACGGCTTGCGGGATCGTGCCGACCTGCCGCAGTAAAATGACAGCGGCTGGTCGGCAAGCGGTTAAATAAACAGTAAATATTGCTGCGCTGTTATGTATAATCGCTAGCTAATCTAAATAATATTACACTATTGTTGTGACCTAAATCCATACATTATTAGATATAGAAGGGGCTATGTGCTACATAATACATCCTAGTGGAAAATACAATAAAAGTGCTAAATGTAAAGAAATGGCAGTGTGCACATTGCATAAAATAAATATGATTAAATGTCTTGGTGTGGGGATGAGCCCAAGTGATGGATCCCCTCTGAAAAGTGATATAGAAAGTGTCTTTTCCTTCTTGTTGTATTTTTGAGTCTGCCCGAGTGATTGCTGGATTAATCTGGCTGTTGCCATCTTACGGCCTCCTGTGCTGACGGCGGCCATCTTGCTACACCCGTACCAGCCAAAAGGACACAAAGTGTCGGTGGACATCTTGCTACACCCTGGACAGAAAAAAAGGACATAGAATTCTACTAATTTTTTAACTTTTTTTCTAAACTTTTTTTTTTTACTTTAACTTTTCAAACGGACAGCTCCTCCTGACGTTACCCGGGTTGCCCTAGCCTGCAGCATCCGCCGCCGCTACCCCTTCTACCACCACACAACCGATCATTGCCATGCCAACTCTGCTCCGGGACAGAGCCCGAGCGGCACCATGGCACCTTGAGCTACTCACTCCATAAACACGCACACCAGAGCAATCTCCCATCAAGTGCGCCATAAGTTATTCAGTTTACACCCTCTGCAGCCTAAGGAATACCGCTACAACATTACCAACCACCTCCCAAACAATATTATGAAAAGAACAACTTTTAAGAACAAATTTGAAACCAACCATCCAAAACAGGAATGCACCACATCCAGGACAACACCTATCATGCGCCCTGATCAACACTAGATCAGCAGTCAAGCACAAACACGAAATTAATGATTTTATCACTCATCACAACACAGACTGTCTCTTCATCATGGAAAGCTGGCTAACACCTGACTGTAACACCATTCTAGCAGATTTAGTGCCTGAGAACTACCGCATCCTAACTGAGCACAGAGTTGGTCAAAGAGGAGGCGGCCTAGCAGGGATCTACAAATCTCACCTCACGTTCACAAAACCAACTTTACAGAGCTCACTGCCATTCATGGAAACACTCACACTTCAATGTCAAACAACACCCCAGGACACCATTCACATACTACTGTGCTATGGACCACCGGGACCAAAAACCCACTTCCTTGCACCTTTTATCGAATTCATCTCTACATACACCTTGAAAACCACAAATCTCCTGCTACTTGATTACTTTAATCTCTGGGCAAACTCCTCCCAGGACTCCATCGCTACCGCTTGCATCAACCAACTGGAAGCACTAGGCCTGCAGCAACTGATAAATGCTCCCACGCATGCTTCGGGGAATACCCTCGACCTCATCTTCAAACAAAACATTGATATTAGCACACTTGATATCATGCCATTGCCTTGGACTGACCACCATGTGATCAAATTCAAAATGAACATCACTTACCAAATACCAACAAACTCAATGACAATAAACTGGACAAGATCACAGAAGAAACTATACTCACAACTTTTCAAAACGACACTATCCAACAAAATAGCGGTGTTAACTCAAAACTTCTCAACTGAAGAGACACTAAACTCCCTTAACACAGCATTATTACAGACAGCAGACATAGTCGCACCAATAAGCAGAGCAGCCACCCGCAAAAACAATTCGGGCTGGTTTAATGACTAGAATGCAGAAGAGCTGAAGGAGCATGGAAAAGGAACCCAACAATGGAAAGCCACACAAATTACAAGGATTGCAGAAAAAAGAGGGTTCCTCAAAAAGAAACCCCAGGTTGGACTTTAAAGGCACAGCAAACCAAAAGGATAGCAAAAAATAATAAACTTTAATTTAATACACAAATTACAAATCACTCACCACAAGATACCACAAAGCCATCTTCATAGCAAAAGAAGAACATTTCTCCAAAACAATCTCAAAAGCCATAAACTGCCCTCGAGCACTCTTCAAACTAGTCGCCCAGACTATGAACCCCACCTGTTTAGAGTCTCCAGCAAACGAAACACAAGAATTCTGCAATGAGTTATCTGATTTTTTTTCATTGACAAAATCGCAACCATTCGGGAAATTATTCAGCGGAACATAACAAGTAACCCCACTCGGCCAGAGCAAGAAGACAAAAACCAAACACAGGTTCTACAACCACCGAGATTTACTCTGGTCCCAATCACCATTGACACCACCAAAACGATCATCAGAAACCTCCGAAACAGCACATCGCCAAACGACATTATTCCCACAAAACTTCTGAAAGGATGTATGACATCTTGGCACCCATCATAACATACCTCATAAACCAGTCATTTAAAGAAGGAATCGTACCGACCTCCCTTAAGCAAGCCACAATTAAACCCCTCCTAAAGAAGCCTAACCTCGATCCCAAAGACCCAAACGACCGCAGACCTGTCACAAGCCTCAACACCATCTCCAAAATTATCGAGAAAGCAGTAGTACAACAGCTACAACTCCATCTGGACACCCATAAACTGTTGGACCCACTACGATCTGTTTTCCGCCCTGGCCACGGGGCAGAAACTGCACTCCTCAAAATCTGGGATGACACCCTTGAAGCAGCAGATGAAGGAGAATCGTGTCTCCTGGTGCTGCTGGACCTTAGTGCAGCGTTTGATACAGTAGACCACAAAACCTTGCTCACTCGTCTAACAGAAGTAGCTGGAGATTGCAGACTCAGACTTACCCTGGTTCGCATCCTTCCTAGAGAACCAATCTCAGAAAGTGAAACTAGGAGCTTTCACTTCGGTAGCACGAAAAATTACATGCGGAGTCCCTCAAGGATCACCCCTGTCGCACCTGCTCTTTAACATCTATCTCCGCCTACTCCTCAAAATCATCAGCAACCAGTACCTACTTTATCACTCCTAGGCGGATGACATCCAACTACCTACGCATCACCAACAAAAAAGACCAATACCAGGCACTGGAAAACTGTCTCTCCTTGATCGACCATTGGATGACGGAGAGCTCCCTTAAACTCAACGGATCTAAAACAGAACTCCTCTTCCTCCACACAAACCGAAACAAAAACCCTGGCACGATGTCCACACCACTCACCTTCGGACAACCCAGCACTAAAGCCAAAAGCCTCGGAGTCATCTTTGACTCTTACATGACGATGGATGCACAAATAGGATCAGTAGTCAGCGGATCCCACTACCTTCTTCGCCTATTGCATAGATTCATCCCGGAAGGAGATACAGCAGCAGTAGTTGGAACAATCATCAATTCCCATCTCGACTACGCAAATCCCCTCTACCTAAGACTTGCAAAATGCCAAAATTCACGTCTACAAATTGTCCAGAACACAGCAGCCAGACTGGTAACTGGAAAAAACCCTGGGAATCAATCCTTCCGTCCCTGAGGACCCTCCATTGGCTAGCTGTGAAGGACCGAGTTACATTTAAGACCCTCTGCCTCACTCACAAATGTACACAAGGAAAAGCCCCGCAATACCTCTGCGACAAAATAAAGCACTACACCCCAGGTCGCCCTCTCCAGTCAACTAACCAGAACCTCCTCCACATCCCCAAGACCTGTTATAAATTACAAGGCGAACGAAGGTTCGCAGTCCAAGGACCACGGCTATGGAACGCTCTACCCTCGGACATCCACTTGGAAGAAAACCATCTGGCCTTCAGGAAGAATCTGAAGACCCAGGCGGACACTGGCGGCAAAAGCTCCCTGAGGCAATTTAGTTTGCATAGGTAGCGCTATACAAGTTATTCATTCATTGTGCAAAACACCGCAATGTGCATATAGAATTTTTACTTCCTCATTCAGCAGTAGGAGTGTAGTCCTGGCTTACACTGTGTGACAGCTGGTTGGAGGAAACCCCCCCCCCCCCCCCCCATAAGCAGAAGAATGAAGATACTTTCAGAGCTTGTGCTGTGACAAGACAAGCGCTCTGCTAATCTATTTATAGCACCCAACCCTGACACGCATTTCAGGCTGGTTTTAGAACTTGTCAGAAGTTATCATGCTGATAGCAGAGGAACAAAACAACAGTGTTAATTTTGTCAAGAAAACGTTTTCGTCAGTGGCATTTTTACAGTGACGAAAACTAAATGAAAAGTACAGCACATTTTCATCCACTGACAAACTATGACGAAAACTATGACGAATATCAAATACATTTTTGTTAACTAACACGAAAACGGGAAGAAAATGTGAGGCAGGAACGTTTACCCTTGTGAACTAACTTCTGGTTTTCACGGAGCTCCACCTGCTTCCGCAATCCGCTCCCAGCAAGCATGCGCGTTCGACTGTGCACCGTGAAGTCTGCCAGAGACCAGAGAGCAGCACTGTGCAGTCCCACTCCCGAGTCCCAACATTACAATTACAGCAGGTCTGAGGCCTCCCCTCAGACCACCGTCCACCCAGAGCACTGTGTGCAGCATTACAGGCCTCCTCTGACCACTGGCAGTGGCATCCAGGGCACTGTGCATTACAGGCCATCTCTCAGACCTGAGACCACCATCCAGCACTGTGCAGCATTACAGGCCTCCTCTGACCAGTGACCACTAGTATGGCGGCACCCAGAGCACTGTGCATTACAGGCCACCTCTCAGACCTGAGACCCCCATTCCAGCACTCTGCAGCATTACGGGCCTCCTCAGACCACCGTCCAGAGCACTCGGCAGCATTACAGGCCTCCTCAGACCACCGTCCAGAGTTGCTAAATCCGTATCTGTGAGTTTGTTCAAACCTTAATAACATAAATAATATGATATTGGTTTTTCTCTAGGAGTATATAATGAATTGGGAAATTCTATAGAAATGCTTTAATAATGTACCCCAAGGTTCATGCTGGGACCCATACTTTTTAATACCTTTATAAATGATGTTGGGTCTGGGATTAAAAGTAACATTACTGTCTTTGCAGATGACACTAAGCTATGCAGTGGAATAACGTCCTTACAGGATGTCTCCATTTTACAAGCCGACCTCAATGCACTGTCTAATTGGGCGACTATGTGGCAGATGAAGTTTAATGTTGATAAATGTAAATTTTTGGGGACTAAGAATAGGCATGCATCATACATACTAGGGGGAGTACAATTGGGGGAATCAATGGTGGAGAAGGATCTGGGGGTTTTGGTAGCTCATAAGCTCAATAATAGCATGCAATGCCAAGCTGCGGTTTCCAAAGCGAGCAAAGTCCTTTCTTGTATTGAGAGGTATGGACCCCAGAGAGAGATATCATTTTGCCCCTGTACAAATCATTAGTAGGACCTCATCTGGAATATGCAGTGCAGTTTTGGGCACCAGTTCTCAAAAAGGATATCAGGGAACTGGAGAACATGCAGAGAAGGGCAACCAAACTGATAAGAGGCATGGAGGAACTCAGCTATGAGGAGAGATTAGAGAAACTGAATTTATTCACTCTTGAGAAGAGGAGATAAAGGGGGGATTTGATCACCATGTATAAATATATAAGGGGTCCATATAGTGAACTTGGTGTTGAGATATTCACTTTATGGTCAACACTGAGGACAAGGGGGCACTCCTTACATCCAGAGGAAAAGAGATTTCATCTCCAAATACGGAAAGGTTTCTTCACAGTAAGAGCTGTGAAAATGTGGAATAGACTCCCTCCAGAGGTGGTTCTGGCCAGCTCAGTACATTGCTTTAAGAAAGGCCTGGATTCATTCCTAAATGTACATATTATACCTGGGCAATAACATTTATAGGTAAAGTTGATCCAGGGAAAATCCGATTGCCTCTCTGTGATCAGGAAGGAATTTTTTCCCCTGCTGTAGCAAATTGGATCCTGCTTTTATGGGGTTTTTTTGCCTTCCTCTGCATCAACTGTGGTTATAGGATTGGGTATATGGGATTGTGTATATATATATTTTTTTTATGGTTGAACTAGATGGACTTGTGTCTTTTTTTCAACCTGACTATGTAATTACAATTTAACTAAACACATTAGATTTTAGTTGACTAAAATAATTTTATTCGACTAAAATGTACTGGAGATTTTAGTCGACTAAAATGGGACTAAAATGAAAATTACATTTTAGTCAAAAGGCTAGAACTGAAACTAAATCAAAATTCGATGCCAAAACTGACAATGTGAAACAGCAGAAAGACACGGGACTCGGGGCTTTGGAGAGAGATAAGTAAACACTACAGATAGATGTCCTTAGGTCAAATTTCATGAATCGAGTTTACATCCACTTTAAGGATTTTCCATCCAGAGAGGAAAATTCTCTCCCTGAGCTTATGCTTGAGAATTAAAATGTTTATTTACCTAAAAAAACGGATCCTGTTCCCTTTTAAGCATGTTGTACAGCACAGTGCTTGTGCTGTGTAATTTGGCCCCTTCTATCTCCTAAAAAACTTGGCTTATCCTGCCTGGCTATACACTCCTCCCTGTAAACTGATCACGGTTTATCATGGCTGCTGAGCCCTGTCGCCGTGGTCAGTTTACGTGCCTCCGTCATCCGCAGCCCTTCTCTATCCTCTCCCCTGTCCCCCCCCCCCCTCCCCTCCCTTCCCACGGTTTATCATGGCTGCTGAGCCCTGTCGCCGTGGTCAGTTTACGTGCCTCCGTCATCCGCAGCCCTTCTCTATCCTCTCCCCTGTCCCCTCCCCCCTCCCCATCCTTCCTGTGTGCTTGTGTCAGTGCCCACCCCTCCCCTCCTGCTCTCATAACTACTATAAAATCCTCCCATCCCCTCTGTAACATAACAATGTGTTCCTGTGTTGTATAAAAAATATGCCGATCTGTACCTATATCAGAGCGTCTCCCGGGGCTTGCGTGACTCCTTATTAGTTATTCTAGAATAACTGAGTGCTGTCTCCAAAGTATCGTGTGACCGCCTTCCTATGCAAGTTTCCATCTATGTCCACTTAGAGTGGTAAATGCCTTTTTGACCCATATGTTAGCTCAGGGGTCCAATTGCTGAGGTGAGCGGTTTGGCTAGCTGGTGGTGGAATCACGGATTGCATTGCACTGTATGAACTGTTATGAGCACCTAGACCACCGCAGAGGAGACCTCTTTTCTATCAACTTGTTGATTTCTACATTAAAGGGGACTTTTTATTTATGCTATGAGTAACATTCGAGTCTTCTGGTTGTATTTATAGCGCTGCACTGCTTATTTATTTTGATGAGAGTTTTATGTCTTATGGTAGCCACCTACGAGGCTGAATCATTCATCCAGTTTTATTTAAGACCCCTCCCAACACAACATCTTGTCGACTCGGAACAAGCATGCTCCTTTTCTTGACCTACCTATGTTCCTTTCCAACCAAACAAGGAATTTTCTAACTTGGCAGATCTCCAGGCCATCCTTAACAATAGGAAAGTCTTTCCATCCTTAGAACAAAGGATTAAGTCTGGTTCATGGAGCAACACCCTTCAAATAGGCACCTCATCCCAAATGATCAAGAAATAGAGCTATGGGGTAAGGGGGATTTTTGCGGTGCCAGTAAGAGTACAAAATAAGCAAGTAGCTTTAAAGTGGTAAAACATTTTATTATTACAAAGTTTAAAAAAAATACAAAATACATGTTCACAATAGTAACAATGATGAAGTGATCATAATTATAGGTAGGTTCATAAAGAGGGGGATGAATACATTGCACGCTAGCCCAACATGTTTCACTAATTGCTTCTTCAGGGGATGTGCAATTCAAAACAGAATCCACATAGCGAACCTATCAAAGATTGCCACCAGAAACAAACCAAGCCGGATTCAAACCGTCCCCCTGAAAACCCCCCGAGTTGAGGGAGACGGTCAAAAATGTGGTCATAGATGCCCTCTATGACCACATTTTTGACCGTCTCCCTCAACTCGGGGGGTTTTCAGGGGGACTGTTTGCCACCAGAAACAAACCAAGCCGGATTCAAACCGTCCCCCTGAAAACCCCCCGAGTTGAGGGAGACGGTCAAAAATGTGGTCATAGATGCCCTCTATGACCACATTTTTGAAACATGTTGGGCTAGTGTACAATGTATTCATCCCCCTCTTTATGAACCTACCTATCAATATGAAAAATGTATTTAATCTAGTATGCCAGCAGCAGAATTTACCTACAGGCACTACACAGAAAAAATCAGAGGCGCTATTAACCAATAAAAGTGAACATGTGCTACACACCAGTGATGGTGTGACCCCCTAAAGGAGTCAGCGTATCCAAATAATTAAAGTGAACCGACAAAACTGTGTACAGGAAAAAATGTTCAAGACCATATATAAAATGCACTCAATGTGTGGTAAACATACAGTGATGATGTGACTCCCTCCGTATAACTCACCATCAATGAGTACATCTATTAAACTAGAATAATAATGCCTCTTCAGTGATAAAGTGCAACATATTCAAGCTAAGCATGCATTATATACATAGAAAATATTCACACTTTCAAAATATCAGTCCAAAAAAATATTAGTCCAAAAAAATTATTATGACAACACACGTGATGAATAGTGTTCTAAATAAGTGTTCAATCTTGATGCAACCCGGTGATAGCATAAATCATCCACCTCTCCCTTGGTGCACGGTGCTTCCACTCCCTTAAGAATAACACTCACCGACTAGCTTTGCCTGCACTCTCATGCACGGCAAAGATCGCTTGTTTACCACCCCCGGGTAATAGGATCAGTCGTTGTTTCCACGGTGATTGTTTCAACATAAGGCCCACATAAAAGAAATAAAAGTGCTCCAAATAGTGTGAACCAATTTAAACACTTTTAATAAAATCACCACAATCTTCTAATATATCACTCACATTTAAAACGATAAAAATCAGCCAAACGATTAAAGTGCAGATCACATCAAACGGTGTGTAGTGGAACCAAACTGCAACAAATGGTCACGGCGGACCCGGGGTGTGTCGGCGCACAGCGTTCAATCTCACCACCTCCCTGACAGCTCCTCCGCGTCTCCGTGTACTCACAAACTTCCTCCCTCCGTGAGGATAGCAGCACTGTGTGTCACGTATTACGGCCACGCCCCCGACATGTTTCGTCACAAGATGACTTATTCATGGGATAGGCCGCATTCCCCATCAATCACCCCTTATATGCATATTCAGCCTGCGTCTAACAAGTCACGCTCTGCGCCTGCGCACATCTCGGGTCCCCGCTGTCTGAATTATGCTGGGAACTACACAGCAGTGCAAAGCAGGGGTCAGATCGAATAATGACATGGACTGATGTTAACAACAATGAATACATACTAATTGGTTTAAATGACACACACGGTTATACTCTACAATGGTCACTCGATTGCAAGCCTTAGTGCGGGTTGACATTAACTGCCTAAACATCCGCTCTCCAAATAGAGTTCATAAGGCTCATAGGGTAAATTGTCTCTCTCTATATATATGCACCTCACTACTCCATATACCTCTATATATTGAAGACATCAGTCATATATACACATAGTACGATGCTAAATAGTGGATTAATCTATAAATGAGAATAGACCCAGAAAATAAAAATAAAATATTAAAATATTAAAGTGTTATAATTAATCTTCATTAAAAATAAATCCCATGTGTGATAATTAGCTGATGTGCATGTTGAATGATAAAAGGACTTAAATCTAGAAACATGGATACATTAAATGTATTGCAGTATGTGATGAGTACTTTCTATGAGAATTAATGATGAATGACAAAAATCGCATATAAAAAAATCGCATATAAAAATCGCACTTAAAAATCATATGGAGTTTATCCCTAAACCCCAATCTGCCTCAGATTTAATCATACCTAATAAACTGTACATGTGGGATATTCTCGACTAGTGGATCCGCCACGCAAGCCTTCACAAACTGTGGGATATGTTCCTTAGCCCTGGTTAGAAATAATTCATCCCTAGGGGATTAGAAATAAACTACCACTAAAAGTCATTGATGAAACGGTTTAAATCTAGTTCTATATTCAACCCCTTGGGGGCCAGACTTTTCAATAGAAATATCCACCTAGTTTCCCTCTGGGACAGGTTTCTTACTCTATTAGAGCCCCTCCATGTTGGGTGAACTACATCTATCCCGCAGAACTGCAATAAGGAAGGGTCCTGCTGGTGTTTTTCCTTAAAATGCAGGGAAACACTATGGTACTTATAACCATTTTTTATATTGGTTAGATGCTCGGCGATTCTAACCCTTAAAAGCCTCTTTGTTCTCCCCACATATAAAAGGCCACAGGGGCACCACATGAGATATACTACGTGTGAGGAGTTACACGTACTGAACTCCTTAATATCAAAAGATTCCCCATCCCTATTAGTCACACTTTTTATCCCTCTGTGTTTCACTTTAACCGTCCTACAACAAATACATCTTCTGCAGCAATAAAATCCCTTAAAATCCAATCTCAGGTCATACTGTCCTGGTGGGTTCAGAATTTTCTTAACCACCAGGTCACCAAAATTTGGGGCCCTCCTATATATGAATTTAGGGTGGCTAGGTAATACTTCTCCCAGGTGTCTATCCCTGCAAAGAATATGCCAATATCTTTTAAAAATGTCTTCAATGTCCTTGTATTGACAGTGAAAACCAGATATAAAGCCAAACTGGTGTTGGTTATCTTCTACTCCCGTGTCTTTTTTAGTCAGGCACTGCTCTCTAGGCATTTCCGCCACTTCCTGAATGACCCCATCCAATATTTCCTCTCCATAACCTCTTTGTATAAATCTATTTTTCAAGGTACCAGCCTGCTCAAAGAAATCCTCTAATTCTGTACAATTCCTACGTACTCGCAACATTTGTCCTTTCGGGATATTTCTTATCCATGTCGGATGGTGCCCACTTCTTATTGACAAGTAACTGTTGCGATCGGTGGGTTTGAAAAATACCTTTGTTTTCAGGCCACTCCCTTCTCTTGTTATCGTAACATCCAGAAAATTTACCGATTGGTTACTGATTTGATGCTCCAATTTGATATTGTTATTGTTGGTGTTCAATTCCTGAATGAACTCAATAGCAGATTCCTCTGTGCCCTCCCAAATAAACAGGAGGTCATCAATGAACCTTCGATAAAATAACAATTGTGGTCTGTTTTGGCTAAAAACTTTTCTGTCTTCCCACTCAGCCATAAACAAGTTGGCGAGGCTAGGGGCAAATTTGGCTCCCATAGCCACGCCAACCTGCTGAGAATAAAATTGGTCATTGCACCAAAAATAATTGTGGGACATGCAAAAATCTAATGCATGTCCCAAAAAACGTTTCTGGATCACCGGGATATCTTCTCTTTTACTCAATGCCCAATTGAGGGCCAACGCAGCATCTTCATGTTGTATAACGGTATATAAAGAGGCTACGTCCGCCGTCACCAGATATACCATTGAAGAAGCCTCTAACTGTACATTACTGAGCAAGGCCAATAAATCACCAGTATCCTTCAGGTAAGCTTTAGTAGTCTTCACACTTGGTTGCAGGAATTTATCTAAATATTGCCCCAATCTGGCTGTGACAGATCCAATCCCATTGACTATGGGTCGTGGAGGGGGACATTGCGCATTTTTATGAACTTTGGGCAAGGTATAAATAATTGGGATTCTACAGGCACTCGGAACCAAATATCTTTTTTCTTTTAGATTTACTGCATCAATCCTATAGCCCCATTCAACCAGGGTTGCTAATTGCAATCTATAAGCTTCAGTGGGATCAGAGGATAGCCTCCTATAAGTGGAACTGTCCCCCAGTAGCTCTAACAGTTGATTCAGGTAGAAAGATTTATCCAACAATACGACCCCCCCACCCTTGTCAGCAGGTCGTATTATGAGATCCTTTTTTTCTTCCAAAGATTTAATACCTTCCCTGATGTATTGGGGATTTACTCCTTTGCGTGGAACCAATTTTTCAATGTCATTTAATACTAAATTCTTAAAAACTTCTATAAAATGATTGCTTGGGTTTTGAGGATTAAAAATAGACCTGTTCCTCAACCCAGTGTCCACTTTATTGGTGGGTATCACAGCTTTCATTGTGGAGACCACCGGATGACTCAGGAAGTACTTTTTGATGTTCATGGATCTGATAAATTTGTGTGTGTCTATATAGACATCAAATTTATTCATTTCCTTTTTTGGAGCACATTTCAGACCCAGGTTCAATATGTTGAGTTCCTTGTGATTAAGTTCAACACTGCTGAGGTTATAAATCCCCATATTCATACATCTCTCGGTCTTTTTCTTGGGTTTTTTGGATCTTCCTGCCCTACATCCCCTCCTTCTCCTCGGGGGTACGTATTCTCGTTGCTGTATCCTCGGGGGGGCACCTGCCTCCCTCCTCCTTTCTGATATACCCCATTGGGATTCCTCCTCGGGGTCCCCCCTCCCCTCCCCCGTTGTCCTAAAAAAGGAACATATTCTGGTTGTTCATATCTTTCTAGGGGTGAGAACCTGTTATAGAGAGGCACATCTCCATAGTCTCCTGGGTACTTCTGAGGAGGGGGATATTGCTGCCATTGTCTATACTCGTGGGGTGTGTCATCTCTGTAAATCCGGGGGGATGAGTGTTCATAATATCCCCGTGGATAACCTCCTCTTCCCCGTGATGGTGGTCTCGGGGATTGGTACTGACCTCTTCCTCCTCTTCCCCGTGAGGGGGGTCTGGGTGAATGAAATCGGCCACCTGTATGGTGGTCCTCCACCCCATAATGGTCCCTCTCTTTTATCCTCGGTCCCAATGCACCACCACCCCTATTAGCCACCTTTCCATTATTGTTTGTAACCTCTGGTTTGGAAAGGGGGTTAGCAGGTCTGCCTGCCGCATTACTACTGGTCGTTGGAACTTCCATGTTGCTATTTGCTGTGGTTTGCCAAGCATATATCTTATTAGTCTTAAAATCATTAAAATCTCTATTAAATTTTTTTACCTTCTTTTTCTGTGTTTCTCTATCAATTTTATCTAATTTCTTCTTTATATTAATATTGAACTCATTCATCTGATTGGAGCCCTTGATGGGTTCCAATTTATCCTGCAATACTTTAATCTGCTCATTCAACATGCTCAATTTAAATTGTTTCCTTTTCAGGACTAATCCCTGCAGTTCCCTACCTACTTTTTATATATGGTCTTGAACATTTTTTCCTGTACACAGTTTTGTCGGTTCACTTTAATTATTTGGATACGCTGACTCCTTTAGGGGGTCACACCATCACTGGTGTGTAGCACATGTTCACTTTTATTGGTTAATAGCGCCTCTGATTTTTTCTGTGTAGTGCCTGTAGGTAAATTCTGCTGCTGGCATACTAGATTAAATACATTTTTTATATTAGATTTATTTTAAAGGGGCTGCTTCACTTCAGGTGTGGGGAGTTTATTTACCACACGGTTTTGATATTAGTGTACACAGCTATATTACACTCTTATTTTCCAGTAGGCGCGGTGGAGATATTGATAGGTGACAGGGCGGTGTCTTTTTAATATCTATTTATCTATACGTTTCTTTTTTTACCACCTGCGGCCATGGATGCGTTCAGCTTTCTGGCTAATAGGCAACTCAACCTTGAGTCAGTGTTCTCGCACGATCAGCCTATGGCTGAAGGTGAAGAAGATTTTTCTACAACATTAAAAACACTTGATAACCTGCTTGAAAAACAGGTAAAGACATGGTGGGATGTGTTCACATTTGAACACTATCGTAGAGAAAACCTCATATTCAGGAGCCTGAGGTGGGAAGTTCCACCCCAGGATGGGCTGAATGACCAGTCATTCATGAATGAGTGGCTGGAGTTTTTCAATAAAGTAGGTAGGGAACTGCAGGGATTAGTCCTGAAAAGGAAACAATTTAAATTGAGCATGTTGAATGAGCAGATTAAAGTATTGCAGGATAAATTGGAACCCATCAAGGGCTCCAATCAGATGAATGAGTTCAATATTAATATAAAGAAGAAATTAGATAAAATTGATAGAGAAACACAGAAAAAGAAGGTAAAAAAATTTAATAGAGATTTTAATGATTTTAAGACTAATAAGATATATGCTTGGCAAACCACAGCAAATAGCAACATGGAAGTTCCAACGACCAGTAGTAATGCGGCAGGCAGACCTGCTAACCCCCTTTCCAAACCAGAGGTTACAAACAATAATGGAAAGGTGGCTAATAGGGGTGGTGGTGCATTGGGACCGAGGATAAAAGAGAGGGACCATTATGGGGTGGAGGACCACCATACAGGTGGCCGATTTCATTCACCCAGACCCCCCTCACGGGGAAGAGGAGGAAGAGGTCAGTACCAATCCCCGAGACCACCATCACGGGGAAGAGGAGGTTATCCACGGGGATATTATGAACACTCATCCCCCCGGATTTACAGAGATGACACACCCCACGAGTATAGACAATGGCAGCAATATCCCCCTCCTCAGAAGTACCCAGGAGACTATGGAGATGTGCCTCTCTATAACAGGTTCTCACCCCTAGAAAGATATGAACAACCAGAATATGTTCCTTTTTTAGGACAACGGGGGAGGGGAGGGGGGACCCCGAGGAGGAATCCCAATGGGGTATATCAGAAAGGAGGAGGGAGGCAGGTGCCCCCCCGAGGATACAGCAACGAGAATACGTACCCCCGAGGAGAAGGAGGGGATGTAGGGCAGGAAGATCCAAAAAACCCAAGAAAAAGACCGAGAGATGTATGAATATGGGGATTTATAACCTCAGCAGTGTTGAACTTAATCACAAGGAACTCAACATATTGAACCTGGGTCTGAAATGTGCTCCAAAAAAGGAAATGAATAAATTTGATGTCTATATAGACACACACAAATTTATCAGATCCATGAACATCAAAAAGTACTTCCTGAGTCATCCGGTGGTCTCCACAATGAAAGCTGTGATACCCACCAATAAAGTGGACACTGGGTTGAGGAACAGGTCTATTTTTAATCCTCAAAACCCAAGCAATCATTTTATAGAAGTTTTTAAGAATTTAGTATTAAATGACATTGAAAAATTGGTTCCACGCAAAGGAGTAAATCCCCAATACATCAGGGAAGGTATTAAATCTTTGGAAGAAAAAAAGGATCTCATAATACGACCTGCTGACAAGGGTGGGGGGGTCGTATTGTTGGATAAATCTTTCTACCTGAATCAACTGTTAGAGCTACTGGGGGACAGTTCCACTTATAGGAGGCTATCCTCTGATCCCACTGAAGCTTATAGATTGCAATTAGCAACCCTGGTTGAATGGGGCTATAGGATTGATGCAGTAAATCTAAAAGAAAAAAGATATTTGGTTCCGAGTGCCTGTAGAATCCCAATTATTTATACCTTGCCCAAAGTTCATAAAAATGCGCAATGTCCCCCTCCACGACCCATAGTCAATGGGATTGGATCTGTCACAGCCAGATTGGGGCAATATTTAGATAAATTCCTGCAACCAAGTGTGAAGGCTACTAAAGCTTACCTGAAGGATACTGGTGATTTATTGGCCTTGCTCAGTAATGTACAGTTAGAGGCTTCTTCAATGGTATATCTGGTGACGGCGGACGTAGCCTCTTTATATACCGTTATACAACATGAAGATGCTGCGTTGGCCCTCAATTGGGCATTGAGTAAAAGAGAAGATATCCCGGTGATCCAGAAACGTTTTTTGGGACATGCATTAGATTTTTGCATGTCCCACAATTATTTTTGGTGCAATGACCAATTTTATTCTCAGCAGGTTGGCGTGGCTATGGGAGCCAAATTTGCCCCTAGCCTCGCCAACTTGTTTATGGCTGAGTGGGAAGACAGAAAAGTTTTTAGCCAAAACAGACCACAATTGTTATTTTATCGAAGGTTCATTGATGACCTCCTGTTTATTTGGGAGGGCACAGAGGAATCTGCTATTGAGTTCATTCAGGAATTGAACACCAACAATAACAATATCAAATTGGAGCATCAAATCAGTAACCAATCGGTAAATTTTCTGGATGTTACGATAACAAGAGAAGGGAGTGGCCTGAAAACAAAGGTATTTTTCAAACCCACCGATCGCAACAGTTACTTGTCAATAAGAAGTGGGCACCATCCGACATGGATAAGAAATATCCCGAAAGGACAAATGTTGCGAGTACGTAGGAATTGTACAGAATTAGAGGATTTCTTTGAGCAGGCTGGTACCTTGAAAAATAGATTTATACAAAGAGGTTATGGAGAGGAAATATTGGATGGGGTCATTCAGGAAGTGGCGGAAATGCCTAGAGAGCAGTGCCTGACTAAAAAAGACACGGGAGTAGAAGATAACCAACACCAGTTTGGCTTTATATCTGGTTTTCACTGTCAATACAAGGACATTGAAGACATTTTTAAAAGATATTGGCATATTCTTTGCAGGGATAGACACCTGGGAGAAGTATTACCTAGCCACCCTAAATTCATATATAGGAGGGCCCCAAATTTTGGTGACCTGGTGGTTAAGAAAATTCTGAACCCACCAGGACAGTATGACCTGAGATTGGATTTTAAGGGATTTTATTGCTGCAGAAGATGTATTTGTTGTAGGACGGTTAAAGTGAAACACAGAGGGATAAAAAGTGTGACTAATAGGGATGGGGAATCTTTTGATATTAAGGAGTTCAGTACGTGTAACTCCTCACACGTAGTATATCTCATGTGGTGCCCCTGTGGCCTTTTATATGTGGGGAGAACAAAGAGGCTTTTAAGGGTTAGAATCGCCGAGCATCTAACCAATATAAAAAATGGTTATAAGTACCATAGTGTTTCCCTGCATTTTAAGGAAAAACACCAGCAGGACCCTTCCTTATTGCAGTTCTGCGGGATAGATGTAGTTCACCCAACATGGAGGGGCTCTAATAGAGTAAGAAACCTGTCCCAGAGGGAAACTAGGTGGATATTTCTATTGAAAAGTCTGGCCCCCAAGGGGTTGAATATAGAACTAGATTTAAACCGTTTCATCAATGACTTTTAGTGGTAGTTTATTTCTAATCCCCTAGGGATGAATTATTTCTAACCAGGGCTAAGGAACATATCCACAGTTTGTGAAGGCTTGCGTGGCGGATCCACTAGTCGAGAATATCCCACATGTACAGTTTATTAGGTATGATTAAATCTGAGGCAGATTGGGGTTTAGGGATAAACTCCATATGATTTTTAAGTGCGATTTTTATATGCGATTTTTTTATATGCGATTTTTGTCATTCATCATTAATTCTCATAGAAAGTACTCATCACATACTGCAATACATTTAATGTATCCATGTTTCTAGATTTAAGTCCTTTTATCATTCAACATGCACATCAGCTAATTATCACACATGGGATTTATTTTTAATGAAGATTAATTATAACACTTTAATATTTTAATATTTTATTTTTATTTTCTGGGTCTATTCTCATTTATAGATTAATCCACTATTTAGCATCGTACTATGTGTATATATGACTGATGTCTTCAATATATAGAGGTATATGGAGTAGTGAGGTGCATATATAGAGAGAGACAATTTACCCTATGAGCCTTATGAACTCTATTTGGAGAGCGGATGTTTAGGCAGTTAATGTCAACCCGCACTAAGGCTTGCAATCGAGTGACCATTGTAGAGTATAACCGTGTGTGTCATTTAAACCAATTAGTATGTATTCATTGTTGTTAACATCAGTCCATGTCATTATTCGATCTGACCCCTGCTTTGCACTGCTGTGTAGTTCCCAGCATAATTCAGACAGCGGGGACCCGAGATGTGCGCAGGCGCAGAGCGTGACTTGTTAGACGCAGGCTGAATATGCATATAAGGGGTGATTGATGGGGAATGCGGCCTATCCCATGAATAAGTCATCTTGTGACGAAACATGTCGGGGGCGTGGCCGTAATACGTGACACACAGTGCTGCTATCCTCACGGAGGGAGGAAGTTTGTGAGTACACGGAGACGCGGAGGAGCTGTCAGGGAGGTGGTGAGATTGAACGCTGTGCGCCGACACACCTCGGGTCCGCCGTGACCATTTGTTGCAGTTTGGTTCCACTACACACAGTTTGATGTGATCTGCACTTTAATCGTTTGGCTGATTTTTATCGTTTTAAATGTGAGTGATATATTAGAAGATTGTGGTGATTTTATTAAAAGTGTTTAAATTGGTTCACACTATTTGGAGCACTTTTATTTCTTTTATGTGGGCCTTATGTTGAAACAATCACCGTGGAAACAACGACTGATCCTATTACCCGGGGGTGGTAAACAAGCGATCTTTGCCGTGCATGAGAGTGCAGGCAAAGCTAGTCGGTGAGTGTTATTCTTAAGGGAGTGGAAGCACCGTGCACCAAGGGAGAGGTGGATGATTTATGCTATCACCGGGTTGCATCAAGATTGAACACTTATTTAGAACACTATTCATCACGTGTGTTGTCATAATAATTTTTTTGGACTAATATTTTTTTGGACTGATATTTTGAAAGTGTGAATATTTTCTATGTATATAATGCATGCTTAGCTTGAATATGTTGCACTTTATCACTGAAGAGGCATTATTATTCTAGTTTAATAGATGTACTCATTGATGGTGAGTTATACGGAGGGAGTCACATCATCACTGTATGTTTACCACACATTGAGTGCATTTTATATATGGTCTTGAACATTTTTTCCTGTACACAGTTTTGTCGGTTCACTTTAATTATTTGGATACGCTGACTCCTTTAGGGGGTCACACCATCACTGGTGTGTAGCACATGTTCACTTTTATTGGTTAATAGCGCCTCTGATTTTTTCTGTGTAGTGCCTGTAGGTAAATTCTGCTGCTGGCATACTAGATTAAATACATTTTTTATATTAGATTTATTTTAAAGGGGCTGCTTCACTTCAGGTGTGGGGAGTTTATTTACCACACGGTTTTGATATTAGTGTACACAGCTATATTACACTCTTATTTTCCAGTAGGCGCGGTGGAGATATTGATAGGTGACAGGGCGGTGTCTTTTTAATATCTATTTATCTATACCTATCAATATGACCACTTCGTCATTGTTACTATTGTGAACATGTATTTTGTATTTTTTTTAACTTTGTGGTAATAATAAAATTTGTTACTACTTTTAAGCTACTTGCTTATTTTGTACTCTTACTGGCACCGCAAAAATCCCCCTTACCCCATAGCTCTATTTCTTTCCATCCTTATTTCTGGAGAAGGGATGACCACATATGTCAATCTTTCAGGCTGGGGTGGAGTGCTGAGTTCCTCATGGTTCAGGGAACATGATCATTACTGGAAGCCAAGCTCCCCATCAACATCCTGGAGCTCTGAGCAATAAGAATTGATCTGCAGCATTGGACGCTCCTTCTGCAAGGACAATCAGGGTTCGGTTAGACAATGCCACGGCCATGGCCTACATCAACCATCACAGGGGCACCAGGAGCCATTCAGCCTTGAAGGCAGCACACAGATAATCTCATGACATTGCTGGGGGAGCACATTGCATGGGGCTTCTATCCTTAAGGCTTCTATCTCTAAGTGATTCTTTCTACAAGTGATATGCACTTCATTCTCTGCACTAAGTTCTGTCTCACCTGATCATTCCTTCTGTCTCTTTACAGGTATGTGTCAGCTCATCCACATCTTCCACCGTTAACTGAAATTGGGATCTGCCTGCTGTCTCTGTGTGTGTGTTTGTGTGTCTCTGGTATGTGTCAGCTCATCCACATCTTCCACCGTTAACTGAAATTGGGATCTGCCTGCTGTCTCTGTGTGTGTGTGTGTCTCTGGTATGTGTCAGCTCATCCACATCTTCCACCGTTAACCGAAATTGGGATCTGCCTGCTGTCTCTGTGTGTGTGTGTGTGTCTCTGGTATGTGTCAGCTCATCCACATCTTCCACCGTTAACTGAAATTGGGATCTGCCTGCTGTCTGTGTGTGGCGTGTGTGTCTCTGGTATGTGTCAGCTAGGGATGAGCCGAACACCCCCCGGTTCGGTTCGCACCAGAACCTGCGAACGGACCGAAAGTTCGCACGAACGTTAGAACCCCATTGACGTCTATGGGACTCGAACGTTCGAAATCAAAAGTGCTCATTTTAAAGGCTAATTTGCATGGTATTGTCCTAAAAAGGGTTTGGGGACCCGGGTCCTACCCCAGGGGACATGTATCAATGCAAAAAAAAACTTTTAAAAACGGCTGTTTTTTCGGGAGCAGTGATTTTGAAGATGCTTAAAGTAAAAAAAAAAAAAGTGAAATATTCCTTTAAATATCGTACCTGGGGGGTGTCTATAGTATGCCTGTAAAGTGACGCGTGTTTCCCGTGTTTAGAACAGTCCCTGCACCAAATGTCATTTTTAAAGGAAAAAATCTCATTTAAAACTGCTTGCGGGTTTAATGTCATGTCGGGTCATGGCAATATGGATGAAAATCAGTGAGACAAACGGCATGGGTACCCCCCAGTCCATTACCAGGCCCTTTGGGTCTTGTATGGATATTAAGGGGAACCCCGCACCCAAATTAAAATAAGGAAAGGCCCTATATACTCTGAACAGCAGTATACAGGCGGTGCAAACAAGGCAGGGACTGTAGGTTTGTTGTTAAGTAGAATCTCTTTGTAATTTTGAACGGGTATATTTTTAACGTGTTTAGCTCCAGCCAAAAAATCTTTTTTAAGCTTTTTGGAAAACATAGGGAAGGGTTATCACCCCTGTGACATTTGTTTTGCTGTCTATCCTCCTCTTCAGAAGATTTCACCTCACTTTTTGTCCCAATGAAAAATGTTTTTTGAAAATTTGGGTTTTTTTGTGGAACAAGGATTGGAATGCATCAGTGGAAAGGAGAAATTGTTTTCCCATATTAACTCTTACAGGAGAGAATTTCCCTTCCTAGGTGTAGATTTCATCTCACTTCCTGTTGTCTCCTTCCGTTTGCAAGTAGGAGTCGTTTGTAAGTTAGATGTTTGAAAGTAGGGTCCTGCCCTATATACTCAGCAGAAATTTGGGCCTTAGGTGTTGCTGTGGCCACAACACTGTAAGCCCTCACAGGGCCCTGCTGTGAAATATTAGATCAAGAATTGTAATTACATGCCCCTGTTGAACAGGAGCTGAAAAGTTAGGCCTTAGGCACTGGTGCTGGTGCCACAACACTGCAACCCCTCACAGACACTCTAGTTGGAACGCAGGAACGAGCCCTGCTGCAAAGTATTGCATCAAAAATTGTAATTACACGCCCCTGTTAGACAGGGGCAGAAAAATTGGGCCTTAGGCACTGGTGCTGGTGCCACAACACTGCAACCCCTCACAGACACTCTAGTTGGAATGCAGGAACGAGCCCTGCTGCAAAGTATTACATCAAAAATTGTAATTACACGCCCCTGTTAAACAGGGGCTGAAAAATTGTGCCTTAGGCACTGGTGGTGGCGCCCAGAACCAAAAATGTTCTTACAAGCTATCAGCGTGATGTTAGAGGAGGAAGAGGATAATTACTCAGGGATAGTCACTCAGCATCAGCATAGGCAGTCTTTGAAGGGATCTGAGATTTCAAAAAAAATTATTCGGTTACATCAGCATCAGGGGCTTGGTAGCTGGTGGTGATCCAAGACTGATTCATTTTTATGAAGGTCAGTCGATCGACCGAGTCGGTGGACAGACGCACCCTGTGATCGGTTACCACGCCTCCAGCAGCACTGAATGTGCGTTCCGAAAGAACGCTGGATGCAGGACAGGCCAGTAGCTCAATTGCATACTGTGCAAGCTCTGGCCAGTGATCCATCCTCAAGACCCAGTAACCCAGAGGATTTTCGGTGGGAAAGGTGTCCAAGTCTGATCTTGCCCCTAGGTATTCCTGCACCTTGTAAAACAGACGCTGGCGATGGTTGCTGGAACCGATCATACCTTGAGGCTGCGGACCAAAAAATTGTCTGAACGCATCGGTCAGACGGCCACCTTCTCCACCGCTCCTTCTTTGACTGACCGAAGCCTCAGCAACATGTTGTCCAGAAACAGGAGTTTGTAACCTCCCAGTCTCTGGGAACGCGTTGCACAGACCTTTCTGCAAGGCCTCCCGAAGATGTTTCATCCTCTGCTCCCTCTGCGATGGCAAGATAAGGTCCGCAACCTTACCCTTGTAACGTGGATCAAGGAGGGTTGCCAGCCAGTATTGGTCCTTCTCCTTGATACCATGAATACGAGGATCCTTACGCAGGCTTTGCAGGATCAGGGAGGCCATGCAGCGTAGGTTTGCTGAGGCATTCGGTCCGGAGTCCTCTGGGTCACTAAGGACGACAACGTCCGCAACCACCTCCTCCCAGCCACGTACAAGTCCATGTGTTTCTTGGGACTGATCCCTTAAAGACTGCTGCTGATGCTGAGTGCCAGGCTCCACCTCCATACTGACACAATCTTCCTCCTCCTCCTCCTCCTCCTCGTCCTCTTCCTGTGTGATCGGCGGGCACGCAGGAACACTGTCTGGATAAAGGGGGCCTTGAGAGCTAAGGAAGTCCTCCTCTTCCTGCCTCTGTTCTGCCTCAAGTGCCCTGTCCATTATTCCACGCAGCGTGTGCTCCAACAGGTGGACAAGGGGGACAGTGTCACTGATGCATGCACTGTCACTGCTTACCATCCTCGTGGCCTCCTCGAATGGTGACAGGACAGTGCATGCATCCCTGATCATGGCCCACTTGCGTGGGGAAAAAAAAACAAGCTCCCCTGACCCTGTCCTGGTGCCATAGTCGCACAGGTACTCATTGATGGCCCCCTGCTGCGTGTGCAGCCGCTGCAGCATGGCCAACGTTGAGTTCCACCTGGTGGGCATGTCACAGATTAGGCGGTTCTTGGGCAGGTTAAACTCCTTTTTGGAGGTCCGTCAGCCGAGCACTGGCATTATATGACCGGCGGAAATGCACACAGACTTTCCTGGCCTGCCTCAGGACATCCTGTAAGCCCGGGTACCTGCCCAAGAACCGCTGCACCACCAAGTTAAGGACGTGAGCCAAACAGGGCACATGGGTCATTTGTCCCTGTCGGAGGGCAGAGAGGAGGTTGGTGCCATTGTCGCAAACCACCATTCCTGCCTTAAGTTGGCGTGGCGTCAACCACCTCTGAACCTGCCCCTGCAGAGCTGACAGAACCTCTGCCCCAGTGTGGCTCCTGTCCCCCAAGCACACCAGCTCAAGCACCGCATGGCATCTTTTGGCCTGCGTACTTGCGTAGCCCCTTGAACGACTACGGAGCACCGCTGGTTCCGAGGAAGAGGCCATGGAAGAAGAAGAAGAAGAGGGGGTGGAGGAGAGAGGTGTGTCACAATCATTAGCATTTTGGAGGCGTGGTGGCGGAACAACCTCCAACACTACTGCACCTTGTCCTGCATCCTTCCCAGCTGCCAGCAGAGTCACCCAATGCGCCGTGAAACTTAGGTAACGTCCCTGTCCATGCCTGCTGGACCATGAGTCAGCGGTAATATGCACCTTACCGCTGACCGCCCTGTCCAGCGAGGCATGGACATTGCCTTCCACATGCCGGTAGAGAGCCGGAATCGCCTTCCGTGAGAAAAAGTGGCGTTTGGGTACCTGCCACTGAGGAACCGCACATTCCACAAACTCACGGAAGGGGGCAGAGTCTACCAACTGAAAAGGCAGCAGTTGAAGTGCTAGCAATTTTGCCAAGCTAGCATTCAACCGCTGGGCATGTGGATGGCTGGGAGCAAACTTTTTTCGGCGGTGCAGCAGCTGGGGCAGGGAAATTTGCCTGGTACAATCTGACGTCGGTGTACCAAAAGCAGATTGCCCACAAGTACTTGGCTGTGACACACCTAATTCTACACCTTCATTCCTCTCACTGCAGGTCTCAGAGAGGACTGGAGGTCTAGTGGGGTTGGAAATCTCAGCTGATGAGGAGCAAGGAGAGATTCTCTTTGTTCTTTGGTGTGGGTCTTTTAGATACGCTTGCCAACGAACTGCATGGCAGGTCAACATATGTCTGGTCAAGCATGTGGTACCCAAGTGGGAGATGTTTTGGCCACGTGATATACGCTTGAGACATATGTTGCAAATAGCAGCGGTGCGATCTGATGCACTCGTCTCAAAAAAGGCCCACACCAAAGAACTTTTTGAATAACGCGCAGAGACTGTGGAGCTTTGGGGTGTGATGCAGTCAATGTGCTGCCCTTAGGCTGGCCCCTGGAGGGCATCCTGCCTCGTTGGTGATGTGCCGCCTCCTCCTCCTCCTCCTCCTCTCTCCTATCAGGCACCCACGTTGAGTCAGTGACCTCATCATCCCCTCCCTCCTCATCACTGGAGCAAACCTGGCAGTATGCTGCAGCAGGGGGAGCATGACTGCCAGATTGCTGTCCTTCCTGGGCACCCCCTCTGTCCGTGCTCATGTTACTGCCTTCATCGAGCTCAGTATCATCATCAGAGCCTTCCAAACGCTGGGCATCCTCCTGGAGCATGTACCCAACACTGTGGTCAAACAGTTCGAGGGACTCCTCAGGAGGACATGGTGAAGCTAGGGAAGGAGTCACTGATGACATTGAGCTGAGGGAAGAGGCCGCTGCTTTGCCAGACAAAGCACCCTGGGCATGGGTGAGAGAGGATGAGGATGGCTTGGTCATCCACTCGACCAAGTCTTCCGCATGTTGCGGCTCAACACGGCCAGCTGCCGAAAAAAAGGCCAAGCGTGTCCCATGGCCACGTGCTGATGAGGATGCACCGTCTCCACGACCAGCACTAGACACAGAGCCTGCTTGCCCTCTCTTATTGGCTTGTGACTGTCTGCCTCTCCTTCTTGGCCTTCCAGACATACTAATGGCCTGTAGCTGCACTAAGCTGGGATATATATATCTATATATATATAGATCTATATATGTACTGATACTGCAGCTAGCAAAATCAACTGCTTGCCTGTAGTATGAGAACACCACCAACCTTCTACAGGTAGCTTTAGCTGAACACTGTGAGGTGGACGCACCCCACTAACTTGTAGGTTTAGCTGAACACTGTGAGCAGGACGCACTGCACTAACTGTAAATAGTCTAGCTGCCTGACCGTGGTACTAATAGGATCAAAAGAACACCAGTAATTTTCTTCAGGTAGCTTTATATACTGTAACCAGACAAGCCTGCCTGTCAGTAGGAAGATAACAGGAACGGATCTAGCTGAACACTGTGAGCAGGACGCACTGTACTAAATGTAAATAGTCTAGCTGCCTGACCGTGGTACTAATAGGATCAAAAGAACACCAGTAATTTTCTTCAGGTAGCTTTATATACTGTAACCAGACAAGCCTGCTTGTCAGTAGGAAGATAACAGGAACGGATCTAGCTGAACACTGTGAGCAGGACGCACTGTACTAAATGTAAATAGTCTAGCTGCCTGACCGTGGTACTAATAGGATCAAATAGAACACCAGTAATTTTCTTCAGGTAGCTTTATATACTGTAACCAGACAAGCCTGCCTGTCAGTAGGAAGATAACAGGAACGGATCTAGCTGAACACTGTGAGCAGGATGCACTGTACTAAATGTAAATAGTCTAGCTGCCTGACCGTGGTACTAATTGGATCAAAAGAACACCAGTAATTTTCTTTAGGTAGCTTTATATACTGTAACCAGACAAGCCTGCCTGTCAGTAGGAAGATAACAGGAACGGATCTAGCTGAACACTGTGAGCAGGACGCACTGCACTAAATGTAAATAGTCTAGAAGATAACAGGAACGGATCTAGCTGAACACTGTGAGCAGGACGCACTGCACTAAATGTAAATAGTCTAGAAGATAACAGGAACGGATCTAGCTGAACACTGTGAGCAGGACGCACTGCACTAAATGTAAATAGTCTAGAAGATAACAGGAACGGATCTAGCTGAACACTGTGAGCAGGACGAACTGCACTAAATGTAAATAGTCTAGAAGATAACAGGAACGGATCTAGCTAAACTGAATACAGTGTATATATATATATATATATGCAACACCTGGGATGCATATATATACACTGTAAGTGCAGCTGACTGACTGTTCTGCCTAATCTATCTAACTCAAATCAAATGACACTGTCTGTCTCTCTCTCTCTCTATCTATGAACGCCGGAACACACACTACACAGGGCCGCCGTGAAGGCGGCCTTATATAGTGTGGGGCGTGTACTAAATCCCCTGAGACATAATTGGCCAAAGCCACCTTGGCTTTGGCCAATTACGGCTCTCTGTTCAGGCGGCGCTGCGGGTCATAGTGCATGCTTGGCCAATCATCAGCAAGCAATGCACTGCGATGCCGCAGTGAATTATGGGCCGTGACGCGCCACACGAATTTGGCGCGAACGGCCCATATCGTTCGCAATTCGGCGAACGGGCGAACAGCCGATGTTCGAGTCGAACATGAGTTCGACTCGAACACGAAGCTCATCCCTAGTGTCAGCTCATCCACATCTTCCACCGTTAACTGAAATTGGGATCTGCCTGCTGTCTCTGTGTGTGTGTGTGTGTGTGTCTCTGGTATGTGGCCTTCTCTATCTGTTGCCCTGTGCGAACAACCATGACATTATTTGTTGCTCTTAAGTTTTATGTGTTGATCTTATCTTGGCCTCTTGCTATTCTGACTTTTGAAGAAAAAAGTCCACTTTGATTGCCAGGCACTCTTATAGTCACTCATGATTAATTAACAAACTTCAACCCCTCCCTTATAACTGTATAAATTTGAGCATCCTTAAGGGGTCAGCACATTGCTGGGGGGAGCACATTGCATGGGGCTTCTATCCTTAAGGCTTCTATCCCTAAGTGATTCTTTCTACAAGTGATATGCACTTCATTCTCTGCACTTCAGCGATTGCACGAAGCAAACAAATACAGCAATCTGCACTGGAAAGCAGCCAACAGACTGCAGGTGACCCGTCTCTCTAATAAGCTCTACTTCCACTCTGTAGCATGCACTCTCTACCACTGCTTCTGACATTCCTCTCCTCTCTCAAACTCTCTTAGCTTCACCCCCCCTCTCCACCCGCTTGCTTATACATATCACCCTGCCTTCTGTCTTCCCCCTACTACTGCTCTTACCAACTCTCGCTCATTCTACATCCATACACTGATAAAACCTCCAGTACTCTGAGACATGCCCCTTCACATAAATCACAGTCCCACATTACCTCCCTCACCCTCCTGCTTCTCCTAATCTCTGGTGACATATCTCCAAACCCTGGGCCACCATCATCTGTCTTTGCCCATCGCTCCCATCCCCCTACACCCTCTGGCAGGAGCCGCAACCCACAGAACTTGGTCTCTATTCCTCTTTCCATAACCAGCCCCCCCTTTTCCTGTGCCCTGTGGAATGCACGTTCTGTCTGCAACAAACTCACCGCCCTCCACGACCTCTTCATCACAAATTCCTTTAACCTACTTGCCATTACTGAAACCTGGCTTCATGAATCGGATACTATTTCTCCTGCTTCCCTCTCCCATGGGGGCCTTCTCTGGACTCACTCCCCCAGACCAAGTGGACGGAAGGGAGGTGGAGTGGGAATCCTTCTAGCCACATGCAGCACCTATCAGGTTCTTCACCCACCTCCCTCTCTGACACTCTCCTCTTTTGAGGCACATTGCATTCGTCTTTTCTCTCCCATTTCTCTAAGAATTGCTGTCATCTACCGGCCCCCTGGACCAGCATCAGCCTTTCTTGATGACTTCTCTGCCTGGCTTCCCTTCTTTCTCTCTTCTGAAATCCCCACAATTATTCTTGGGGGCTTCAATATCCCTGTCAACACTAACACTACTATTACTTCTAAACTTCTCAGTCTAACCTCATCGCTTGACCTGAAGCAATGGATACAGGCTCCTACCCACTCCAATGGCAACACCCTTGACCTTGCCTTCTCCTATCTGTGCACTCCGTGCAACCTTTCCAACAATCCACTCCCACTCTCTGATCACCACCTTATTAGTTTTGCTCTCTCCTTGTCTTCCACCTCTTCTCCCTCCAACCGCCTAACAGTTACACGTAGAAACCTTTGCCACCTCAACTCTTCTCTACTCTGCTACTGATCACCTCTATGACAAAATCTCCCCCCTGTCCTGCCCCAACCTAGCTACTTTCATCTACAACAGCTCACTGTCTTCCTCCCTAGACAAGCTGGCCCCCCTCACTAGAATTAGGCCCCGACTGCTACAACCCTGGCAAAGAGATGACACCAGAAGTCTCAGAAAACGTAGCCGCGCTCTTGAGCGCCTGTGGCATAAGACTAAGACCCAGGAAGACTTCACACAATATAAATCTGCCCTCCTAAAATACTACTCCTGCCTCTTCACACTGCCAAACAGACCTACTTTATCACACTCATTAACACCTTCTCATCCAGTCCACGTCAACTCTTCTCTACCTTCAACACTCTACTCTGTCCTCCACTGCCTCCACCCACCAACTCACTCACTGCCCAGGAGATTGCCAATCACGTCAAAACTAAGATTGATACAATTCACGAGGAGATCGCCAATGCGCAAAAACCTCCCCCATGCAACACCCCATGTCCACAGACACAATCATTACTTACCTCATTCAACCCTGCTACTATTACTGAGGTTGCTAAACTTTTATCTAGCACTCATCTAACCACTTGCCCCCTGGATCCTGTTCCCTCACAAATGCTACACTCACCCTCTGACTCGATTCTACTCTCTCTAACTCACATTTTCAACCTCTCCCTCTCCTGTGGCATCTTCCCAAACTCTCTAAAACATGCGCTAGTCACCCCCATACTAAAAAAGCCCTCACTGGATCCCACCAATCTGAACAATTTACGTCCCATCTCCTTACTCTCCTTCTCCTCCAAACTTCTTGAAAGACTGGTCTACAACCGACTAAGCGACCATCTGACCATGAATAAACTTCTTGATCCCCTTCAGTCCGGTTTTCGCCCTCAACACTCCACGGAAACTGCTCTCCTTAAACTCTCAAATGACCTACTAATGGCTAAAGCCAATGGACACTATTCTGTACTACTTCTCCTGGATCTCTCTGCTGCCTTTGACACAGTGGACCACCCCCTCCTCCTCAAAAAACTCCACTCCTTTGGTCTCCGTGACTGCGCTCTTCGCTGGTTCTCATCCTACCTATCCCACCACTCCTTCAGTGTCACTTACAACTCTACTTCCTCCTCTCCTCTTCCTTTTTCCGTTGGGGTCCCCCAAGGTTCTGTTCTTGACCTCTCCTTTTCTCAATCTACACCACCTCCTTGGGTCAGTTGATTGCCTCCCACGGCTTTAAATATCATCTCTACGCTGATGACACCCAAATCTATCTCTCCACCCCCCAGCTCTCTCCATCTGTCTCCTCACGCATTACCAACTTACTAGCAGACATATCAGCCTGGATGTCACATCACTTTCTCAAACTCAACCTATCCAAAACCGAGCTCATGATATTTCCTCCCTCAGGTGCCACTTCCCCTGATCTCCCTGTCAAGATCAACGGCTCAACTATCAACCCATCTCCGCACGCCAAGGTCCTAGGTGTAATCCTGGACTCTGAACTAACCTTTCGACCCCACATTCTATCACTATCCAAAGCTTGCCGCCTCAGTCTTCGCAACATCTCCAAGATACGCCCCTTCCTAACCAATGACACCACAAAGCTTCTAATCCACTCCCTGGTCATCTCCCGCCTTGACTACTGCAACTCCCTCCTCATTGGTTTACCTCTAAATAGGCTATCCCCACTTCAGTCCATCATGAACGCTGCTGCCAGGCTCATCCACCACACAAACCGCTCAGCGTCTGCTACACCCCTCTGCCAATCCCTCCATTGGCTGCCACTCAGTCACCGAATTAAATTCAAGATACTAACTATAACTTACAAAGCCTTCCACAACCTGGCCCCCAGCTACATCTCTAACCTAGTCACAAAATACCAACCTAATCGTTCTCTTCGCTCCTCCCAAGACCTCCTGCTCTCAAACTCCCTTGTCACCTCATCCCATGCTCGCCTTCAGGATTCTCCAGAGCCTCCCCCATCCTCTGGAATGCTCTACCCCAATCTGTCCGATTTTCCCCTACTTTATCCACTTTCAGACGATCCCTGAAAACTCATCTCTTCAGAGAAGCCTATCTGGCCCCCACCTAACAACTGTAGATTTATCTTCTCAATCAGCACATCACCCACAGTTATTACCTCTTGTATCTCTTGACCTTCCCTCTTAGATTGTAAGCTCTAAGGAGCAGGGCCCCCTGATTCCTACTGTATCAAATTGTATTGTATTTGTACTGTCTACCCTCAAGTTGTAAAGCGCTACGTATACTGTAAATACTGTATAATAATAATAATAATAATAATGGAAGTAGAGTCACTGTTGAGTAAACTCTGTGGTCCATGTCCCAGTATTGGACAACTAGAAATTGGATTACTTCAGTCGCTACCACCTGAGTCAATGGGAAAGTTCCTTCCCCCTAACATCTTCAATGTGTTATGTAAGAAATGGTGTATCCCAGAGGTCGACAACCTGGCCTTCTGATTCAACAAAAAACTTCCTCAGTTTGTGGCAAGGACCAAGGTTAACCCCAGCACTTGCATTAGGTGCCTTTTTCTATCTATATATACCTGGTATATATAATTCCTGTGAAACTTGAATGTTACTTATAAATGGTAAACTTTAAAACCATAAATGAAAAATTCTATATGTGCCAAAAATAGTAACGTGAATATTTCAGGTTTTAAAACCTGTGACTGGTACAAGGTTATTAATTACCTCATTATAATAAAGTTGAAGTTACCAAATAAAGTGCCACAATTATTTCATTAGCTAGATTCAAAACAACAAAGTGCATTGGTGCAAAAAACAGTGCTGTTATTACAATAAAGTGACTGGTGCTAAATCATACAAAAGATCAGGCATAAAAAGTGACTGTTGTGTTTGGAACCAGTAGTATTGCATAGGAAAAGTTCCATTGGTCATGAAAAAAGTTCTTTTGGAGTGATTTTAAGTTGTTCACTCTCTAGGAAACAAATTGCTGTAGGAAAACTTCTTATCCAGGTGCTGGCTCTTTAATAGTGCCTAATCAGCATACTCTGATACTGCTTGCACTCACCGGATTTTCTTCCCCCTGCAGGGGTGCAGGCAGTCACAGTATTTGCCACTGTGCAGCAATCCAATCATAGATGTTTCCGGTCTGTGCTTTACATGTTGTTTTGGCGTATTACATGTGAAAGAAAGGAGGGATGCCCATAGCGTAAAACCGTATAGGAAACTTTATTAAAACTAGTGAAATATTGTACTCACATTTGCAAAGAAAAAACGAGCATGAGAAAGATATCAAAGACAGCTTGGCTAGAGGTGCTGCAAGACGTCCGTAATCCTGCCCTACGCGCATTTCGTCATGAGGCTTCTACTGGGGCGTCCATCTTGCTACACCTCCTCAGTTTAAATAGTGTGCCATGTAATCAGTACGGTTGCATGCTGATATTTGGCGGCCATTATTGTGGAGATTTTGAGGACCGGAGCCTAGTGCGCTTGCCTGCTAAAGTGTTTTGGCGGCCATTTTTGTGAAGGTATTGAGGACTGAAACCTAAGCCGCGCGCCTGCGCATTCATATATCGACGGCCATATTTATATTAGTAAGGGAAGGCGGAGTCCGAGCCGCCAACAAAGGACGCCACCCGTCAGCGCTCGGCCACACTACCTCCTCCCTTACTTCCTGCCGAAATCTAGGCCAACATCCGGGTCAGTGACACGCCCAAAGTACTGCCAATTTATTTTTATTTTTAAAGATTTTTGTATTTATGCACGTACTGGCCACACTTTTAAACAGTGCTACAACAGTTCAGCACATAAATTAAAAAAAATACAATTTAAAATTACGAATAATGACAAAAGGTGAAAATAAAATAAAATAAAATGTAAAGGGATATTAAAATTGTTTGCGTGGGGTCCTAGATACTGATACAAAAAGTATTTAAGTACCTCAAATACATTAGTGCTTGTTTATATGTGTTGAAAACTGATATTTGTGTATCGTGCTGATATAAAACTTTAGTTTTGGAGGAAAACCAGTAGTGTGTACCCTATGGGTAAATTCTGTAATCGGGGTCACCAATGAGTATTATGGTAGAGAAACCCCTATCCATAGGGAAAATTATGGCAGGGGGACCCCAACTTCCGATGTTATATAGTATAATATATGAGTGTTTGATTATTAGTATATGATCCTGAATGACCTTTATATTGATTTAAAATTAATTTAAAATTAATTTAAAATTTGTTTAAAATTAAAGTTAGAATAGATATCCCTGGGGGTGTGTTGTTGAAACAATGGGGCGCATTTTTTCCGTATTCCACTAGGGAATAATTTAATATTGATATAGTATGCTTATACTTTTTCATTCAGAGCGTGGGAGTTATTAGTTGGTATATATTTGGAATTGGTACTTGCTCATGGATCTAGAAGTTTGTAAGGAAACAATTTAAATCAACATCAATGTTCATTCCTGCTGGTTGGAGGGTGTCTAGCAAAAAGATCCATTTGGTCTCATTTTGTGAGATTTTAATTTTCTTGTTATCTCCCCTCCAGTGTCCTTTGATTTTGTCAATCCCGTAGAAGACCATACAAGTCGGATCTTTATTATGGTAGTCTTTAAAGTGTCTTGAGACGCTGTGTTTATGGTATCCATTTTTGATATTTGTTATATGTTCCCCGATTCTGACGTGTAGCTGTCTTGTCGTCCTGCCCACATATTGTATGTGGCACGGACATTCCAGAACGTAGGTCACGTGGGGGCTGTTGCAGGTTATGAGCTCTTTGATGTTATATTCTTTTCCATTGTTTGCTGATCTAAATATTGTTACTTTCCTGTTTGTTTTTTTGCTGCTTTTACACGATAGGCACTTTCCACACTTAAAAAACCTTTTTTTTTTAAAATTATTTTTAATTGCTTCGTTGGATCCAGGGCATTGTGCACTAATTTATTTCTGAACGGTGGGGCTTTTCTATAGATGATACTGGGCTTTTTTGGCAGTATGGAATTCAGAGTTTTGTCTGATTGTAGAATGGGCCAGTGTTTCTTTATTATGGACTCCGTAATTTTGTATTGTCTATTGTAACCTGTTAAAAAGGCCATGTCCATATTTTTATTCTTTTTCTTGGTGTTGCCAACTGGTTTCCCTTCTATTAGTGTGTTTCTATCCATTTTTTTCACCTTATCTTTTAGGTTCATTAACTTTTTCTTGTTGTATCCTTTTTCAACAAATCTGTTGATTATGATGCCTGCTTGTTCTTCGTAATCATTTACGTTACTACAGTTTCTGTGTATCCGCATTAGTTGTCCCTTTGGAATGTTTCCAATCCATTGTGGATGGTGGCAACTGCTGGTTGGAGTGTACCCATTCCTGTCAGTGCTCTTAAAAAATGTCCTAGTGTTTAGATAAACATTATTTTTGAAAATCTGTAGGTCTAAGTAGTTTATACTTTGTTTGTTCCAACTGCCAGAAAAAGTAATTCCATATGTATTGCAATTTATTTCATCAAAGAAAGCTTGTAATTCTTCCTCCGTGCCTCTCCATACAATAACTATATCGTCTATGTATCGACGGTATAGCTTTAAATTTCTTCTCTTTATGCTAAAAACTTGTTCCTCCTCCCACCTATTGAGAAATAGATTCGCTACACTGGGGGCGTACTTTGCCCCCATGGCCACTCCCTTTGTTTGGGTGTAGTAATCCCCTTTGTGCCAGAAGTAATTATGGCTCATGGCCATTTGTAGGCCATCCGTGATAAATTTCTTTGATGGTGTTCCAAATTTTGGTGTTTCTTATTTTATTTGGGTTAATTTTCCTTAGACTACTAGACTTTCATTTTGTTGTGCTTTAGGGTTAAAGATAGAGTTGTTCTTCAAATTAGAATATTTATAGTAGGGAGTCTGTTGGTTTATTTGGTCCTTCTCCTTCCTCTTCATTGCAAAAAATTTCTTGAAATTTAGTTTCCTTACAAATTTTTGTAGGTCTATGTACACTTCGAACTTATCCAATTCTTTATCCGGAGCGTATTTCAAGCCTAGATCCAATACTTTCATTTCTTCATCATTAAAATCTACATCACTTAGATTAAAAATGCCGCCACCTAGTATTCCCTTCTTTTTCTTAGTCCCCCTTCTCTTTCCTCTGTTTCGTTTCTTCTTACCCACTTCGGTGGTCTGTATGTCTGGTCTGTTCTCTCCTCTCGCTGTATTTCCTCCTCCCGTTCTCTGTTCCTTGTGTGGGAAATCTGAAGGGCCTCCATTCCCTTTTGTCCTCTGTAGGGTCTTCTTTCCCTTTGGGGTCCATTGTTTCCTCTGGGGGTTGGTGATCCCCTGTACATTAGTGGTCCCCTCCTGGGTGTTGGAGGTCTCCCTCTGTATTCGGTTGGAAAAAAACCCCGTCTTTGTTTTTCTCCATAGGGGGTGTTTTGGTGTTCATATTCATACCTTAGTGGAGAATATCTATTGTGATATCTGGGGGTCCTGGGTGTAAATGGGACAGTGTTATGTTCCCACCAGAAACCAAAATTATGGATGGAATCCAAGGATAACCAGAAATATGGACACAAGGAACAGAGAACGGGAGGAGGAAATACAGCGAGAGGAGAGAACAGACCAGACATACAGACCAACGAAGTGGGTAAGAAGAAACGAAACAGAGGAAAGAGAGGTGGGACTAAGAAAAAGAAGGGAATACTAGGTGGCGGCATTTTTAATCTAAGTGATGTAGATTTTAATGATGAAGAAATGAAAGTATTTGATCTAGGCTTGAAATACGCTCCGGATAAAGAATTGGATAAATTCAAAGTGTACATAGACCTACAAAAATTTGTAAGGAAACTAAATATCAAGAAATTTTTTGCAATGAAGAGGAAGGAGAAGGACCAAATAAACCAACAGACTCCCTACTATAAACATTCAAATTTGAAGAACAACTATCTTTAACCCTAAAACACAACAAAATGAAAGTCTAGTAGTCTTTAAAAAAATGGTGGAAAGAGATCTAAGGAAAATTAACCCAAATAAAATAGTAAACACCAAAATTTGGAACACCATCAAAGAAATTGAGAAAAAGAAGAACATAGTGATACGACCGGCCAATAAGGGGGGAGGCCTAGTTATACTAAATAAAAAAGATTACGAAACAAATGGAAAGACTACTAAGAACACCAGACACATACAATAAATTAAAAGGGAATCCAAAGGGAGAATACGAGAAAAAATTTAAGGCATATATCCAAAGGGGGGAAAAAAAGAGGAATATTAATAAAGAAGCCAGATATTTAACCCCAGAAACAGCAAAAACCCCAGTGATCTACTATGTGCCCAAAATACACAAAAATCAATCCAACCCACCAGGAAGACCAATAATTAGTGGCATAGAATCACTATTCTCCAGACTGGGAGCGTATCTAGATGGATTCTCACAACCACTTGTACCAGAAGGAAAATCATACCTGAAGGACAGTAGACAATTAATCAAGGAATTGAAAGACTTCAGGATAGAAGTAGATGACATCCTAGTGACTATAGACGTTAATTCCCTGTATACAAATATCAGACAGAATGATGGTTTGAGCAGCGTTGAATGGGCGTTACACAAGCAAACTGATCTAAAAGGAGAACAAATCAAATTTATCACGGATGGCCTACAAATGGGACAACTAATGCAGATACACAGAAACTGTAGTAACGTAAATGATTACGAAGAACAAGCAGGCATCATAATCAACAGATTTGTTGAAAAAGGATACAACATTTACAATGCCTCATGGGATGTGTAGTTCTGCAACAGCTGGATGGCCGTAGTTTGAGGATCCCTGCCCTAGGCCATCTTTCTGTAGAGCAACAATTCTTCTTTTTCAGATCCTCAGAGTTCTTTGCCATGAGGTGCCATGTTGAACTTACAGTGACCAATATGAGAGAGTGAGTGCGATAACACCAAAGTTAACACTCCTACTCCTCATTCACACCTGAGACCTTGTAACACTAACGAGTCACATGACACCAGGGAGGGAAAAAGGCTAATTGTGTCCAATTTGAACATTTTGACTTAGGGGTGTACTCACTTTTGTTGCCAGCGGTTTAGACATTAATGGCTGTGGTGTTATTTTGAGGGGACAGCAAATTTACACTGTTATACAAGCTGCACACTCACTAGTTTACATTGTAGCAAAGTGTCATTTTTTTTTTGTTGTCACGTGAAAAGATAATAAAATATTTACAAAAATGTGAGGGGTGTACTCACTTTTGTGAAATACTATCTGTAATGGTACTGCAGTACTCAGAATAGACATGTTTCAGCCTTGTCAATTCTTTTTCAGGACCCTCTGGCTTTGCTTTCCCTTATGAAAACCAAAGTATTTCTTGCATTGGGCCTCTCTTGCAACACCCTCTGCATCTTTGTGTTCTCAACACGGCTCTCTCTGGCCTACGAAAAACCACTCTTCGAACCCATCAGCGATATGCCTTTCGATAATCTCTCCTTTGAATTGGAATCTTTAGTTGCTATCACGTTTGTTAAAAGATTCTCTGAATTTGTGGCTCTTTTAAGGAGCCGTTCCTCATTCTTCACAATGGCAAGGTAGGCTTATTCCCAAAACATCCTTCTTCCTAAGGCGATATCAGTCTTGCATCTCGATGATGACCTAGTCCTATTAACCCTAGGCCCTGCTTCAAGGTACCCAGAGGAAATTTCTCTCCATTGCCTAGGCATAGAGCCAAAAAAAGTCTTTCTCAAAGCAACAGTTTCGATTGAGTCATCCTGCTTCCAAGTCCATTACCGCTTGATGGATAAGATGTCTGAAGGAAAAAGCTTACCCTCCCAAGGACAAATCCCCTCCTTTTATGCAATCGCTGCACCATGATGGCTGAAATTTCCTGGGCATCCTGTACCAGGCCTCTGTAACCCAGCTTTCTAAGGCCGCCACCTGGTCCTCTGTTCATAACTTCAAAGTTCTACCAGATGCACATCCGGTCTTCTGCGGTTGCAGCTTTCGCTGCAAGGTCCTTGAAGCAGCAATCTGAAGTTGGGTCTGTCTACCCTTTTTGTTGCTGGGCCTGTTAGCACAGTTTCTTTTTTGTTTAGTTGTTGCCTATACTGCTCCCTAATTGCTTAGGGACGCCCCAGAGTCTAGGAATACTCTGCCTGTATCTTGTACTGTATGATTAAGATGAGAGGAATTTTGGCTTGCCTGTAAATTCCATATCTCTGAGTACAGTACAGACACAGGCCACCCTCCCTTCTATTCCTTAGTTACTTTTTGTTGCTTGCTACAAAACTGAGGACCCACAAAGTGGGGTAGGGTTATAGGGGAACCACCCAGGGGATTTTTTTTCAAAAGCACGCCAGTGTCAAATTACCTGAACGTATGAGACCATTGACCATTATGCAGAGCATATGAATACTTCGGTTTTGTCTTGTACTGTAGTCCAAAATATTAATATAATATTAATATAGTAGTCAATATTCAGTCAACATGCTGAATTTCTTTTATTCACCCTAATGATTTGGGGGTCACTTCCCATCTAGAACATCAGCTAAGAGTTTGTGTTATACCTGTATTTGTACGGCTACCAATGACCCAGAAACACCCTACTGGTAGAATTATTGACTGAATTGCCGTTCGTGTGTATGTTGCTATTTGCATTTAGCAGGGGCATTAGATTGTAAGCTCTGCTAAGGGAGAAATGTTCGTATTGGTTAAACATGCTGTGTAATATGTTTTCCATATTATTGTTGCTTTATTTTACCAATTAAGAACATTTTCTTTTATAGGGAACCATTAGTTAAACTAGGCTCTAAAGGCACTCCTACTCCACTTGGCATAAATTTAATAAAAATCATCTGCAAGAATGAAGCTGTGTATCAGTACCATGTCACCTTTACGTAAGTATTTTTTATTTTTTTTTATAATTGCCAGACACTGATAATAACCTTAAAAAAGTGTGGTGTATAATTTAGTTAATATGTAAGGTTTAACAAAAAAAGGCAATCTATTCTTAAAACCTTCAAACCTGAAGCTATATGAAAGTGGGGGGGAGGGGGGGAGATATATAAATCTTTTATAATAAAAAGCTGAGACTTTTTTTTTTTCATGGATAAAATCATTTTTGTATATAATGCACAATACTTTTAAAAGTTTACTTTAAATGTAATTTCAATGCCTTCCATTACCTCCAGTCTATCAGCCTCCACTTTCTCTTGGTTCAGGTGCTGATCTTCCCTCACACAGTCATTAAAGTGATTTTTTTTTAAAACCAGAAACATGTCATACTTACCTGCCCTGTGCAAGGGTTTTGCACAGAGTAGCCCTAATTCTCCTCTTTTGGGGTCTCCAACTGATGCTTCAGGCTCCTCCTGCCTTCAGGGTGCCCCAATAGCAAGCTGCAAAGTGTAATATAGAGTGCCCCTATAGCAAGGTAAAAAAAAAAAATCTTTCCCATGAGGCATTGCTCCACACACATACACATTCACAAGTTCTCAGGCACTTACTGACGTATGGACGGTGTGCTGCACTCTATTTCCTGATATGTAAACAAATAATGCAATCTGTATGCAGACCAACTACCGTATATACTCGAGTATAAGTCAAATTTTTCAGCACATTTTTTTGTGCTGAAAGTGCCCCCCTCGACTTATACTCGAGTCAAGCACTTTTCTGCAGCAAAAAATTTCATTTTCCGAACCGATTTTGGGGCCCCGTATCTCAGGGCCACTTGGTGCTAGAAACCCCAAATTTGGTATGCAAACCCAGTGGACCTGGTACCACAACATATCCAAAGCTGGGGTTCCTAACACCAAGTGGCCCTGAGATACGGGGCCCCAAAACTGGTTCGGAAAATGTCATTCTCTGCTGCAGAAAAAGTGCTTGACATTTTCTGAACCGACTTTGGGGCCCCATATCTCAGGGCCATTTGGTGCTAGGAACCCCAAATTTGGTATGCAAACCCAGTGGAACTGGTGCCATAACATATCCAAAGCTGGAGTTCCTAGCACCAAGTGGCCCTGAGATACGGGGCCCCAAAACTGGTTCGGAAAATGTCATTCTCTGCTGCAGAAAAGTGCTTGACATTTTCTGAACTGATTTTTGGGGCCCTGTATCTCAGGGCCACTTGGTGCTAGAAACCCCAGCTTTGGAAATGTTATGGTGCTAGTTCCACTGGGTTTGCAAACCAAATTTGGGGTTCTTAGCACTAAGTGGCCCTGAGCTACAGGGCCCCAAATTCGGTCAACTGTGTCTATCTGCAGCAATGTCATTTCGGGACCCTTTGGGTTCAGAGACCCCAAATTTCGGCTGCAGCTAGGGGGCATCTAGGAACCCTTAACTACCGAGTTTGAAGTTCAGGGGACCTATGGCTGCAAATGGGCACAGTGAGGCATGCAAATGGGCACAGTGATGCTGCAAATGGGCATTGTTGACCCTCTTTTCCACTTACAGTAGCTGTGCATTTCTCACCCTCGTCTTATACTCGGGTCAATACGTTTTTCCCATTTTTTTGTTGTAAATTAGGGCCTCGACTTATACTCGGAACGACTTATACTCGAGTATATACGGTAATCAGCTGGCCGATTAATCGATTATAAAAATAGTTGACAACTATTTTAATAATTGATTAGTTGTTTTGGACCTATTCCCATAGTGAAATTTTATGATCTGTACATTTAGACATCACACGTAATCAGATATTTTGGGTGCTTGTAACGCCATTAGTCATCTTTACAGATGACAACCGAGGATAAATATTGGTCATAGAGCATTTTATCTAATGCCTGTTAACCCACAGATCTACCCTGTGACTGGGCCTACATAGAATTCCTAATTATTTCTTCTTCTAAATCCACAGTGGAGCTGCAATTGAGGCTTATCAGTGATAAACCAGGTTAGAGGTGGGCTCTCACTAGAGGAGTAAAGAAAGGAGGGCGCACCGACCTTGTGCATTACCAATGGCAAGTTTTTAATTACAAGCATAGAAACAATGTTTATACTCACAAACAAATGAGCAATGCAGGCTTATCAAATAATAAAACAGCGTCTCTGAACACCGGCAACCCGGACCTGTTGTTATGGGGATCAGACGATATCCTAAACAGCTTGACGCGTTTCAAGGGCGTACCCTTTTCCTCAGAGCCTACACGGACAGTGACTTGTCCCTTGCAGGTGCTTCTATATATGTCCACGCGCACATGCACCAAACACCCACCCAATTAGGACACACCCGTCTGCATGGGCCAGCTCTGCCCAATGAGTCCGTATAGATACATTCTTAGCTTCTAACACGGTGGGGTGAGTTGGAAGTACATAGACCCCCATCTGATGTTTTTATTTATATGTATATGTACATAGACTACCATTAGAGTCTACCATATGTTGTAGACAGCGGTTGGTGAGGTTCCATCACACAGTAACCAATAGAATGAATGTGTCGGCCGCATCCTACCTTCACCTCACGATCCTGATGTTCTCCTCTCTGGAGGAATATTAGGAGGGACAGAATGGGTCGTGGATGGTAGATCCTATGTGATACATACTAGGGACATCCGATGCAGGCGATGGATGGATCACAGCATCGTTGCGTCTACCAGGAAGTGTGGGTGTATTTGAGTTCCACCCACTACCTCGGGCAAACCACGGCGCTGCTTCCACTCCTGTGCACACACACCCAGTGCCATGTGCGCAGGAGGCGCGGCCAGGAAATGCGGGCATGTGTGCGTTCCATCCGCAACTTCCGGGTGCTCGTAACGTAATATCCACCCAGAGTGATCTCCGCTATATTAGCTTCAATAGCGAAGTGTGCGCGCGCAGCTGTGCAAGCTCACACGGCTAGGACCCTGAGAGCCTGATGCCTCACCCTCTAGTGGCCTATTTGGAAATTTCATATGGGACAAACATCAATAAATAAAAAGGCACTATAGCGACATCTATTAGTCACTAGATGGGCATATATAGCACACAGACATATACAGAGAACCTGCAAGTAGCACAGTGGGTGAAATGAATGGCCGACTACATAGAGGCCACTAATTAGAATTAAAATTCGATCATATTCAATTATAATCAATTAAAATATTTAAATTTCATCTTAACCATAGTGAACCATCCCATTTCTACAATAACATGGGGAAGCTCACATAATGGTCAATTAAAATCGGTAAATTATTAAAACCATATAAACGTGTATAAATAAATATATATATATCGCATTTATCGGCGTATAACACGCACCCCAAGTTTAGGAGGGAATTTTAATGAAAAAAAACTTTTAGGACGGAAGTTTAAGGAAAAAAAAACTTACATTAAAATGCCCATCAATGCAGCCTTATCTGTCCATCTGCAGCCTTTTCAGTGTCAGTGCAGCCTTGCCCCAGTGCAGCCTTGTCAGTGCAGCCTTGTCAGTGCAGCCTTGTCAGTGCAGCCTTGCCCCAGTGCAGGTTTGCCCCAGTGCAGGTTTGCCCCAGTCCAGCCATGTCAGTGCAGCTTTGTGCACTCACCGCCGACATACACAGCCGTGGGTGGATTCAAATATGGCGCCGAGACTGCAGGGATTAGTCGGAGCCGAGATACACATACCCGAGTGTTCTCGGCTTTTTTCGGCGCCGCCGCCACGCCCAGTCCCACCACTTGGACCTGTGTTATGTCCATCATAGGGCGGGACTGGGCGTGACTGTGAGCGGCGCCGAAAAAAGCCGAGAACACTCGGGTATGTGTATCTCGGCTCCATATTTGAATCTACCCACGGCTGTGTATGTCGGCGGCGACCGCGGCAATTGCCGCGATCGCTCCGATGACACAAAATCGGCGGGGATCGGCCTATTACACGCACCCACGATTTTCCCCTGATTTTCAGGGTGTTATATGCCGATAAATACGGTATATAACACACTCCCACACACGTATATAAAAGAATAGGCATACTTGCGCACACACATAATAAACTATTCAAATATCACTGAATTCATATACCATATTTATCGGCGTATAACTCGCACCCCAAGTTTAGGAGGGAATTTTAAGTTAAACTTTTAGGAGGGAAGTTTAAGGAAAAAAACTTACATTTAAATGCCCATCAATGCAGCCTTATCAGTGTCCATCTGCAGCCTTGTCCATCATTGCACCCTTGCCCAGTGTCCATCTGCAGCCTTTCCCAGTGTCTTTGTAGCCTTGCCCAGTGTCTTTGCAGCCTTGCCCAGCCTCATTGCAGGCTGATTATTTAAAATTGGTGCCGATCTCTGCTGACTGTGAGCGGAGAGGAGCGAGCTCCGCTGACATACACAAAGCCGAGTGTGCTCGGCTCCTCTCGCACTCCTGCCCAGTCCCGCCCCTATGATGGACATAACACAGGTCCAATGGCGGGACTGGCCGTGACTGCGAGCGGAGCTGAGCCTATGTGTATCTCGCTGGCGCTCGCTTTTCTCAGCTCACAATCAGCGGGGATTGGCGCATAACACACACCCACGATTTCCCCTTGATTTTAGGGGAAAAAAGTGCGTGTTATACGCCGATAAATACGGTATTTACTTACACAGCTACAGTAATACATATACTTAAATGGACGAACCATTGCTAACCGACTGCATACAGAATATGGAACTAGGATAATTTATGCATAAAAGGTCGCAATACTCTAAGGGAGCAATAAGGCTTCCTTCTCTATATTGAGCATAGATGTAATGGTTGTTGTTAGAACCAATTCCCCTTGAATGCATAGTCATACTGTTCCATTCTATAGAACAAGCCCATTCGTCTGTTACAATCTAAACAATTTTATAAAATAAAATCACATTAATTAGAAACATATTATTACTACAAAAAAATTCATAGAACTACACACCTAATAGTAACCTTGCTATCGGAACACCTAACTCAACCTTACAGCTGTACCTAAAAAGTCATATCCAAATTATGGTATAGGGGCTAAATGTACTTATTGTATGGTCTCGAGGTGCCCTTCTATCGCCACGGCGACAAGTTGTAATGCCATGGGCATATCCAGGCTAAACCTTAATGGATGATAACCATAACACAGATAAGGAAAGGCCCGTACATCTAGACTAATTTACCAAAGAAAAATAGATGGCCTCTATTCCGAACACTTTGAGGCCATCTATATTGCTGTTATGGGCCTCCTTAAAGTGTCTTGGTACCGAATATTTATCTTTTTCTGTTGTGATGTTACTTCTGTGTTCATTCATCCTTGTCTTCATTGGCTGTGAAGTCCGATCGATATACAGTGGGGACGGAAAGAATTCAGACCACCTTAAATTTTTCACTCTTTGTTATATTGCAGCCATTTGCTAAAATCATTTACCGTATATACTCGAGTATAAGTGGAATTTTTCAGCACATTTTTTGATGCTGAAAGTGCCCCCCTCGACTTATACTCGAGTCAAGCACTTTTCTGCAGCAAAAAAATTCCTTTTCCGAACCGAATTTGGGGCCCCGTATCTCAGGGCCTCTTGGTGCTAGGAACCCCAAATTTGGTGTGCAAATCCAGTGGAACTGGTACCACAACATATCCAAAGTTCCTAGCACTAAGTGACCCCGAGATACGGGGCCCCAAAATCTGTTCGGAAAATGTCATTCTCTGCTGCAGAAAAGTGCTTGACATTTTCTGAACTGACTTTGGGGCCCCATATCTCAGGGCCACTTGGTGCTAGGAACTTCAGCTTTGGAAATTTTATGGTGCTAGTTCCACTGGGTTTGCACACCAAATTTGGGGTTCTTAGCACTAAGTGACCCCAAGATACGGGGCCCCAAATTCGGTCAACTGTGTCCATCTGCAGCAATGTCATTTCGGGACCCTTTGGGTTCAGAGACCCCAAATTTTGGCTGCAGCTAGGGGGCATCTAGGAACCCTTAACTACTGAGTTTGAAGTTCAGGGGACCTATGGCTGCGAATGGGCACAGTGAGGCATGCAAATGGGCACAGTGATGCTGCAAATGGGCATTGTTGACCCTCTTTTCCACTTACAGTAGCTGTGCATTTCTCACCCTCGTCTTATACTCGGGTCAATAAGTTTTCCCCATTTTTTTGTGGTAAATTAGGGCCACGACTTATACTCGAGTATATACGGTAAGTTAATTTTTCTTCCTCATTAATGTACACACAACACCCCACATTGACAGAAAAACACAGAATTGTTGACATTTTTGCAGATTTATTAAAAAAGTACAACAGGAAATATCACATGGTCCTAAGTATTCAGACCCTTTGCTCAGTATTTAGTAGAAGCACCCTTTTGATCTAATACAGCCATGAGTCTTTTTGGGAAAGATGCAACAAGTTTTTCACACCTGGATTTGGGGATCCTCTGCCATTCCTCCTTGCAGATCCTCTCCAGTTCTGTCAGGTTGGAAGGTAAATGTTGGTGGACAGCCACTTTTAGGTCTCTCCAGAGATGCTCAATTGGGTTTAAGTCAGGGCTCTGGCTGGACCATTCAAGAACAGTCACCGAGTTGTTGTGAAGCCACTCCTTCGTTATTTTAGTGTGCTTAGGGTCATTGTCTTGGAAATTAAACCTTCGGCCCAGTCTGAGGTCCTGAGCACTCTGGAGAAGGTTTTTGTCCAGGATATCCCTATAATTGGCCGCATTCATCTTTCCCTCGATTGCAACCATTCGTCCTCTCCCTGCAGCTGAAAAACACCCCCACAGCATGATGCCACCACCATGCTTCACTATTGGGACTGTATTGGACAGGTGATGAGCAGTGCCTGGTTTTCTCCACACCTACCACTTAGAATTAAGGCCAAAAAGTTCTATCTTGGTCTCATTAGACCAGAGAATCTTATTTCTCACCATCTTGGAGTCCTTCACGCATTTTTTTTTTAGCAAACTCCATGCAGACTTTCATGTGTCGTGCACTGAGGAGAGGCTTCCGTCGGGCCACTCTGCCATAAAGCCCCGACTTGTGGAGGGCTGCAGTGATGGTTGACTTTCTACAACTTTCTCCCATCTCCCGACTGCATCTCTGGAGCTCAGCCACAGTGATCTTTGGGTTCTTCTTTACCTCTCTCACCAAGGCTTTTCTCCCCCGATAGCTCAGTTTGGCCGGATGGCCAGCTCTAGGAAGGGTTCTGGTCGTCCCAAACACCTTCCATTTAAGGATTCTGGCGGCCACTGTGCTCTTAGGAACCTTAAGTGCAGCAGAATTTTTTTTGTAACCTTGGCCAGATCTGTGCCTTGCCACAATTCTGTCTCTGAGCTCTTCAGGCAGTTCCTTTGACCTCATGATTCTCATTTGCTCTGACATGCACTGTGAGCTGTAAGGTCTTATATAGACAGGTGTGTGGCTTTCCTAATCAAGTCCAATCAGTATAATTAAACACAGCTGGACTCAAATGAAGGTGTAGAACAATCTCAAGGATGATCAGAAGAAATGGACAGCACCTGAGTTAAATATATGAGTGTCACAGCAAAGGGTCTGAATACTTAGGACCATGTGATATTTCAGTTTTTCTTTTTTAATAAACCTGCAAAAATGTCAACAATTCTGTTTTTTTCTGTCAATATGGGGTGCTGTGTCTACATTTATTGAGGAAAAAAAATGAATTCAAATGAGTTTAGCAAATGGCTGCAATATAAGAGTGAAAAATTTAGGAGGGTCTGAATACTTTCCGTCTCCACTGTATGGCTCCATGCACACTGGAGCTCAAAAAAGCTTTTTCTTGATGCCAGATTGCTGGCAAAAAACGCTGGTTGTAAAAATTGCTTTTAACAGCGTTTTTTTTACTAGCGTTAATAAGCGTTTGAGTGTTAGCGTTAATAGGTGTTTTTAATAAAAATACACAGAGGACACTCCAAAATTCCCACAATGCATTCCAAACTCCCACAATGTATTGAAAAAATAGAACACCGTATGCTAATTAACACGCGTCTATGAGCGTTTATCGGTGTTTGGCTTTTTTAGCGGTGAAAAATGTCACTTTGAACGCGAATTTCTGGCGTTCTGAAAAATGCCCATAAACTCCACTGCTCATTAAAGCTAAAAAACGTCCATGTGTGCATGGCTACATAGGCTAACATAGAGTTGAGTTCATGGGTTTTTTAAAAAAAAAACACCCAAATGCCAATAAACTGCAGTTTATCAGCTCCAGTGTGCATGGAGCCTATATGAGGCCACAGGGGCACAGGAGGCCATATATGACATGGGGAGTGCCGTAGTTGATAAACTGCTTGATGTTATGGCTCCTGCCATCAACTCCGACCACATCTTTCTTCCTATGGCACATATGCACACAGTTCCCACAGTTACTACTCCCACATCTATAACTGCCCTTTTGATCGAAGATATTGGTCCAAACATTATTGGACCCTCTATTTCTTATCTTCTTTACTCTGCCCGGGGCAATGATACCCCTTAGATCCTTTTGATCTCTTAAAGACTAAATTTGGATGACCCGATAGAACAGTCTTCAGGATCGGATCCGACTCGAAGATCTTCCAGTTTAGCTGTTTAGGATATCGTCTGATCCCCTTAACATCAGGTCCGGGTTGCCGGTGTTCAGAGATGCTGTTTTATTATTTAATAAGCCTGAATTGCTCATTTTTTGGTGAGTATAAACATTGTTTTTATGCTTGGAATAAAAACTTGCCATTGGTAATGCACAAGGTCGGTGCGCCCTCCTTTCTTTTCTTTCTAGTTACATGAATACCCATTATTCTGAGGAGGGCTGCAAGACTATAGGCATTGCTTGAATGTATAGAGTTGGTCGCACCACGCAATAGAGACTATACACCAAATCGCAGGAGATTATTTCTGTTTTTTCGCTAACTAGATGAGTAACATCTTTGGGGGACTGATTGCATGAATAGAGAAGCCCGTGGGAAGGATGCGGTAAAGAAAGTGTTAAGTATTCATAGACCCTGGGTCATAGACTCACAGTGGAGCTGCAATTGGTCCTGGTCAGTGGATACTAGTGCATACTACGTTACTATACACATGATGATTCGTCTGTTACCAGTCTCAGACACAAGATCTTTGATTTTGTTGTTGTAGATGTCTTATCTGTCTTTTTGTCTTCACAGACCCAATGTGGAGTGTCGCAGTATGCGGTTTGGCATGTTAAAAGATCACCGCTCGGTGACTGGACAAGTGACAGCTTTTGATGGTTCTATACTTTATCTACCAGTCAAACTTTCACAGGTACCAGGAACATGAGTTCACAGCACTACCAGATAAAACTAAGGCCAGCTCTTATTGTTATTCTGAACATAGCTGGCTTATGCATTCTTTGCGAAGGTTATGCAAAAACATCCAATTGACAACAATGTGTAGTATCCTGTTGGAACTAGTCAGTTTACAGTTTGCTCTAGAAAGAAAAATACAAGATTTGACTGGTTTCTGTGTGTTATTGCACTTTGGACCGATTTACTTAAAGGGGTTCCAAATTTTTTTGCATAAAAATAACAAACCTGTTATACTTACCTGCTCTGTGCAAGGGTTTTGCACAGAGTACCCCCGATCCTCCTCTTATGGGATGTTCTGCTGGTGCTCCAGGCCCCACCCCTTTATCAGGTGCCCCCACAGAGAGACGCTTTCCCTGGGGGGCACCCGTGCAGGCACGCTCCCTAGTCCCACTGCTGCGTCCATTGACACAGACAGTGGGACTCGGCCCCACCCTCTGCTTCCTTGTCACTGGATTTGATTGACAGCAGCGGGAGGCAATGGCTCCTGCTGCTAACAATCTGTCCAATGATGAGAGCGACAGCGGCTGAAGCCTTCGCTGGAACAGATCAAGCTCAGGTAAGTAAAAGGGGGGCTCTGGGGGGAGCTGCAGCAAAAAAGTTTTTTCACCTTAATGCATAGAATTCATTAAGGTGAAAAACCCTGATACTTTTACAACCCCTTTAATAAGCCCAGTCCAAAGAATGACTCCCCCAGCACTGGAAGGGTTAAATGCACATTTTTTTGCTTGGGGTACCAGGTAAATTGACTTATAACTTATCGTTTGTCTTGCTCCCTATGCAAACTCTAGCGCTCACCATCTCTCTTTAGTGTTTCGGGTCGCAGGTGAGCTCTCTGTGTCCTCACTTAAAATGCAGAACTGTTGGTCCTGACGTGTGCATTATGATGTTACTGCTGTAACCACCAGGTGGAGCGCCAAAGAGTAGCATCTTTGGAGGACTGGTTGCATGAATGTAGGAGCCTGTGGGAAGGATATCATGCGAAAATTGCTATCCTAATTGTATACAGTACTGAATACAGACTAAGTACTCATAGACCGTGGTTTGACGATTAGTACCTTCGGTTGATTTTAACATTGGCAAGCTTTTGAGGACTTGCCCCCCTGGGCATCTCTCCTATAATCCTATTCCAATCTTTAGGTTTTTTTGCTACTGTTTTAAGGTGATGAACGTCTTCTCCCTTATGGAGAAATCACTCTTAGCTTAAAGTGGATCTAAACTCTCACATATACCCAGTGAAGTGAACAGATTCAGATGATACACAGAGATGAAACAAATCCTCCTACATAAGTTTTTCATGTATATCTGCTGTCTTCAGCTTTATATACTGTTTAGAAAGTGCACGTCCTATTATAATTTTCTTTTCCTGATTCACCTGTGGGTGTCGAGTCTTGCCATATACACTGTGGGCCAACTGATTGGAGGAAAGGCACACACCCCCTCTCCACATAGGCAGAAAAAGGAAGAAATGCATAGCTGTGCTGTGAATAGACCATCTCTCTGCTAATCTATTTATAGCACCCAATCTGACACAAAATTCAGCCTTGTTTTATCACAGTTGACAGAATGTGTCAGAAGTAACGGAGCAGGAGAAAGCCACTTGAAAGAGGGGTCTGTGAGTCTGTCATTCCTATTTTGCTAAAAGAAAGGAATCCCACTTTCAGAAAGATCCATTATCCTGCATATCCTCCTTAGCTAGGCATTCTGGTCTTCCTCCAGTCTGGACTTGACCGGAACTTAGACTTAAGCACCCTGAAGGAACAGGTTTTGGCCTTGTCCATTCTTTCAAAAAACTCTAACTTTTCAAAACCTTTATGCATGGTGTGTTTTAAATTAGGCTGCCCTTTCAATACCCTGTGTTTTCTTGGGACCTCAGCTTAAATCTCTTTGCCCTGCAGAAAACACTCTTTGAACCCATTAAGGATATTTTTTTAGATCATGTCTCTTGCATAATAGCCTTCTTGGTTGCCATTGTGTCTGTCAGATGTGTCTCTCTCTTACAAACAGCCATTTTTCATCCTTCATTGTAACAAAGTAGTTCCTTGTAACAAAGTAGTCGTGCACCTAAAGCCATCCTTTCTTACTAAAGTGATATCAGACTTCTACCTCAATGAAGATATATTTATCCCATATTTTTGCACTGTGGTTCTAAAGCTAAAATGTTTTTACCTTAATGCATTCCCTGCAATTAGGTGAACTTTTAGGATATGCTGTGCTCCCTCCCTCTCTAAGCACTTATCTGACTCATTAATTGATCCAGCACTGCCGTCTTCTGCCTTATTTCGCGCTTCACACAGGGACTGACGGGCAGCAGTGGGAGACATTGGCTCCTGCTGCTGTCAGTCGAATTCTGTGGAGAGGTAAGCGGGAGGGGAGGAGGGGGGCTGAGCTACACTGTGTTTGTCATTACATGCACAGTCTGACTCGAGATCGAGCCCACATGCCTTCCCCCAAAGCAATTGGCTTGCTATGGTGGCAGACAGAGAAGATGAGGAGTGGACAGCATTAGTGCACCATTGCACAATGACATGTTTGTTTTAGTAAAAAAAGGCCTTTAGAACCAATTTAACCACTTCAGAAGGTTTAACCCCCTTAATGACCATGCCATTTTTTGCGATACAGCACTGCATTACTTTAACTGACAATTGCACGGGCGTGTGACGCTGTACCCAAATACAATTTTGTCGTCCCCCCCCCACAAATATAGCTTTCCTTTTTTTTTTTTTTTCTTTTTAACCACCTCAATACTGGGCACTTTCACCCCCTTCCTTCCCAGACCAATTTTCAGCTTTCAGTGCTCTCTCACTTTGAATGACAATTACTCAGTCATGCTACACTGTACCCAAATGAAATTTTTATCATTTTGTTCACACAAATAGAGCTTTCTTTTGGTGGTATTTATTCACCACTTCATTTTTTATTTTTTGTGATATAAGCGAAAAAAGAGCGAATATTTTGAAAAAAAAACTAAATTTTCTACTTTCTCTTTTAAAAGAAACCAAAAAAATTTAATTTTGTCGAAAATTTAGGCAAAAATGTATTCTACCACATGTCTTTGGTAAAAAAAATCCTGATAATTGTATGATCATTGGTTTGTGTGAAAGTTATAGAGTCTACAAGTCATGCTACGCATTATTGAAAATGTATCAATCCTAATGCACTGATGGCCTAATGCACTGATCTCATTTCTTGAGGCCCTAAAATGTCAGGACAGTACAATAACCCCCCAAAAGACCCCTTTTTGGAAAGAAGACAGTCTGAGGTATTTAGTAAGAGGCATAGTGAATTTTTTGAAGTTGAAATTTTTTCCCCACAATGCTTTGGAAAATTAAGAAATATAGATTTTTTTTTTTTCTTCACTAAATTGTCATATTTACAAGTTATTTCTCACACACGGTGCAGGCATAATTGCAATTACACCCCAAAATACATTCTGCTATTCGTCCTGAGTATGGCGATACCCCATGTGTGAGACTTTTCCACAGCCTGGCCACATACAGAGGCCCAACATCCATATAGCACCATCAGGCGTTCTAAAGGCATAAATTACACATTTCATTTTCTGAGTACCTATCACATTTTTGAAGGCCCTGGAGCACCAGGACAATGGAATTACCCACAAAATGACCCCATTTTGGAAAGAAAACAACCCAATGTATATTCTATGAGGCATACTGAGTCTTTTGAACATGTCATTTCTTCCCACAAGTTTTTGGAAAATGTGGAAAGAAAATGAAAACCTATTTTTTTCTCACAAAGTTGTCAATTTAGAAGATCTTTCTAACACATAGCATGTACATAGCCAAAATGACACCCCAAAATACATTCTGCTATTCGTCCTGAGGATGGCGATACCCCATGTGTGAGACTTTTCCACAGCCTGGCCACATACAGAGGCCCAACATCCATATAGCACCATCAGGCGTTCTAAAGGCATAAATTACACATTTCATTTTCTGAGTACCTATCACATTTTTGAAGGCCCTGGAGCATCAGGACAATGGAATTACCCACAAAATGACCCCATTTTGGAAAGAAAACAACCCAATGTATATTCTATGAGGCATACTGAGTCTTTTGAACATGTCATTTCTTTCCACAAGTTTTTGGAAAATGTGGAAAGAAAATGAAAACCTATTTTTTTCTCACAAAGTTGTCAATTTAAAAGATCTTTCTAACACATAGCATGTACATAGCCAAAATGACACCCCAAAATACATTCTGCTATTCGTCCTGAGTATGGTGATACCCCATGTGTGAGACTTTTCCACAGCCTGGCCACATACAGAGGCCCAACATCCATATAGCACCATCAGGCGTTCTAAAGGCATAAATTACACATTTCATTTCCTGAGTACCTATCACATTTTTGAAGGCCCTGGAGCACCAGGACAATGGAATTACCCTCAAAATGACCCCATTTTGGAAAGAAAACAACCCAATGTATATTCTATGAGGCATAATGAGTCTTTTGAACATGTCATTTCTTTCCACAAGTTTTTGGAAAATGTGGAAAGAAAATGAAAACCTATTTTTTTCTCACAAAATTGTCAATTTAGAAGATCTTTCTAACACATAGCATGTACATAGCCAAAATGACACCCCAAAATACATTCTTCTACTCGTCCTGAGTGTAACGATACCCCATGTGTGAGACTTTTCCACAGCCTGGCCACATACAGAGGCCCAACATCCATATAGCACCATCAGGCGTTCTAAAGGCATAAATTACACATTTCATTTCCTGAGTACCTATCACATTTTTGAAGGCCCTGGAGCACCAGGACAATGGAATTACCCACAAAATGACCCCATTTTGGAAAGAAAACAACCCAATGTATATTCTATGAGGCATAATGAGTCTTTTGAACATGTCATTTCTTTCCACAAGTTTTTGGAAAATGTGGAAAGAAAATGAAAACCTATTATTTTCTCACAAAGTTGTCAATTTAGAAGATCTTTCTAACACATAGCATGCACATAGCCAAAATGACACCCCAAAATACATTCTGCTACTCGTCCTGAGTATGGCGATACCCCATGTGTGAGACTTTTCCACAGCCTGGCCACATACAGAGGCCCAACATCCATATAGCATCATCAGGCGTTCTAAAGGCATAAATTACACATTTAATTTCCTGAGTACCTATCACATTTTTGAAGGCCCTGGAGCACCAGGACAATGGAATTACCCACAAAATGACCCCATTTTGGAAAGAAAACAACCCAATGTATATTCTATGAGGCATAATGAGTCTTTTTAACATGTAATTTCTTTCCACAAGTTTTTGGAAAATGTGGAAAGAAAATGAAAACCTATTTTTTTTCTCACAAAGTTGTCAATTTAGAAGATCTTTCTTACACATAGCATGTACATAGCCAAAATGACATCCCAAAATACATTCTGCTACTCGTCCTGAGTATGGCGATACCCCATGTGTGAGACTTTTCCACTACCTGGCCACATACAGAGGCCCAACATGCAAGTAGCACCTCCAGGCTTCTAACACATAGCATGTACACACCAAGAATTACACCCCAAAATACATTCTGCTGAGCAAAAGGTAAAAAAAAAAAGCTCACCTGTGGTTTTAGCAGGCAGGAATACCGTTCCAGAGCAGCCAAAGCATTTGTCCAGACAGCCAAAGGAAATGTCCAGGAATTGTCCAGGCAGCAGACAGATATGGAAAAGTATGAACATGGTTCAGTACAGTCCAAGGTTTAGCAGGCAGTTCAGGTAACAGGCATAGGCATGGCCAGTCCAGGTGGTAGGCAAAGGCATGGCAAGGTCATGTGGCAGGCAAATGCATGGCAAGGTCATGTGGCAGGCAAAAGGCATGGCCAGTTCAGGTGGCAGCAGGCAGCACTTTGTACATTGGGCCTTGGTCAGGTAAGACCTGAGGACAGGGGTAGAGGCTTCTTCCCACCCAAATCTCTACGAAGCCTCCGAGTCTCCAGACCCTAATCCGAGAAAACTAAAAACCCGGAGAAAAATGTTTTCTCCACTCGGAAAACCTTTTCTGGAGCCCCTCACATATGTGAGACCCCTGTGCTGTACAGTGGCAGGGCAAATGATCAGTTCAGGAGGCAGGCAAAAATCATGGTCATTTAACAGTCCGGGTCAATTCACGTTGAAGGCAGAAAGATGTTTGGCAGAGGCATAGTCGTTAACAGTCCGGGTCAATTTACGTTGAAGGCAGAAACATGTTTGGCAGAGGCATAGTCGTTAACAGTCCGGGTCATTCACAGAAATGGCAGATAGTGGAAAAAAATCACCTTCACTGTACTAATAGTGTAGTGAAGTATGATAGCTCCGATAGCATGTTCCAATACAGAGCCCTGGCTCGGAGGGACATTCGGGACAGTAGTATCGGGTGTCTCGGCGAATTCCTCTACTTGCACATACACGACATTTTTTTTGGGGTTTGCGACCTGTTTGGGTAAGAGGGAGGATTTCGGGAAAGTGCCTTTCATGGAGTCTGGCTAACGCATCGGAGCGAATTAGTTGAGGGGCTTGGCCTTGGGGATAGAGAAGGGCTGTGAAAACTTCTTCTTGGAATTTTAGATAGGGTAGGGAACTTTGGGTGCACTTAGAAAAAATGATATAGGAATTAAATAGGGCAAGTTGCATCAAATAAATGGCGACTTTCTTGTACCAAAATAGTGATTTCCTGGTGGCCAAGTAGGGCTGCATCATCTGGTCGTTCATATCCACCCCCCCCATGTATAGGTTGTACTCATGCACACATTTTGGCTTCTGTATGGGGCCTCCTCTTCTCTGAAGTTCCACCAAGGTGTCGTCATGTATTGTTGAAAGGATGTAGACATCTCTTTTTTTATCTCTCCACTTCACCGCTAGTACTTCTTCAGTTCGCATACTGGCCATTTCACCCTTCTTCAATTTCTTGGTGACCAATCTTTGTGGGAAGCCTTTGCGGTTGGTCCGTGCTGTCCCACAGGCCACAGTGTTCTTCAGGTACAAATGGCGGAAAAGTGGGAGACTAGTGTAGAAATTGTCTACGTAAAGGTGGTAACCTTTCCCAAGTAATGGTTGGATCAGCTGCCAGACAATTTTGCCACTTGTTCCCATGTAGGTAGGGCATCCAGGGGGGTTTAGCTGTCTGTCTTTTCCCTCATAAATCATAAAATCATATGTGTAACCCGTGGCCCTGTCACACACCTTATAAAATTTTACCCCACGTCTGGCTCTTTTACTGGGGAGGTATTGTTTTATTCCCAGTCTTCCGGTGAAGTGCACCAGGGATTCATCCACACATATGTTTCTATCAGGGGTAAACATCTCCTTGAAGCTGGCGCAAAAAAAATTGATTAGGGGCCGAATTTTGAATAACTTATCGTAACTGGGATGATTTCGAGGGAGGCATTGGGCATTGTTATTGAAGTGTAAAAATCTCATGATCATCTCATAACGGGTTCTGGGCATAAATGAAGAATAGATCGGCATGTGGTGGATAGGTCGGGTAGACCAGTAGGAATGGAGTTCATTTTTTTTTGTCAGCCCCATGTTGAGGGTTAGGCCAAGGAAAATTTTAAATTCTTCTACGGTGAGGGGTTTCCAAACAAAAGGACGGGCATATGAGGAACTGGGATTGTTGGCTATGTGTTGGCTGGCGTATAGATTACATTGCTCCACAATGTAGGTTAGGAGTTCATTGGTAAAAAATAAATGAAAATAATAAAGTGGGGTTACATTTTCCGTCTGCATCTGAGGGCCTGGCTGGGCTGTGAAAAGGGGTATTACAGGTTCTACTGATGTATCGGGCAGCCATGTTGGATACAGTAGAACATCTGGGAGGCTAGTATGGGCACTGCCTCGTTGATGGGATCCGTTGCTAGCATCTGGCCTATCTTCTAGGAAGGTTGCAGAAGTGCTGGTGGATGCCCGCCTATCCCGAAGTGCTGCGCTGCTGGTGGATGCCTGCTGGTGGATGCCCTGGAGTGCTGCGCTACTGGTGGATGCCTGCATGTCATCCTGGAGTGCTGGGCTGCTGGTGGATGCCTGCATATCATCCTGGAGTGCTGCGCTGCTGGTGGATGCCTGCTGGTGGATGCCCTGGAGTGCTGCGCTTCTGGTGAATGCCTCCTCCTGCTCATTTCTCCTGATTCTCCTTGTTAGGATTGTATCTTCCTCTGTTTCCAACTCGGAGCCACTGCTTTCCACTGGCTCATAGTCACTATCCGAGTCTGACGGAGAGAATTCCCCGCTACTCTCGTCCGACATACTCTGGAGTATTTGGAGAGCCTCCTCTGCGCTGTAAGACCTTTTTGTCATGTTGGCGGGCAGATGTGTCAGATGGCAGGCGGCAGATGTGCCAGATGGTGGGCGGCTGTGCCAGATGGTGGGTGGCAGATGTGCCTGATCGTGGGCAGATGGCGGCTGGCAGATGTGCCTAATGGCGGGCGGGCAGATGTGCCTGATGATGGTGGGCGGCTGATGTGTCAGCTGTTGACGGGCTGATGTGTCAGCTGTTGACGGGCTGATGTGTCAGCTGTTGACGGGCTGATGTGTCAGCTGTTGACGGGCTGATGTGTCAGCTGATGACGGTGTCAGATGGCGGGCGACAGATGTGCCTGATGGCGGGCGGCAGATGTGCCTGATGACTGGCGGGCAGATGTGCCTGATGACTGGCGGGCAGATGTGCCTGATGGCAGGCGGCAGATGTGCCTGATGGCAGGCGGGCAGATGTGCCTGATGGCAGGCGGGCAGATGTGCCTGATGGCAGGCGGGCAGATGTGCCTGCTGACTGGCGGGCAGATGTGCCTGATGGCAGGCGGGCAGATGTGCCTGATGATGGTGGGCGGCTGATGTGTCAGCTGTTGACGGGCTGATGTGTCAGCTGATGACGGGCTGATGTGTTAGCTGTTGACGGTGTCAGATGTGCCTGATGGCGGGCGGCAGATGTGCCTGATGACTGGCAGGCAGATATGCCTGATGACTGGCAGGCAGATGTGCCTGATGACTGGCGGGCAGATGTGCCTGATGACTGGCGGGCAGATGTGCCTGATGACTGGCGGGCAGATGTGCCTGATGACTGGCGGGCAGATGTGCCTGATGACTGGCGGGCAGATGTGCCTGATGACTGGCGGGCAGATGTGCCTGATGACTGGCGGGCAGATGTGCCTGATGACTGGCGGGCAGATGTGCCTGATGGCAGGCGGGCAGATGTGCCTGATGACGACGGGCTGATGTGCCGGCTGTTGGCGGACAGATGTGCCCGCTGTTGGCGGACAGATGTGCCAGTTGTTGACGGGCAGATGTTCACTGACAGGTGTTTTCACTGTTTGGGGACACGGTGTTTGGGGACACTGTGTTTTGGGGACACTGTGTTTTGGGGACACTGTGTTTTGGGGACACTAGCTGGGTGATCAGTGGGTAAACAGCAGACAAACAGCTTTATTACTCACTGATCTCCTGGCTGCAGCACAGATCTCTCTTCCTCTCCTCACTGACAGGCTCTGTGTGAGGAGAGGAAGAGATGAGAGCAGTTACTACGCTCTCTATTTACATTACATGACGACTGTGATTGGACAGTCGTCATGTGATCAGGAGGGCCAATCACAGGGCCCTCCTGTGTTGTGCTGTCTCTGGGGGACACAGGCAGATCGGGATCGCGCCGCTGCGCGGGCACGTGGCGGCGCGATCTCCTGTCATCTGCCACCCCCTCCCCCTTGTTTACTATATGATGGCTGTGATTACACACAGCCATCGTGCGGATCAGGAGGGCAAATCACATTGCCCTCCTGCCGATCTGAGATGCGGCGTGTCCGAGTGACACGCGCGCATCGGGATTGCGCGGCTGCGCGGGAGCGCGCCCGCGTGATCCCGCTCCTTCTGAAGGACGTTCGGGAACGTCCAGTCAGAAGGAGGGAGCTCCCACCCGGCCGTTTATGTGCAGTGGCCGGGTGGGAAGTGGTTAAAGGGTAAATGTATTCATATTTCAAGTAAGAAAATTTACATTATTTAAAACATTCCTGTTACAGAGGTTAATATCCATCAAATGAAGAATCAGTAACATACAGAATATAGCTTTCTTTTAGTGGTATTTGATGACCTCTGCGGTTTTTATTTTTTGCTCTAAAAACAAATGTCCGACAATTTTGAAAAAAAAAATACCCATATATATATATTTTTTTACTTTCTGCTATGAAACACCCAATAAAAAAAGTCTTCATCAATTTAGGCCAATATGTATTCTGCTACATATTTTTGGTAACAAACAAAATCCCAATAAGCGTATATTGATTGGTTTGCGCAAAAGTTATAGCGTCTACAAAATAGGGGATATATTTATGACATTTTTATTTATTTTTTACTTGTAATAGTGATCAGCTATCTTTAGCTGGACTGCGGGGGGGGGGGGGGGGGGGGGGGGGACAGATCGGACTCATAACTGAGTGTTTCTCAACTCCTGTCCTCAAGGCGCCCCATTAGGTCATGTTTTTAGGCTTTCCATTATTTTTCACAGGTGATTTGATCAGTTTCACTGCCTTAGTAATTACCACAGCTGGACATGCCCTGTTGGGGCGCCTTGAGGACTGGAGTTGAGAAACACTGACCTAACACTTTTAAAACTTCTTTTGGGAACCAGTAACATTATTACAGTGATCAGTGCTAAAAATATGCACTGACACTGTATATATGACACTGGCAGGGAAGGGGTACTAGGGGCAATCAAAGGGTTAACTGTCTCTGGGAGGTGCTTTCTTACTGTGTGGAGGATGGACTCACTGTATGAACAGAGAGATCTGATGTTCCTGCTTAGCAGGAACATCAGATCTCTCTGTTTTTACCTGACAGGAGCTCAATCTCCCTTGTTTACATCGGCAGACGGCCGTCCTGTCTCTCTGGAAAATAATCGTTGGTGGCCGGCGGATATCGCCTCCGCCGGACACCCTGATTGGCTCCCCTGTGGCCAATCAGTGCCCGCGCCGCTGGCGGCTATTGTAAGAAATTACATAAAGGTACGTCATTTCGCACAATAGAGCCGACCTGCCGCAGTATATATACGGCTGCTGGTCGGCAAGCGGTTAACTCAGCATGTTGCATTTGGCAGGTGGTGCTGCTGACAAAAATGCCCATTAAAATCAATAGGACTGCCCTGCGAAATACGTTCCAAAGGTATTGCAATGTAAAATCCCTCTTGGGATTGAGGGTTAAAAAAAAGCAGGCATTCAGGAAGCAGCAGTGTCTGAACACCTGCAAACTGCTGCAACCGTCTTTGAAAAGCGATCCTTTGCTGATCCCTTTTCAGAGACGCAGTTGAAATGAAATGGTCCTTTGTGTTTCAATTTACTCTGCAGGGTTGGATTCTTGCTTCACTTATGCTTTATGCATACACTTAAGAATTTGGAAACCATAATGTAAGACGGAGCAATAAAGCACAAATTTACTGTGTACATTTCTTTTGTTTGCAGACTGTCGAGCTGGAGAGTGAACGCCGCACTGACGGACAGAAGATCAAAATCACAATACAAATGACAAAAATCCTGGAGCCCAGTTCAGATTTGTGCATTCCCTTTTATAATGTGGTGATAAAAAAGTAAGGATAATTTTTAAGGAGATATGGGTATACTTTTCTACACCACTGCATTATTTTTGGGAGAACATAAGCTTCTATCTACACCTGAACAAGGTGGTTTGATGCCTAGGCACACTCCCACTGTGCTTAGGTGATAGGACACCTAGCCTAACCTACAAATTCAACTTGGGTAAGTTTGCAGTATGAGACAAGAGGGAAGGGGGATAAATTGGGGGGGGGGGTTCTGTACACAGGTGATGTGAAGCTAGTGCAAGTTTATCAGATTAGAAATTTTATAGATCAGGACAGATTGTTAACCTGCGCCATTTAAATAGGACATGGTAAATGTATGCAATGTAATGTGTTTTTATTGAATGATTCTTACTCATATTAGCATGAACAACAAAATTGTGATCAAAGTATAAAGTGCACGTTTTAAGCATACAAAAATGAGTGTAATCTCATTTAATCATTTTATGATGCCAAACAAACTTTTGAATAAAAACAGGAACTCCTGGTACATATATTTCTTTATAATGCATCATGGTACACAGAGCACCATAGTAATTACTATGTGGGTTATAGGCAACCTTACTATGTGGGTTTTAGGCAACCTTCAGGTGATGGACACTGGCACACCCTAAACAGGAAGTTGCCTCCCTATATAACCCCACCATACCGGGAGCAACACAGTTTTTTCGTCAGTGTCTAAGGTGTTGGTCACGAGCTCCGCTGGAGGGATCCTTGCTGGATTTAAACAGCCTCCATAGACCGGATCCATCCAAAGTGCCACTGAGACCAAGGTGGATGGTACCCGGGCCTCGTATACGAAGCACAAGGTTTTGCCTGTAATGCCTCTCTAAGGGCTGGACCCCGGGACCCAGGGCTTTGGTCATGCTTACATTATCTGAAGTTTTTCCTGGCGGGGTGCTATTACAGGTCCAAGGGAGTGGAACCCCGATAAAAACTGACCCAGTCCTTGAAGGTTTGCTAACGCAGCCCGCCGTGGTGGGTGAAGGTTGGATCTGTCTGTTAATTCAGCAAAATCCTGTGGCGAGGATAAGCTAAGTAAAGAAGCCTAGGAACTAAAAAAGTCTACCTATGGTTTTCTTCTTTAAGGAAAAATGTCATGCCTTAATTCTCCACTAGAGGGAGTATGTGCACATACCTTAATCTGTTGTCTTGACTTCAGCTCAGTGATGAGCAATCGTTGTTACCCCCCTAGCAATACACCCCCCCGCGCGTGGGCGGCGTGGAGGTTCATGTTTTCGGCTCCACATGTTTTCGGCTCCACATGTTTTCGGCTCCACATGTTTTCGGCTCCACATGTTTTCGGCTCCACATGTTTTCGGCTCCACATGATTCTTCCTTCCTGTTTGTTGCGTCATGGCTCTGCTCCCCCAACCAAACCCCCCCACCCCCCTCTTTGGTCTGTGGACCCAAAGGTCGTCCACGTGCGGGAACGTTTCGAATTTCAAAACGGGTGGGGGGGGGGGTTGACGAGGGGGCGGGGGAGGCTTGACGAGGGGGCGGGGGAGGCTTGACGAGGGGGCAGGGCCTAGGTGCAGCGCAGTGTGTAGGATGTAGGTCCACAAGGACGCACGGCACAAGCGCAGGCTTAAGAGATCAAACTGGAGCAGTCTATACTCGGCTGATAGCGAGGAGACGAAGCCTGGCTACATTCGGGGCACAGGAGCGGTGGGGCACTTAAGGGCTGCAATGGCATTCCTAATATGGAAAGGACATTTTCTTTATCTTACATCATGGGACACAGAGCCTAAGTTAATAATAACTTAATGGGTATATAGGCACCTTCAGGTGATGGACACTGGTATACCCAATACAGGAAGTTCACTCCCTATATAACCCCTCCTATTAGGAGTACCTCAGTTTTTTCGCCAGTGTCTAAGGTGTTATTCACGAGTGAAGATGTGCTCTGAGGAGCTCCAGGAGGGATGCATGCTGGGTTTAAATAGCCTCCATAAACCAGATCCATCCAAAGTGCCACTGAGGCCAAAGTGGATGGTACCTGAGCCTCGTATACGAAGCACGAGGTTTTGCCTGTAACGACTCTCTATGAGGGCTGGACCCAGGGCTTTTGTCATGCTACATTACCTAAAAGCTTTTCCTGGTGGGGTGCTTTTTACAGGTCCAAGGGAGTGGAACCCCGAGAAAAAGGGACCCGGTCGTTGAAGGTTTGCTAAACGCAGCCCACCGTGATGGGTGAATGTTGGATTGACTGTTAATTCAGCAAATCCTGCGACGGGGATACGGTAAGGGAAGAAACTTAGGAACTAAAAAGTCCACCTATGCTTTCTTCTTTAAGGGAAAAAATGTTGTTATGCCTTAAATCTCCACTAATGGGAGTGTATGCACATACCTTAATCTGTTGCCTTCACTTCAGCTCAGTGCCAGTCTGTGTGTGGCCGCAGCAGCTTGTGCAGGGGGATTCCTCTCGAGGTAAGAGATCTGCCAAATGCTTTTCTCCTCCCTGAATGGACCAGAAGGGTTAGGGAGACAGCTGTGGTTGTACCCCCTTAGTATTACCATCTTCCCTCCGCGGGGGGTGCGGATGTCCCGTTTTTTCTGCAAAGATGTTTTCCTCTGCCTGCTGTGTTGGGGCTCTGCCTCTCCCCCCTCCCTCTCGTGTTGGGTCTGCGGACCCGAAAGCCGTCAGCGTGTGAATAATTTTCAAATGGGAAAGGAAGGCAGACGGGTTTACGAAGGGGGTGGGGCCTAGGCGCGGCACCGTGCAACGTCCACGAGGACGCACGGAGGCTTAAGGATCAGCGGGAGCAGTCTCTTTTCGGCAGCGAGGAGGAAGGAAGCAGCCTACACTGAGACACAGGAGCGGTGGGGCACGTAAGTGTTGCAAGTGGCATTCCTGATACAGAAAGGACATTTTTCCCAGCACTAGGCTGAAATTAATAGCGGCATCACTGTCATGACTGTTCAGCAATTAAGTGCAATTTAATATTGCCTCTGCTTTTGTGCTTAGGACTATGCGGACCAAAAAAGACACCACAAAGACCAAAAAGGTACCAAAGGTTTCACCCCCAGGCGCCAGGAACTCCAGTTGCATCTCCACACTGTCCTCCTCGCCTGAAATGCCAATTATGGCAAGCAAGGGTGAGCCATTGGAACAAATTGATAGTGCAACTGCTTCTCACATATCAGTCCCTGTATACGTGACCCTGGAGGGCCTGGAAGGAAGATTAGCGGCTTTATTCGCATCCCCCTCCCCATTTTAGACCATTTGCGAGGGGAACAGTGGGCACATGATGAGGTGTTACCCTCAGGCGATCAGGAGGAAAGACAAACCGATAATTCCTCTGCAGAGGAAACAACGGTAGATGAACCTTTTTCAGCCTAGCAATCTGAGAAATTGCTGATACAATCTCTTACAGAGATGGTTCATTCTACTTTCATGCTACCCCTAAGGGAGTCTGCTGAAAGCTCAGTTTCCTTCTTGGGTTCCTTAAAACCTTCACAGCCTTTGCATGCGTTTCCTGTGCATGCATTACTAGAACAGCTTATTATGCTAAATGGGAGGACCCGGATAAGCATTTTCTCCCTCCAAGGAGATTTTCAGTTCTCTATCCCATGGAGGAGAAATTCACCAAAAAATGATAGGTACCTGCAGTTGATGCTGCGATTTCCAGTGTGAATAAGTCTCTTTCCCAGTAGACAATGCACAAATGCTTAAGGATCCAACAGATAAAAGGTCCGCTTTTTCCTTGGCAGGTGCCGTTACTCAGCCTGCAGTCTGTCAATCCCTAAAGGACCAATTTAGACAGGCCCTTAAAGAGGTTCCTACACAACAAGCCCGGGAATTGGCCGAACTACCAAAAGCATTATGCTTTGCCATAGATGCCATTAAAGATTCTATTCACAAGGCGTGTCCCGTCTTACACTTATGCTAGTAAATATGCATAGAATCTTGTGGTTAAAAAGTTGGTCAGCCGAAGCACCATGTAAAAAACTCCTCACTGGTTTCCCTTTTCATGGGGATTGGCTATTTGGGTATGATTTGGACAAATACATCCAAACAATTTCTAGTGGGAAAAGTACTCTTTTGCCAGTCAAAAGAAAGTAGAAACGCCCTTCATTTAAACGGGCTATTTCTCCGCCTCTAGGCAGTGGCGACGGCCTCCGCCGTCAGACTCTAGAGGAAATCCTCAGGGTCAGGCCCAGGCTCAAAAGAAGTCCTGGGGTCGGAAACCTGCAAAACAGAATCCTAAAGCCTCATCATGAAGAGGCACCCCCCCTCGCCAGAATGGGGGGAAGACTTCTGCAGTTTTCAGAAGTATGGCAAGAGGAAATTCAGGACAGATGGGTCATCGCCACGGTAACTCTGGGGTACAAGCTGGAATTTCGGGACTTTCCTCCATCTCGTTTTCTGAGGTCAAACGTTCCCAAAGATCCAGAGAAAAGGCAATCTGTTTCGGGCACTAGACCGATTAATGGCTTGGGGGGTGATCATGCAGATCCCACAGAAGAGCAAGGTTTGGAGTTTAATTCAAACCTCTTCACAGTACCAAAACCGAATGGAGATGTCAGACCCATTCTAGATCTAAAGAATGTAAATCCGTTCCTGAAGATCCGCTCCTTTCGCATGGAGACGATCAGGTCAGTAGTTTCTATTCTACTAGGAGAAGAACTTCTGGCGTCTTATCGACATCAGGGATGCATATCTGCATGTTCCTATATTTCCAGCTCACCAAAGGTTTATGCAGTTCGAGGTAGAACAGCAGCATTACCAGTTTGTAGCCTTGCCCTTCGGGCTAGCTACAGCACCCCGGGTGTTTACAAAAGTCCTGGCCCCACCTCTAGCCAGGTTAAGGGCACAGGGCATATCAGTCTTGGCATACTTAGACGATCTATTGCTAATAGACCAGTCGGCTTGTTTAGAGCAAAGCGTGCGCATTACAACCAGTTACCTGGAAAGTTTGGGTTGGATTCTCAACCTATAGAAATTTTCCCTTAAAACTGATAAAAAGGCTGGAGTACCTGGTTCTGATCATAGACAGCCCAGAAAAAGGTGTTCTTGCCTCAGGCAAAAATCAACTCCATAAGAGAGCTGGTGCGGATGGTTAGGTCAAAAGGCAATCCCTCCATTCGCCTTTGCATGAGGTTGCTAGGAAAGATGGTGGCTTCATTCAAAGCGGTTCCCTATGCCCAGTTCCATTAAAGACTGTTGCAAAACAGTATCCTGTTTACTTGGAACAAAACAATTCAAGCTTTAGACTTGCCAATGCGGCTGTCCCCAAGGGTTTCCCAAAGCCTCAGTGGTTACTAACCCAGAATCTGCTGAAAGGAAAATCCTTCAGACCTGCTATTTGGAAAGTGGTAACGACAGAGGCCAGCCTTTCAGGCTGGGGAGCAGTACTATAAAAGATAACTGTCCAGGGACAGTGGTCAAGAGCCGAAAGAACCTTGCCCATCAATATCCTAGAGATACGGGCAGTGTGTCTGGCTCTGAAGGTCTAGACGTCCAGGTTACGGGATTGTCCTGTCAGGATCCAATTCGACAATGCCACAGCTGTGGCCTATATCAATCACCAAGGGGGCACCAACAGTCCCGCAGCGCAGACGGAGGTGAACCATATTCTAACTTGGGCAGGAAGGAATGTTCCATGCCTATCGGCAGTCTTCATTGCAGGAGTAGAAAATTGGCATGCGGACTATCTGAGTTGCCAGCAGTTATTCCCAGGGGAATGGTCTCTTCACCCCATTTTTTGGGCTATTTTCCAAAGATGGGCGACTCCGGACGTAGATCTTCTAGCGTCCAGATTCAACATGAAGTTAGTCAACTTTGTGTCCAGGACACGGGATCCACTCGCATGCGGTTCAGATGCGTTGGTGACCCCATGGGATTAGTTCTCGCTGATCTATGCATTTCTCCCTATTCAGTTGCTGCCACTACTTTGCAGGATCAAGCTGGAAAGAAAGCCGGTAATTCTAGTAGCACCAGCATGGCCCAGAAGGTCATGATATGCAGAAATCGTAAAGATGGCAGTGGAGGTTCCATGGTCCCCCCACTACGGCCAGACCTACTTACAGGGGCCGATATTCCATTCTACCTTACGGTCTCTAAATTTAATGGCTTGGCTATTGAAACCCACATTCTGAAGAAACGTGGGCTTTCCGGGTCAGTTATCTCTACCCTGATTAATGCAAGGAAGCCAGCTTCCAGAACTATATATTATAGAGGTCCGGAGGGCTTATGTTTCCTGGTGTGAATCCAAGGGTTGGCACCCTGGGAGGTAGAAAGGCAGAATTCTTGCCTTTCTACAATTAGGGGTAGAGATGGAATTGGCCTTGAGTACTATTAAAGGCCAAGTCTCAGCTTTATCAGTCTTATTTCAAAGACCGCTTGCTACACATTCTTTAGTCTGGGGTTTTATGCAAGGGGTTATGCGGCTTAAGCCGCCAGTCAGACCTCCTTTGAACCCTTGGGACTTGAACTTTAGTTTTGTCAGTGTTACAAAACAGCCATTTGAACCAATATAGCATATTTCCTTAGTCCTTCTGACAGGGAAGCTGGTGTTCTTGGTTGCTATATCCTCAGCAAGTTGGCTTTTGGAATTGGCTGCTCTTTCTTGTAAAGACCCATACTTGATTATTCATGAGGACAGAGTGGTGTTACGCCCTTGTCCAGACTATTTGCCAAAAGTGGTCTCAGGTTTGTCCTGGCATAGTATTTTCCAAACCCATGTTCCAGGGAAGAGAAGTCACTACATTGTCTTGATGTGGTGAGAGCAGTGAAAATCTATTTAAAGACAACTGCTCAGATTAGAAAGGACCGGCAGCGTAGAAATCCACTGTCCTCTATCTCCCCTCAAATAGCATTGCTATGGTACATCCCATTAAGTTACTACTTAGGCTCTGTGTCCCATGATGTACGATAAAGAAAATAGGATTTTTATAACAGCTTACCTGTAAACTCCTTTTCTTGGAGTACATCATGGGACACCAGAGGTCCCTCCCCTCTTTTTGGGGTTTAGATATATTTCTTTGCTACAAAAACTGAGGTACTCCTGGAAGGAGGCGGGGTTATATAGGGGAGTGAACTTCCTGTATTGGGTATACCAGTGTCCATCACCTGAAGGTGGCCTATAACCAATTAAGTTATTACTTAAGCTCTGTGTCCCATGATGTACTCCAAGAAAATGATTTTACAGGTCTACCTGCCTGGAGTTTGCATGTTCTCCCTGTGTCTGCGTGGGTTTCCTCTGGGTACTCCGATTTCCTCCCACACTCCAAAGACATGCTGGTAGGTTAATTCGATCCAGATGTGTACCTCAAAATGGGATTTTAAGGGCAATGCAGAAATTGGCAGTGTTGAATTATAATTAAAAAGAAGTTTATTGATACAAAAACGAATAGGATATAAATGGATATACACATTAATCTATAGTTAAGAATAATTATAAAAACATCAGATATATGGAAACATATGATGCATCCTACTGCTAGTTACAAGTACCACCCCCGATAGGTGTGATGGCGTCCTGATAGCAGATTTCCAACGCGTTTCAACTTATTGTAAGGATAAAGTCTTCCTCAGGGAGGGACTGCATCACATTCTAAAATTTTAAGTAACAGCATGATTATTGGTATATACTTAAATATTTGTTTGTTACCTATATCTACAGAAATCGCATTACAGCAAAAAAGTATTATATGCGACTTACATTTGCGACTACAGAAATCGCATTACAACAGAAAAGTATTATATGCGACTTACATTTGCATTTAACTGTGAAAAATCGCTTTCCCAGTGCTGGCAGGGGTCCTAAGAAATATATTATATGCGACTTACATTTGCGACTACAGAAATCGCATTACAACAGAAAAGTATTATATGCGACTTACATTTGCATTTAACTGTGAAAAATCGCTTTCCCAGTCCTGGTAGGGGTCCTAACACATGGTTGTCAATGCTGCTCAAATATCCTCTACGGGATGGCCTGGTGTATTGTGAAGAAACCAGTATTTGGCAGTCGTGATAATTAAACAACTGAAAAACATGAAGGTATAAGGGAAATGCTAAGAATTTGAACATCAAAACGATCAGAGAATGGAAATAATGGTGATTCGTAGGGGAAATAAGGTTCCCCAGGGTCATCATAGAGTAAAAGAGATCAAATACCTTAATTTGATTGTGTCAGGTGTATTGTTCCAAGTGGCAGGGAGCTCTGGTCCTGAAGTACCTCTCTGTAACAAAGCCAGTTGTGAAATGCTGCCTGTGGCCATCCCTGGCGTCCTAATATATGGGGTGTGGGCGTGGCTAAGTGATGGGCGTAGCCCTATTGTAGGTAGAGTCTCACATTCATTGGTGGTGCAGTGGAGGGGGTGCGACTTCAATTAGCTGCTGTCACTGTTTAGAGGAAGCACCTTTGTACAATGTATTGAGGGGAAGCGTCCACAAGCTTCCCTGTTGTCTAGGTAGCAGACGCTTGGACCTCCTCCTTCCTTTTCTCCTCCCCGTGACGTGAAGCCTATTGCTTACACGTAGCCCATGTAGTATGGGCACGGGGTGTGGCGGGGAGAGAGGTGCGTCTGGTTGCCGGGGCAATGTGCATATGACGTTGGGGTCACATGGCCCCAACGTCAGTTCCTAAAAGAGGGAGGGGCGCCGTGTGACTCCACAGCGCTATTGAGCAGTCTTATCCATGTTAAACCGGGCATCGGGGCATAGTAGCCCCGCTGTCTGACAAAAAAATATCAGACTATGCACAGCGGTGTGTGGGGTACTGTTCTATGCTGGTGTCGTAGATGTCACCAAGATATACAGTGACAAGTATGACAGAAAGTAGCAGGTCTATACTCCCTCATTAGAGATGGAAAAAAGGAAGAAAAATTGTATAAAAGAATTGCAAAGAATTGATTGAAATGGGGATAGTACTGATGAAATATGAAATATATATAATATAAGAGAATGTGAAGGGAGATTTTTATTCTTAAATATGCCCAAACCTCTTTATGATGATTGTACTGTCATTGAGCGAATGGCAGAACATCAAAATTAGGGCTTATAACCACCGACAAAGTAGGAAATCCCGGGGCATCAAAATAAGATCTGATGCCTTCGGGGTATTCGGGCCATGATGTTGCGTCATGGCCCCCCCCTGTGCCGGGTAGGGATAGTGGGCAGAATGGCAACAGTATCATTGGCCCTTTGTTTCAGCACTGAGAGGCGGATTCATATGGCACAGTCGCATGAAAAAAATGCATCTGCAGGAATAACAGTAATTAACATAATACTGTATACAAAATAGTTACACAAAAGAGATTACAGTAATTACAGTAAATAAGTTTAATTAGAAAAACTCTCCTATATAGTTTCTGACTGGGTAGGGTGTAGAGTCTTAGCAGTTTAAGACATATGATCATCAATGGGGAGATAATGGGCCTATGGTGTTATGGAGGGAGCCCTCTGTTTCTCCGCCAGGGGTACTGGAATAGAACTCCAGTTCTAAAAAAGCAGAGGTGCAAGGGAACAAAGAAGGTGAGATAAAAATTGTGTTAATCCGTTTTCCCCGAGCTGAAGCCCTCCAAGAAGGGTCTGAAACTTTCGGTTTCATTTAGGCCTGGGGGGGTAGTGGCCCTAAGGTACCTTATCCAGCGCATTTCACGCTGGAGGAGGACCTTGTTCCAGTCTCCCCCCCTGAGTGGCAAATGAATCCTATCAAGAACTGTGAAGTTTACCGAGGGTAGTCGGTAATTATGATATCTGGCAACATGCCTTCCCAAAGGCAGATACAAGTTGCCGATTTGCATACTTTGCATATGTTTGTCGACACGTTTTCTAAATTCCTGTCTTGTTTTGCCCACGTAGAAGGCACCACACTGGCACTGCATGAGGTATACCACACCCTGCGTCTTGCAGTTGGCAAAATGACGCAGGGAAAAACTTTCCCCATTGGGCAGTGCCAGTGTGGTCCTCCTACCGATGACAGGACATTGGGCACAGGAACCACATGGGTATGTACCCCATGTTTTACAGGGGTCCTTTCTTGCCGTGCCCTTGTATTCACTTTGGATGAGTGCATTTCCTATTGAGCCAGGTTTTCTATAGGTGATTTGGGGTTTAGGACCAATTAGTCCTTTCAGGATTGGATCATCTGTAAGGATGGACCAATATTTTGAGATAATTTTATTGATTTTAAAATGCTCATTAGAAAATCTCACAATAATCCTTGTTGTGTCGTCTTCTTTGATTGGTTTTTTTGAGAAGATTAAATCCCTTCTATTGGTTTGCTTAACTCGGTTGAACGCTTTTTTTAAAGAGGATTTGGAGTAGCCTCTGTTCATGAGCCTAATGGTAAGTTTGTCCGCTTCGTGTTGGAAGTCTTCGTTGTTACTGCAGTTTCTTTTAAGGCGGAGAAACTGGCTGTAGGGAATAGATCTTTTCAGAGGTTCCGGGTGAAAGCTGTTTGCATGCAACAAGGTGTTGCCAGCAGTCTCCTTTCTATAAAGTTTACTTGATAGTCCGCCCTCAGAGTTTTTAAAGATGGTAATATCCAGGAAATTTACTTCATGGGTATCCGAGGTCATAGTGAAAAACAGGTTAAAAGCATTGTTGTTCATCAGCTTTAGACAGTCCCTCAATAATTCAGGGGGGCCGTCCCAGATGATGAAGAGATCGTCTATGTACCTCTGCCACATACATATGTGGCGAGTGTACACAGACGCTGCCTCCCCCTGTAGGAACTCCCTCTCCCACTCCCCCAGGTACAGGTTGGCATAGGAGGGTGCGCAGCACGTCCCCATAGCCACTCCCTGCACCTGGAGGTAGTGGGAGCCCTTGAAAAGGAAGGTGTTGTGTCTGAGGATGTAGTCCAGCATAGTTAGAATGAATGCATTGAATTTCCAGTCTGTTGTTGCTCTTTGTTGTAGGACACGTTCAATTGCAGCTATGCCTAAGTGGTGTGGGATGCTATTATACAGCGATTCCACATCCACTGTAACAAGTAGAGCTGAACTGGGAATGGATATTCCATCGAGGATTTGCAATAGATGTATGGTATCCCTTGTATACGATGGAAGTTCCATTACATGGGGTCTCAGGTATTGATCTATTATTTGGCTGATCCCCTCTGTGATGGAACCATTCCCGGAAATGATAGGTCTCCCTGGTGGGTCATTTAGTTTTTTATGCACTTTGGGTAGTGCATAAAAGGTGGGTTGACGTGGATGTCTAGTGCGTATGAAATCCCACGTGTCTTTATCTATTACCCCTTCATTAACAGATTCATCCACCAGGGAGAAGAATTCCTGATTGAATTTATCTACTGTGGAGGGAGAAATCTTTTTATAGCATTTGGTATCATTCAATATGTTAAAACACATTTTTTCGTATTTGGCATTGTCCATAAGGACGATGTTCCCTCCCTTGTCCGATGCTTTGATTGTAATTTCTGTGTTGTTTTTAAGGGAGTTTAATGCCTTTTGTTGTTCCCGATTTAGGTTGCTTTTTTTGTTGTATTTTTCCATCTTGTTGATTTCTTTGGTGATCTGTCCTACAAATAGAGCTATGGCTGGATTCTGATTCAGTGGTGGAAATCTGTGTGATTTCCTTTTGTATTTTTTGGTGGTTTGGACTCTGCTGGGTTCCTCATATTATATATGTTAATTGGATCCTGTCTAAAAATGTCCCTAGTATGTATGAATGTGAGTTAGGGACCTTAGATTGTAAGCTCCTTGAGGGTAGGGACTGATGTGAATGTACAATGTATATGTAAAGCGCTGCGTAAATTGACGGCGCTATATAAGTACCTGAAATAAATAAATAAATAAACAGGTAAGCTGTTATAAAAATCCTATTTTTTTCCCAGCGCATTATACTGTCAGACTATTGTTCAGCGATTAGTGCATTTAAATAGTGCCTCTGCTTTTTGTGCTGAGGACTATGTCTGCTAAAAAAGACACCACAAAAATCTCACAAAAGGTACTAGAGATTCTACCTCCAGGCGCAGGGAACTCCAGTCGTGCTTCCACACTGTCAGTCTCGCCTGAAATACCAGTTGGGGCAGGCCAGGGTGAGTCATTGGAGCAAATTGATGGTGCAGCTGCTTCTCACATCTCAGCCCCTGTATATATGTGACTGACAATGCCTTTTCCTCTGCCCTGCAGGGCCTAGAGGGAAGATTAGCGGCTTTATCGCATCCTCCATCCAAAGGGATAGGAAGCATGTTAGATCCCCTTCCCCCACTTTAGACCCTTTGCAAGGGGAACAGTGGGTAGAGGATGTGGTGTTACCTTCAGGTGACCAGGAGGAAAAACAAACTGATTACTCCTCTGCGGAGGAGGAGGAAACAACGGTAGATGAACGCTTTTCAGCCTCGCAATCTGAGAAATTGCTGGTACAATCTCTTACGGAGATGGTTCGATCCACTTTCACACTACCTCTAACGGAGTCTGCTGAAAGTTTTTTTTTCCCTTGGGTTCCTTAAATTCTTCACAGCCTTTGCTTGCATACCTGTCCCTGCATTACTAGAAAAGCTTATTTATGCTGAATGGGATCACCCGGATAAGCATGTTCTCCCTCCAAAGAGATTTTCAGTTCTCTATCACATGGAGAAGAAATTCACCAAAAAATTGAATGTACCAGCAGTTGACGCTGTGATTTCCAGTGTGAATACAAGTCTAATTTGTCCAGTAGACAATGCACAAATGCTTAAGGATCCAACAGATAAAAGGTTGGAATTCCTGCTAAAATCCTCTTTTTCTTTGGCAGGTGCCATCACTCAGCCTGCAGTCGCTGCAATAGGCATCTGTCAATCCCTAAAGGACCAATTTAGACAGGCCTTTAAAGAGCTTCCTGTACAGCAAGCCTGGGATATGGCCGACCTGCCAAGAGCATTATGTTTTGCCATAGACGCCATTAAAGATTCTATTCACCAGGCATTCCGCCTTGCGCATGTGCTAGTACATATGCGTAGAATCCTGTGGTTAAAAAAATTAGTCAGCCGAAGCACCATGCAAAAAGCTCCTGACTGGTTTTCCTTTTCATGAGGATCGGCTATTTGGGGATGATTTGGAGAAATACATCCAAACGATTTCCAGTGGGAAAAGTACTCTTTTGCCAGTCAAAAGAAAGAGTAAACGCCCTTCATTTAAGTAGTCTATTTTCTCCTGCGCCAGGGGCATCCGCCTCTAGGCAGTGGCGATGGCCTCCGCTGTCACACTCTAGAGGAAAACCTCAGGGTCAGGCCCAGGCACATAAGAAGGCCTGGGGCTGGAAACCTGCAAAACAGAATTTTAAAGCCTCATTATGAAGGGGCGCCCCCCTCACCAGGACAGATGGGTCATCTCCACGGTAACTCTAGGGTACAAACTGGAATTTCTGGACTTTCCACCGTCTCGTTTTCTGAGGTCAAACGTTCCCAAAGATCCAGGGAATAGGCAATCTCTGTTTCGGGCACTAGGCTGATTACTGGCTCAGGGGGGTGATTATACCAATCCCCACTGAAATGCAAGGTTTGGGGTTTTATTCAAACCTCTTTACGGTACAAAAACCGAATGGAGATGCCAGACCCGTTCTAGATCTATAAAATCTAAATCAGTTCCTGAAGATCCGCTCCTTTTGCATATAGTCGATCAGGTCAGTGGTTTCTATCCTACAAGGAGGAGAGCTTCTGGCGTCTATCGACATCAGGGATGCATATCTGCATGTCCCTAGATTTCCCGCTCACCAAAGGTTTCTGCGGTTCAAGGTAGAACAGCAGCATTTTCAGTTTGTAGCCTTGCCCTTCGGGCTAGCTACAGCACCCCGGGTGTTTACAAAAGTTCTGACCCCACCTCTAGCCAGGTTAAGGGCACAAGGCATAACAGTCTTGGCGTACCTAGACGATCTATTGCTAATAGACCAGTCGGTGGCTTGTTTGGAGCAAAGCGTGCGCATTACAACCAAATACCTGAAAAATCTTCTGTTGAATTCTCAAACTAGAGAAGTATTCTTTAAAACCGCTAAAAAGTCTGGAGTACTTGGGTCTGATCATAGACACAGCCCAGGAAAAGGTAAGAGAGCTGGTGCGGATGGTCAGGTCTAAAGGAGATCCCTCCATTCGCCTTTGCATGAGATTGTTAGGAAAGATGGTGGCTTCATTCGAAGCGGTTCCCTATGCCCAGTTCCATTCGAGACTGTTGCAAAACAGTATTCTGTCTGCTTCGAACAAAACGATTCAAGCTTTAGACTTGCCAATGCGGCTGTTCCCAAAGGTGTTCTAGAGCCTCAGTTGGTGCTCGGTATCCATGAATCTGCAGAAGGAAAAAACCTTCATAACAGTTTCCTGGAAAGTGGTAACGACAGATGCCAACCTTTCAGGTTAGGGAGCAGTACTGGAAAAGACAACTGTCCAGGGACAGTGGTCCAGAACGGAAAAAGTTAGCCTTGCCCATTAACATCCTAGAGATTCGGGCAGCGCGTCTGGCTCTGAAGCCCTGAACATTCAGGTTACAGGATTGTCCTATCAGGATCCAATCCGACAATGCCACTGCTGTGGCCTATAATCAATCACCAAGGGGTACTAAGGGTCACGCAGCTCAGAGAGTGGTGGACCATATTCTAGCTTTGGCAGAAAAGGATGTTCCTTGCCTATCGGCAGTCTTCATTCCAGGAATAGAGAATTGGCAGGCGGACTACATGAGTCGCCAGCAGTTGTTCCTGGGGGAGTTGTCCCTCCCCCCCGAAATTCTTTCTGGCTATATGCCAAAGATGGGGGATCCCTGACGTAGCTCTTTTGGCGTCCAGGTTCAATGTGTAGTTGGTCAACTTTATGTCAAGGACAAGGGATCCACTCGCATGCGAGACAGATGCGTGGTGACCCCATGGGGTCAGTTTTCACTGAGTTAGGCTTTTTTCCCTATTCAGTTGCTGCCATGGCTTCTTTGCAGGATCAAGCTGGAAAGAAAGCCGGTAATTATTGTAGCCCTGGCATGGCCCAGAAGGTCCTGGTATGCAGAAATCGTAAAGATGTCGGTGGAGGATCCATGGTTCCTTCCACTACAGCAAGACCTACTCTCACAGGGGCCGATATTCCATCCTACCTTACAAACTCCTAAGTTTGGCTATTGAAGCCCATATTCTGAAGAGATGTAGTCCAAGAGATGTAGTCTCTCCGGGTCAGTGATCTTTACCTTCATTAATGAAGCCGGCTTTCAGAAACATATATTATAGACTCTGGAGGGCTTATGTTTGCTGGTGTGAATCCAAGGCTTGCCACCCTTGGAAATATAACATAGATAGAATTCTTGTTTTTTCTACAAGTACAAATGAAGCTGGCCTTGAGTACTATTAAGGGCCAAGTCTCGACTTTATCGGTCTTATTTCAAAGACCGCTTGCTTCGCATTCTTTGGTTCGATATTTTTATACAAGGGGTAATGTGGCTTATTCCGTCAGTTAGACCACCCTTGACCCATTTGGGACTTGAACGTTTTTTGTCGGTATTGCAAAAACAGCCCTTTGAATGGTTACAGCATACTGGCCTGATCCTTCTGACAAGGTAAATAGTGTTTCGGGTTGCTATACCCTCTGCAAAAGGGTATCGGAGTTGGCCTTTCCTGTAAAGAAGCCATATTTACCGTATTTATCGGCGTATAACGCGCACCCCAATTTAGGAGGGAATTTTAAGGAAAAAAAAACTTTAAGGAGGGAAGTTGAAGGGAAAAAACTTACATTTAAATGCCCATCATTGCAGCCTTCTCAGTGCAGCCTTGCCCCAGTGCAGCCATGTCAGTGCAGCCATGTCAGTGCAGCCATGTCAGTGCAGCCTTCCCCAGTGCAGCCATGTCAGTGCAGCCTTCCCCAGTGCAGCCATGTCAGTGCAGCCTTCCCCAGTGCAGCCTTCCCCAGTGCAGCCTTCCCCAGTGCAGCCTTCCCCAGTGCAGCCTTCCCCAGTGCAGCCTTCCCCAGTGCAGCCTTCCCCAGTGCAGCCTTCCCCAGTGCAGCCTTCCCCAGTGCAGCCTTCCCCAGTGCAGCCTTGTCACAGTGCAGCCTTGTCACAGTGCAGCCTTGCCACAGTGCAGCCTTCGATCCTCTATCCCTGCCATCCTGGGCTTCAAAATCGCCGACCGCGATTTGAAAATGGCACCGCCGGCGCAGAAATACACAGAGCCGGTCCTCGGCTCTTCCCGGCGGCTCTCGTTCACTTTCGGCTCCACTCGTAGTCCCGAGCGGAGCTATCCGAACCTAGCCGAGTAGGTTCGGATAGCTCTGCTCGGGACTACCAGTGGAGCCGAAAGTGAACGAGAGCCGCCGAGAAGAGCCGAGGACCGGCTCTGTGTATTTCGGCGCCGGCGGCGCCATTTTCAAATCGCGGTCGGCGATTTTGAAGATGACAGCTCGGGATCACAGGGGATCGGCGTATAACACGCACCTGCGATTTCCCCCTGATTTTAAGGGGAAAAAAGTGCGTGTTATACGCCGATAAATACGGTAATTATTAAGGTGGTTTTAGGTTTTCACCTAAACCAAGATATTGTCCTACCATCGTTTTTTTCCGAAACCGGTTTCTAGGGTAGAGAACTCACTACATTGTCTTGATGTAGTGAGAGCGGTCAAGGTCTATTTAAAGACTGCTCAGGTCTGAAAGACTGATGTTTTATTATGCTGCCAGAGGGTCCTAGGAAGGGACAGGCAGTGTCAAAATCCACTATTGCGAAGTGGATTCGGCAAATTATAATTCAGGCCTAATGGTTAAAAGGTAAGATTCCACCTTTTCATGTCAAAGAGCACTCTACTAGAGCAGTTAGAGCTTCTGGGGCAGTGCATCACCAAGCCTCCATTTCTCAGATCTGCAAGGCTGCAACTTGGTCTGCAGTCCGTACATTCACCGGATTTTATCAAGTGGGTGCAGGCAGCAGTATAGGCCCTCAAGTCTGTTGGCACCCTTCGGGTTGTGTCTCCCTCCCCTCAAATAACATTGCTATGGGACGTCCCACATAGTAACTACTATGGTGTTCTGTGTCCCGTGATGTACGATAAAGAAAATAGGGTTTTTATAACTGCTTACCTGTAAAATCCTTTTCTTGGAGTACATCACGGGACACAGAGGTCCCTCCCCTCTTCTTCTGGGGTATATGTATATGTATATTGCTTTTCTACAAAAACTGAGGTGCTCCCGGTATGGGAGGGGTTATAAAGGGAGGTAACTTCCTGTTTAGGGTGTGCCAGTGTCCACCTGAAGGTAGCCTATAACCCACATAGTAATTGCTATGGTGCTCTGTGTCCCGTGATGTACTCCAAGAAAAGGATTTTACAGGTAAGCTGTTATAAAAATCCCATTATTGCTATTTTTATGACACCAACATGATCCCTCAAGGCTAGACTTTATTTTATCAGCAAATGTTAAATGCTTACAGGCTTAAAGCAAATTTCAGTAGACACAAAATAATAGGAAGCATGCAGTTTAACTTGAACCACAATGGGTAAAGTAGGAGGTTCGCATTACAGTATGTTCCCCTATACTAGGAGGTACTGTGGTATTTATGCGGCAGCGGAGTGGAGCATCTAGGGCACAAGTGGAGAAGGTTAAAAACATGCTATTAAGGTGTATGTAAGACATAAATCTATTTTTCATCATCTTGTCATGATACCTTACTCTTTACACTTTTCTTAAGCAAATTGCTTTTCTTTCTTGTTTTTTAAAGTGGAGGGCCCCCCTAAAATAAAAAATTGCGTCAAAAAAAAAAAATTAACTTGAAACTGAAACCCTTGCTGCTAGGCAGTCTACCTAATCTGCCTCTTCCTATTCCGCGGCACTTCCTCCTCTTCGGCGAGCGACCCCGCTGCATTCTGGGAACTGTGTCCGTCCCAGAAAATCACGTGGCCATTCACAAAGCGCCGCATCTAACAGGCAGTGAAGCCACCAGGCTCCATTGCCTGTTTCCCTTGGTTAAGATGTAGGCGCCGGCGGCCGATCCGTTGGACGGATTGGCCTCGGGGGGCCGACATCACGGGCTCGCTGGACAGGTAAGTGTCCTTATTAAAAGTCAGCAGCTACAATGTCTGACTTTAAAAAAAAAAAAAAAAAAAATGCGGCCAGAACCCCCCTTTAAGGGACACAGGATTTAGAGACTGTTGAGTGATACTTCCACCCGTCAAAATTATTTGGAAATTGGCACACAAAAAGTGATCAGCCTAGTATAACTCTTCCTACTCCCAGCATGCCTAGGTTTTATTTGCTATTGTCCTGGGACGATAGGTGTCTTCTACTGGGAAAGGCTTGGCCATTTTTTGCTAGCTATTTCCTTGCTTTCAAGACTTTATTTTTTATTCAAAATTCTACCACACACACTGCTTGAGCTGGTCTCTGTTTTTCATGTCAGTTCATGGGATGTGGTTGTCAGAGGAAGCCCGAATGCTAAGCTATGTCATGGAGCTCAGGGCAATTCAGCTTACTTTTCAGCGCTGGGTCCTCCCGGACTGCCAGGATCCAATATGACAACATCATGAGAGTGGTGTACATAAATCATCAAGGCGGTTACTCTTTGAGAAGCAGAGTTCATTCTGACTTGGCCACAAATACATCCTTCTGCCCTGTCTGTGGTACACATTTCTTTGTGGACATTTAGCAAGGGGTCCTCTTCAGCCACCAACGGTTGGGTTTTGAATAGTGGTCCTTCCATGTGGTGGTATTTCACCAGCTTTTCTTCAGTGGGGAATGTCAGGTGTAGACTTACTGTCATTCAGACTCCATCAAAAACTGGACAGGTTTGTTTTCAGATCCTAGGAACCTTCAGCCTTCGGAGTTAGATGCCCTAATCACAGTGTGGAATAAGTTCAGACTAATTTATGCACAACCCTCACATAAAGTCCTACCTCAATTGCTGTGAAGGATAGAGAGGGAAGGCATACCAGTGATCCTCATTGCACTGATTTTTCACAAAAAGGTGTGGTACTTGAACATAGACTCTTAACAGACACCTCATGGGCTCTACTGAACCATCCGAACCTTTTTTCACAAGGGCCCATGTTTCATCCTGCTTCATTTTCACTGGCTTTGACGGCTTAGCTGTTAAAGCTTTAGTTCTCAGGGAGAGAGCTCTTCTGTGTCTGTCTGCTGCCTGTGGAAAGTGCCAAGCTAGCAGGTGACCATACTGTGTGGGCAGACTGTGTCTAAGGAGGTATGTGAATGCTTAAATTGACATTTGAAACAGAACATTCTGTGGCCCCTGCCAGAGCCAGATAATCTGGACTTTCTTTCTTAAGGTCATGTTTAGTGTTGGGCGAACGATTCGGGCTGAGTAAAAGTTCGGCCCGAACAACGTCTGTTTGCCTGATTCGCGAACACCCGATTTTGCAGGGTGTTCTGCACAGTGCATTCTAGGACCCTAATTGGATGAAGCCAATTAGGGCACACACCACTGTCAGAGTCCTGATTGGACAAAGTGATGATGACTTTATCGAATCACGGCTCAATGCTCATAGTCCCACATCACACTATAAAAGGTTGCTTCCCATGGGAAGCTTTTGCAGTGTGTTATTGGAGTGGCGATTAAGCAGGGCTCAGTTTGCTACTAGCGAGTTAGTGTGTTTACTTCTGTTGTGACTCTGAGACCCCTTTCACACTGAGCCGCCTATAGCGTCGGCGGTAAAACGCCGCTATAGCTTTATAGCGGCGTTTTACCGCCAGATTTGCGGCGCATTTCGGCCGCTAGCGGGGCGCTTTTACCCCCCCCGCTAGCGGCCGAGAAAGGGTTAAAACCGCCCGCAATGCGCCGCAATAGTGGCATTTTGCCGGCGGTATCCCAGCGCTGCCCCATTGATTTCAATGGGGAGCAGCAGTGGAGGAGCGGTAAACACACCGCTCCTTCACCGCTCCGAAGAAGTTGCTGGCAGGACTTTTCCTGACGTCCTGCCAGCGCAGCGCTCCGGTGTGAAAGCCCTCTGGCTTTCACACTGGAGATAATGCTGCAGCTGTTTGAGGGCGGATTGCAGGCGCTATTTTTAACGCTATAGCGCCTGCAAAACGCCCTCGTGTGAAAGGGGACTGAGTGTAGAATGTTTTGTGTAGTGTTGTAGTGTAGTGTTTAACACCGCACTACATATCATTTAGTGCTGTATATCCCCTTTTTTTTTTTTTGGTTGCTGAGTGCTTTTTTGTTGTCCCCTGCCTTCCCCCTTTTCTTTAATTGTCAGCTGCAGTTTTTCTGACTGCAACGCTGGTGTTCCCCCGCCCCCCCCCCCTTTTGTATAGATTTTATTTTTCTGTCAGGGCACTTTTGTTTCTGTTTACTGATGTTACCTGTGCGATCCAGCCACAGCATGCAGAGGAGGTCATGGACTGGCTTACTAAACTAATCCTCATCCTCTACGACCCAAGCTGACACTAGTGCACAGTCCACCGCCACTGCCAGAGCGGCTTATTCTGGCTCCTTGTCCACAGCTACTCCTGACATAGCCCCAGCAACATGCATGGAGAAGTCAGCTGAATTATTTGAACACAGTAGCCACTTGCTTCTTGAGGATGCACAAACATTACTTGTTTCTGATGTTGGTTCTGAGATGAAGGAAGGGAGTAACATGAGCCTACAGAGAGAGAAGTACACTGGTGAACAACAAATTGGCAGTCATGTTCCCCCAGCCGCAGCTTATTGCCAAGTTGGCTTCAGTTATGAGGAATGAGGGGAGGATAATGAGGTCACTGACGCAACCAGGGTGCTGGATAGAGCAGAGAAGGAATGTGAGGGGTAGAAACGACCCCAACGAGACATGATGTTTTCCAGAGGTAGCCATCATGGAAGATTAGAGAGCAGCCACCCTATTCCATCAGATTGTGGAGCTATTTTCTCCTGGCCCACTTCCCACACCTTAGCTGTGTGGGCCTTTTTTTTTTAGCACATATGCAGCCGATCGCACTGTTGCAATTCGCAATCTCTGGCCCAAGCAGATCAAGTGTGGCAAGAACACCAGCCATTTGTGTTCCACATGCTTTACAAGGCATTTAACCTCCCACCACTCAATCCGTTGGCATGAGCACCTGAAAGCCACACACAAGGGACACAATTCTTATCTTTCGTGTCCACCCCCGCAAAGTCTCATGACCTCTTAGCAGCCTCCACTGACAGGGATGATGGTATAGCAAAGGGTATCGCAGGTCCTTGCAACACGTCTGCCAGAAGCACATCTCCAGCTGTAGCGTATAGCAGGCAAATTTCTCTGCCCCATCTGCTACATCTCAAAAAAAGAAAATAAACTGCCTGCCACCAGGCGTTTAAATTCCAGCTTGTCCAAATTGCTGCCTTTACAACTCCTGCCTTTCCATCTGGCAGACTATGCACCTTTCCGTGAATTTGCAGAATGTGCTGTATCACAATGGCAAGTTCCTATTTCTTTTTATGTAAGGCCATTTCAACTCTGTACCATCACGAGGAAGGCAATGGTTTGGCATTGTTGGGCAAGGCACTCAGCAGCAAGTTCCACATTACTGCTGATACGTGGTCCAGCAAGCATGGTCAGGGAAGATTATTTCGTTCACAGCACACTGGGTAACTGCTTGCAACTAGGAAGGATGCAGGACAGGGCTCGGTGCTGGAGCTTGTTTTGGCATGTCTCCATACAGCTAGTGGTGATGCGAGATCTGTCAGCTCCACCACCTCCATGCCCAATTGTCCTATGAATCACTAGCACCTCTTAAGCATTCGAGGCAGGCTAAAAGATGCCCTGCAGTGCTTCAACTGGTCTGTCTAGGGCCGGAGCAAAGACTCTTTCAACTCTGCAGGGGCAGGCCCAGAGGTGGTTCATGCCACGGAAGCTTGAGCAAGGATTGATGTGCGATAATGGCACTAACCTGTGTCCACCCTACGACAGGGAAAGTTGACACGTGCCATGCCTGGCACATGACCTCAGTTTGGTGGTGCAGCGTATTTTAACAGGTACCCGTAGTTTCAAGATCTTCTAAAGCAGGCCAGATGAGTCTGTAGCCATTTCAGGAGGTCATACACAGCCAGTGTTCGGTTGAAATTTAGCAGGAATTCCACCTGCCCGTAAACCGTCTGATGTGTGACATGCCCACCAGGTGGAACTCGACTTTGGCAATGCTGCAGCAGCTGCACATGCAGCAGAGGGCCGTCAACGAATACCTGTGTGAGTATGGCACAAGGACAGGCTCAGGGCAACTCGGCTTTTATTTTCCATGCCAATGGCTGCTGATAAAGAATGCATGCACTTTACTGTCACCATTTGAGGAGGAGACCAAGGATGGTGAGCCGTGACAATGCATGCATCAATGACACAATCCCTCTTGTATTCCTGTTGGAGTATGTCATTATGGACAGGGCACTCGAGGCATGGCAGCGGGAGGAAGAGGACTTATTTTCCTCTCAAGGCTCGCTTTATGCAGACACCATTCTTGCAACGCTACAGAACACAGAAGAGGAGATTGAAGAGCTTTTTAGTAGGCGATCCACTTGGTTTCTGAGTCATGAGAATAGATCACTGGCCAGAACTTGCCCAGTATGCAATTGAGCTGCCCTGCATCCAGCGTGCTTTCCGAACAGACTTTCAGTGCTGTTTTAGGTTTTGTGACAGATAAGCGTGTCTGTCCACAGACTCCGTTGACTGGTTGACATTTGTCAAAACGAATCAGTCCTGGATTAGCAGCAGCTATGTCGCTGTTTAAGTGTTATTGGGATCTTGAGCTTGAATCTCTGCAAGACTTTCTAAGCTGCCTAGCTTTGTGGGTATTAATTTATCTTATTTAGTTATTTTTTGGTTTCATTTTCACAATTCATTTTTCTGCACCTGTTTGCAAGGCCGATTCTTGCTTTCATCAAGAGTACCTCTAAAAGGTTGCGGTGTGAAGGCACCGCCAACACCCTAAGTACAATTTTTCTGCACCTGTTACTTGTATCCAAAGTCTGCAAAAGAGAACCAGACTTTACCTAAAACATTTTTTTACATTTTGGCCTGATTGTACTATAATTTGGTTTCTTCACATAAGGCTTGCTCACTAATGTGCAAAACATAATTTCTATCCAAAGTCTGCCAAATAGACACCAGAATTTATCTAAAAATCACTAATCTTGTTCCGAGTGCACTAAAATGTGGCCTCATCGTATTGACTGGCTCCCCAAGCCGTTGTTTACTTAATAAAGAAAGCTTGCGGGTAAAATCAATTTAAATGTCATTTAATTTTCTTTATAAATGTCCGTTTTGCTACAGCAGGTTCTATACACTGTACAAATGCGCCACATTATAGGCAGACTAAGGGATCCCCCCAGGCAATATATTTAAAGGTTTTTTTTTTTTTTTTATTTCACTTTAAGTAAAAAAAAAATTGCATTGGTACTTGTCCCCCAGTACTTGGGCGCCCATACCCTTTTTATGAGCAATAAATTGCATATAGGCTTTCAAAATGGGCACTTTTGATTTTTCAAGTTCAGGTCCCATAGACTTTTTAATAGGGTTCGCGATTTGGGTCCGAACTTTTGCGATGTTGGCGAGTTCTGACGCAAACTGAACCGGGGGGGGGGGTTGTTCGGTTCATCTCAAGTCATATTTTCCATCGTACTTTAGAGTCGTTGAATTTGATGGCCTGGCTTTTGAAGCCAAATTTCTAGAGACCGTGGTCTTTCAAATTCTGTTATTCCCACCTTTATGAAGACTCCTTCATGCCAAAAAGTTTAGCACTGAACATGGAAAGCATACTGTATGTTGCATGGTGTGAGAAGAGGAAGCTTCATCCCAAATATTCTCTATGGCACGAGTCTTTTTCTACCTTCAGTCAGAATATGAGAAGTCTCTACGCCTGAAAACTTTTTTGTGCCAGGTTGCAGACTGTCAGATTCCCACTCCTTCTCTACTTTTTTTTTTTTTATAAGCTATTAACTCCGTAGGACCTCAATCTAGTGGCCAGTTTTTCAGACGCTGCTATTTGATTCTGTTTTGGGATATTTCTTCTCTTCTTTCACTCAGGGTTGTTTTTGTTGTGGCTATCAGTTAGGAGGGAGCCTGAGCTTAAGTTTTTTTTTTTTTGTCCTGAAAAAAACCTTTGTTTTCAGGCCTCGGGACATCATCTTGCCTTCTATTTGTCTGTCTCAAAAACATCCCAAGGAGATTGCTCTCCACTGCCTGAATGTAGTTATGGTTGTACAAGCCTCTGAGGGCTCCCGGAAAGGACAGGCTGTCTCTCGATCCACAATTGCTAAGTGTGGTGTCGACAAATTATTACTGATGTAAAAATGATTTATAACCTGAAATGTAGAGCTCCCCACTTTACTGTGGAGGGTCAATCCACTAGATATGTTGGTACTTTTTGAGCTTTTCAGTATCAGGCCTCTGTTTTCCAGGTGTGTTAAATTGAAGGCCTCAGCAGATGCTAGCCTTCAAAAAGTTCCCCAGGTGGCCCAGTAAGGGCCCTTTAAAGGGGTTGTAAACCCTCGTGTTTTCTCACCTTATCCACTTCCCCGACCAGCCGCCGCAGTTGTACTGCAGAAGAATGGCACGGCTGGGCGAAACAACGTTATGTAACGTCGCTTCGCCCTCTGGCCACTAGGGGCACCCCCCCTTGCTCGCCCAAGGAGCCGATGCGAATGCCCGGCAGTCGCGATCACCGCCAGGCTCCCGTGATCGCTCGGGGGACACACGGAGAACCGGGGATCTGTGTGTGTAAACAGTTTCTGGTTCTCTGAGGGGAGAAGTGACAGATCGTCTGTTCATACAGAGTATGAACAGCGATCTATTTCTTCCCCTACACGGACCGTTCAGTTAAAACACACACTAGGGAACACATTAACCCCTTGATCGCCCCTAGTGGTTAACCCCTTCACTGCCAGTGACATTTCTACAGTAATCAATGCATTTTTATAGCACTGATCGCTGTAAAAATGCCAGTGGTCCCAAAAACGTGTCAAAATTGTCCGACCTGTCCGCCATAATGTCGCAGTCCCGATAAAAATCGCAGATTGCCACCATTACTAGTAAAAAAAAAAATAAAAAAAATAAAAATGCCATAAAACTATCCCCTATTTTGTAGACGCTATAACTTTTGTGCAAACAAATCAATATACATTTATTGCGATTTTGTTTAACCACTTAAAGACCAGCCTCGTTTTGGATTTTAGGTGTTTACAAGTTTAAAACAGGTTTTTTTGCTAGAAAATTACTTAGAATCCCCAAACATTATATATTGTTTTTTTTCTAACATCCTAGAGAATACAATAGCGGTCATTGCAGTACTTTTTTTTGCACCGTATTTGCGCAGCGGTCTTCTAAGCGCACTTTTTTTGGAAAAAATTCACTTTTTTGAAAAAAAAAATAAGACAACAGTAAAGTTAGCCCAATTTTTTTTTATATTGTGAAAGATAATGTTACGCCAAGTAAATTGATACCCAACATGTCACGCTTCAAAATTGCGCCCGCTCGTGGAATAGCGTCAAACTTTTACCCTTAAAAATCTCCATAGGCGACGTTTAAAAAATTCTACAGATTGCATGTTTTGCGTTACAGAGGAGGTCTAGGGCTAGAATTATTGCTCTCACTCTACCGGTCGCGGCGATACCTCACATGTGTGGTTTGACCACCGTTTTCATATGCGGGCGCTACTCACGTATGCGTTCGCTTCTGCGTGCGAGCTCGTCGGGACAGGGCGTTTAAAAATTTTTTTTTTTTTTTTTTATTTATTTATTTTATTTTATTTATTTTTTCACTGTTTTTTAAAAAAAAAAAAAATTTGGATCACTTTTATTCCTATTACAAGGAATGTAAACATCCCTTGTAATAGAAAAAAGCATGACAGGTGCTCTTAAATATGAGATCTGGGGTCAAAAAGTCCTCAGATCTCATATTTAGACTAAAATGCAAAAAAAAAAAAAAAAAAAAAAAAAAAAAAAGTCGTTTAAAAAAATGACACTAAAAAAATTTGTGCCTTTAAGAGAGTGGGCGGAGCCGTCGAATGACGTCGCTCCGGCCGTCACATGGTATGGAGACGGGTGGGGGCCATCTTGGCCTCACTTGTCTCCATACCTCAGCAGGGAAAGGACCCGATCGCCTCCGCCGCTACCGACGGCTCCGGTAAGCGGCGGAGGGTGCGGGAGAGCGGCGGGAGGGGGGGTGGCACCTCTCCCACCGCCGATAACGGTGATCTCGCGGCGAACCCGCCGCAGAGACCACCATTATCGTGTACAGAACCGCTCACTGTAAAGATGGATATCTCGGTTGTGGCAGCAGCTGCTGCCGTTACCGAGATATCCATCTCCAAAAAAATGACGTATATATACAGTGAGCGGGGCTTAAGTGGTTAAAAAAAAAAAAAAAAGTAGAAGAATACATATCAGCATAAACTGAGGAAAAAAAATGTTTTTTAAATATATTTTTGGGTACGTTATGGCAAAAAGTAAAAAATATTGCTTTTTTTTTTTTTCAAAATTGTCGCACTTTTTTGTTTATACCACAAAAAATAAAAACCGCAGAGGTGATCAAATGCCACCAAAAGAAAGCTCTATTTGTGGGGAAAGAAAGGACATCAATTTTGTTTGGGTGCAACGTCGCATGACCGCGCAATTGTCAGTTAAAGCGACGCAGTGCCGAATCGCAAAAAGTTCTCTGGTGAGGAAAGGGGTAAAATCTTCCGGGGCTGAAGCGGGGAATGCATCCTATGCATTAAGGTGAAAAAAAATTTCTGTCACTGACCACCCCCCCCCCCCCCTTTTACTCACCTGAGAACGTTCGTTCCCTCGGCGAAAACGCGCTCTACCTCTCTGCCCAGGGTTCTTGGCACTTGATTGGATAGATTGATAGCAGCGCAGCCATTGGCTCTCGCTGCTGTCAATCAAATCCAATGACGCGGGGGGCGGGGACGAGTCTGGCATTCTGTGTCCATGGACGCGAATGCTAGACTCGGGAGTGCGCCCGCAAGGTAACCCCCAAGGAGAGCGCTTCTCCTAGAGCTTTACCAATGCAAGCAGGAACGAGCGGCGTTGGGGGGGACCCCAGAAGACGATGATAGGCGCCACACTGTGCAAAACGAACTGCACAGTGGAGGTAAGTTTGTTATTTTTTTTAAAAAAAAGACAGTTTACAACCCCTTTAAGCTTTTTCCTCTTTGTATTCCTTTTTATTCTCGTGTCCTCTGATGTATGATTAAGAAAATGGGGTTTTGGACTTGTCTGTAAAATCGTTTTCTATGAGTACATCACAGAGCCCTCTATTATTGTTTGCTGACAAAACGAAGACAGTTCTGGTAGTGGGAAGGGTTTTGCATGGCTGGTAAAGCTTTGCTATTTGTAAATGTCAAATTAATGAAGGTGATATATTGCCCAATAGTCTAAGAATTAACTCTCCTTTGCCCTGTGAAGTACCCCAAGAAAGGAATATTACTGGCAAGTAAAAAATCTGATTACCTGTGTCCTCTCATAATACGACTAAGATAAAGTATTCATAGACCCTGAGTTATAGGCTGTTACCTTCAGGTGATTGGACACGCCTTTGGGTGTCTCCCTGTATCCCTACCCCACTCTTGAGTCCTTATTTTTGTGCTAGTGTCCTAAGGTAATTGACCTCTTCTCAAGCAAAATCACTCTTTGCTTAAATACTTTTTTTCCCACCGCGTCTTTTAGGACAGCCACCTTGAGAGACCCTCTTCTCCCTTCCACAGAAAGCACCATTTAAAAAAGCAACTTCCCCTACCAGTCCTTCAGTTATTGGTGTTACCTCCGGCAGGGAGACACTGCTAGGAATTGAGGCCAGATAGCTGTAGAGGCTGAGACTAATGGGTCCGGTAAGGGAGGCTGGGGCTCCTGGGACCGGCGGTGCTTACGGCAACATTTCTGTCCACCCATCTTCTCCGGGTGATCGGGCAAGAGATTCAGGGGCCCGCATTCGCATCCACAGGGATGTTGCAGGTAGCCTGTCTCGGAACTCAGGCGGGTGATGTCACTTCCTGGCGGGCACTTCCCTTCGACACACAGGTTCCTGTCGCGGATGCTGATAGCGGACAGGGGAGGAGCCATGAGCGCTTTACAGGCGCGGCGTGAGGCTCCACAGGTAAACATCAAGATGCGGCTGTGTCTGAAGGAGAGCCAGAACAGACTGCGCATAGCGATGCCAGCCCCAGCCATCCAAAGGTAAGGGAAGCCTGGGGAGGGTTCCCCCTTGTCTTTGTTCCCCCCCATTGCATAGTTCCTAGGGTGGGGTTCCCTCTAGGTGGTCAGAGGAGGGGGGAGGCTCAGGACCCTGGGACTAGGAGGGCTTGGAGTGTTTCACTGGGTATGTTTCCTAGGTACAGATTGGCGGAGGGGGGGCGACACCTGCTAACTATTCCCAATTTTTTTTTTTCTTTGTGTCTTCCAGAGCAAAGCTATGGACAAATCTAAAGCCTCCCATAGCTCTAAAAAAAAAAGTGCCCTTCCTGCAGGGCCACGTTAGGGGATTCCTGGCACTAAGGTGTTCTGCAGGGATTGCATAGACAATCTGGTTAAGGAACAGGCATCAGCGCAGGAGAGTGATTTGGCAGCCTCTGTTAAGGAGCTTTCCTCCACATTTCAGTTGTTTAAAATGCTTTTTGAGGGGTTTCAGGCTCCGCATCCTGCAGCTCCTCCACCAGCACAGCAGAGTTCAGCACCAATACTGCCGGGCACCTTTTCCAGAGATGAAGGGACTCCTGGGGTCTCCAGGGAGGAGGCTGGGGAGGAACCGGATAGTGTGGCTTTGGTCCAGCAGACCATCACGGTATAAACTTTCCCTAGAAGAGTTAGAGGACCTCTTGGGGGTTATTCACACCACTCAACGAATCCCTTTACACTCGACGATCAGATGTACCAGGGTATGGGAGAACAGAACAGAAGGTTTTCCCGGTCCATGATGTTCTGTTGGACTTGGTCAAAAAAGAGTGGCAGAACCCAGAAAGAAAACCTTTCTTTTTCAGAGCCCTGAAGTGGAGGTTTCCATTCTCGAAAGATCCAAGTGTCCATGTGTAACAAATGTCCAAAACTGGACGTGGCCTTTTCCCAAGTGTCCAGGCACACAGATCTAGCATTTGAGGATATGGGCGCCTTAGAATATACTATGGACAAAATGTGGGAATCATCCCATGCTGCTGTGAAGTGTGGCCTACATAGCAGACGCGTCAACAGAATCCGTACGTATGTCCGCCAGATGCTCGGCCCTAGCCAACTCGGCCAAAAAGGCCTTGTGGCTTAAGACTTGGCAGGGTGATAGTGCCTTCAAAGTCAAGTCATGTGGCATTCCGGTGACTGGGGATTTACTCTTTGGGCCCGGGCTGGACCGCACAGCAGATACTAATTCCTTCCCTGTCAAGCATAGACTCCCAGTTCAGGCAAAGAAGGGGTTTCGTGCTCAAAAGTGCAGTGGAGTCCCTAACCCTGAGGGTGAGAAAAAAGCCCTGGGGACAGAGGGACAAAGGCAGAGAGGGGCGCAATATTTCGCCCTCCTGACCAACCCCCCGCAAAACTCAATGGCTGTTTGACCACAGTCAACTCATCCTAGGGATTGTAAGGAGGGGATACCATGAAGAGTTCTCAAGACCTCCCCCACGAAGACTCCTGGTCATGGAACTTCCCAGTTGTGTGGAGAAGGCCAATGCCCTGTTGGGGTCACTAAGAGAATTGGAAGACCAGAATGTGATACTCTGGGTCCCAGCACAGGAAGTAGGGGGTTTCTACTCGCATGTCTTCGTAGTGCGCAAGCCCTCGGGAAAGTACAGACTATCCTAAACTTAAAACCCCTAAACCAGTCAGTAACTTACAAAAGATCCCAAATGGAGTTGTACCTTCTAGGTCAGGGCACTACTACCTCAAAATTGTTACATGGCATCCATAGACCCTAGAGATGCCTATCTCCATACTCCTATTGCAGAAGCTTTTCAGAAGTTTTTGCGTCTGGCGGTAAGGGTCGGGGAAGATACAATCCACCTGCAGTTTTAGGCTGTTCCATTCAGCCTATCCTCCTCGCCCTGAATTTTTACGAAGGTAATGGCTTGTCTGTGACTCAGGGGCGTTGCGATAATCGCCTAACTGGACGTCCGTCTCTTTGCCACGTCCCCAGAGCAGTTAACTCAGGATCTGGAGTTGACAAATTATTTTTTGAGGGGCCTAGGGTGGCTGTTGAACCTCAAAGTCCAGCTTGGTGCCCTCCCAGCGCATCACATACCTGGGTTATCTGGCCACACAACAGAGGGTGTTCCTGCCTCAGGAAAAAGTACAGAAAATAAACAACGCACTGAGATCTCTTCAGGGCAGCCAGCCGGTCCTAATAAGAAAGGGCAAGGTCAGCTTTGGGACTTTTAATTTCTGCTATCCCAGCAGTACAGTGGGCAGGGCTGCACTTTTGTCCCCTACAGGGCTTCATCTTGGAGGTATGGGAATACAGTCAGGAGTCATTAGACACCCTAGTGAGTGTACCACCACAGGTAAAAAGATACTTGTGGTGGAGGAGAGCAGCAAACCTGTCCCAAGGCCGGCTGTGGGTCATCCCGGTCACCAAGGTTGTGACTATGGACACAGGCAGCAAGGGCTCGGGTGAGCACCTAGGACCCCTGTGGACACAGGGAGGGTGAAGCGGTCAAAAGATCATCCAACTGGAAAGAATTGAAGGCCGCGTCCCTAGCACTTATTGCTTCCAGAGGGAGCTTCATGGCCACCACATACAAGTATGGTCAGACAACTCCTCAGTAGTGGCCTATATAAACAAACAGGGCAGAACGAGGAGCGGAGTCCTTCTGGCCTTGGCAACAGTGATCCTGACCTGGGCAGAGGACAGTGCACTGTCCCTTTCGGCGGTTCATTTAAAAGGGGGGATAAGAATGCAGTGGCGGACTTCCTCAACAGCAGAGCACTGAGGGAGAGCCTGTGGGTCCTAAATCGGGAGGTCTTTGATCTCATAACCATGAGATGGGGGTACCCAGATGTGGACCATTTGGCATTGAAGAAAAACCCGAAAGCACCCCTGTTCTCCCTAAACAGGTGGGAGGGCGCCCTCGGGGTAGATGCCCTGATGCAGAGTTGGCACTTCTGAAGGTGCTATGCCTCCCCCCCTCCAAACCGAAAAGTCTGGAGACGCTTTAATGACTGGTGTTCAGAAAGCTCCTTTGAGGTTCAGAGTCCCAATGCATACCTGGAGTTTTTGCAATTCGAGGAAGACAAAGGGTTTTGCCCTAAGCACATTGAAAATTCAGTTATCAGCATTCAACGCGTTTTTGGAAAAACCGCTAGACACCAATCCTTGGGTGATTAGGTTTTTCAAGGCACTGGGGAGGTCGGTTCAGGGTCCAGCTTTCTTTAAGTTTTGCAGGCCCTCGTGGGGGCCCCCTTCGAACCTCTAGAAGGATGTTCGATAAAACTGCTGACTCTTAAAACAGTTTATTGGTGGCAATAACGGACCCCAGGAGGGTAAAAGAGCTGGAAGCTTTGTCTTAGACCCCCCCCTTTTTATGTTTGTTTTCAGGACCGTGTAGTCTTTAAAACGGCTCTGGCATTTTTGCCAAATGTGGCTTCAAAGTTCCACAGAAGCCAGGAGATAGTTTTGCCCATGTTTTGTGCTAACCCCTCAAGAGAAAGGGAGTTTAAGTTTCATATATTGGATGTAAGGAGATGCATCCTTCAGTACTTGGAGGAAATAAAATTTATTTAGAAGACGGATTCCTTGTTTATTTTATTTTCCGGAGCAAGAAAGGGATATAGGGCTTCCAGACGCTCTATAGCTAGGTGGCTTAGTTTAGCCATTGGCCAGGTATACACCTTAGCAGGGAAGGAGGATTCACTACGAGAACCGTCTACACCTGGGTTGCTGCATTCTCCTCCTGGACACACCCTATATTCCTGGCCCTATTCTGTGATTAACTCACAGGAGAATACCCAAAACCTCCCTCCTCAGGAGCCTGTAGCTTTCTAAAATGCAGAGTACCTAACTGGAGCAAGAAAGGCATATAGGGCTTCCAGGCGCTCTTTAGCTAGGTGGCTTAGTTTAGCCATTGGCCAGGTATACACCTTAGCAGGGAAGGAGGATTCACTACGAGGACCTTCTACATCTGGGTTGCTGCTTTCATAGATGGGAAGGTTTAATCCTGTGGCAGATGATCCCAAAACCTCCCTCCTCATGAGCCTGTAGCTTTCTAAAATGCAGAGCACCTAACTGCTCTACCCAGAAATTAAAGTGGTGTTCCACCCAAAAAAAAAAAAAAAAAATACATGAATGTGCCAAAAAAAAAAAAAAATTTGGAATTTTTTTTTTTTTTTTACTCACCTCCTAAATGCCTTTTGCTAGGGGGTCCCTCGTAGTCTGCCTCTTTCAGTGCCTGGGCTGGTGACATCACTTCTCCTCGGCACAGGAAGGGCTCAGCTCTGCTCCCTCCCTCTTGTCAATCATCTGGGACCCATTACAGGTCCCAGATGACTGAGCGGCCAATCACGGCGCGCGGGGCCGCTCGCGCATGCACAGTGGGTGTCTGGCTGTGAAGCCGCAGCCCGGCGCCCACAGTTACAATGCCGGCACCGCCGAACGGAAGGGGGAGACGAGCGGGGCTTCGATCCTCCGCATCGCTGGACCCTGGGACAGGTAAGCGTCCAATTAAAAGTCAGCAGTTGCAGTATTTGTAGCTGCTGACTTTTATTTATTTTTTTTAAAATGGGAACTCCTCTTTAACTTCAAAACCTAAGTTCAGTCCTTCATTTTGGTGCAATATCTGGCCCAAAAGCTCAGTGGGCCTTCCCAAATCCATCTTGCTAACAAGGAGTCCTAAATCCTAAGTATGGGAGGGTGTCTTACATTTTGCCTTTCTCTGTGTTTCTCTAGGTTACAATAGTATTTATTCTACAATTACTTCAGTTACAAAGTCCCAGACCTGTGAGTTCAATCGGTGGCTTCAACAAGAAATGTGATTTCAAAACTGTACCCCCCTCACTGCTTCTATGGCATTCTTGAGACAAGGGAAATGCATGGCATAGGTAGACATCCAAGTTTCCTATCTGCATGTTTCCATTTATCTTTTTCCTCAGCGCCTTCTGCTCTTTGCAGTGGTAGTCACTTCCAGTTTGTTGCACTGCCCTTTGGCCTGTTCTCTGCTTTCAGAGTATTTACAAAGGTCCTACACCTATTCTTGCTCTTAGAATTCCGGACATCCAGTTCACAGATTATTAGGACAACCTTCTCATAAAGGATTTATCCTTCCAGCTGTCTGCAGAGTCCAGTGGACAATTCAAATGCTCTCGGCTTTCAGTTGGGTGATCAATTTCCCAAAATCTCCTCTCCAGACTTCTCTTTGTCTGGAATACTTGGGTCTGGCTCTGCACGTCCCAAGCAAAGGATTTCTTACCAGAAAAGAAAATAATATCTTTTAGTCCACGCTTTAGAATTGATGTCAGACACACATTTGCACACTGAAATTCTCCATGAGAGTTCTAGAGCTCATCATACCCCCTTTGAGGCTGTACTAGTTTCCCAATTCCTTTCAAAATCTCTCCAACACAAAATCTTGTCTATCTGGAACAAGTATGCTCTTTCTTTTGACCTACCCATACTCCTGTCAAGCCAAGCAGGAAAGAAGCGGAAAAGGAAACTTTCAGGAGAAACTCAAATATCTTCTTATAGAATCTTAGCGACAAATGTCCTGGTAGAATTCAGATAATTGGGTGGCATGCGCTCGCCTTATGGGACACACTCCTTGCTCGTCTGGATAGGCCTCTCTCACCGGTCTAGCAGCCAGTACGCAGCACGGATCAAAAGTCTCTGCCCCAGACTCGTTTGGGGGGTAAATCCGTACGATCCTCTGCCACAGGATGTATCAGATTTTCTCTGCAGTGAAAGTCAGTCACAGTGCCTGAACCTTTAAGCCGAACCGGCAACACTATGCTGTATAGTTACTTCTTTTGGATACGTCCTTCGACCGAGTCACCAGGCCCCTCTATAGAACAGCACGCTGCGTGATCTCTCCAAGACGGGTCCTCCCCTGGGATCTCTTCGGCCGCCCAGCTTCGTCACACAGGACCAACAGCTCAGGACCATTCCTCGGCCGCGGTGGTAGGCCCCAGACAAACCTCTGGGCCCACCCCTGCGCCGCTGTATCGTAGGCCTCCCGATCGGAGGACCACGAGGTAGCTTCTTAACGCATACCTGTTGGCCAGGAGGGCCAGCAGGTGGCTGTAAAAAAATCCTAGAACATGGCATCTGTCCCATAAATACCCTCTTCTCAGAATGCCACTCGGAGGACCACCTCCACCGAGCTTGTCTCCGAGACAGAGGAGCATCTATACACTTCGACATGTTACCTTTCCAACACTGACCGGTGGTAACAGCGACACCCACCTGTCAGCACGGAAGCACACACAACGTCAGCCAAGCTGGAACAGAGGCAAACTTTTCCTATCACACAATTTACTAAATTGACCTAACCTGCGGTAGATTGTAAATCTACCAGCGCTACATAAAGAAGTAATGATTCTAGTACCACCATTATCGTGAGAGGTGTCCAGGTTATGAAACAGTCTGCAGATATTGAAATCCGTGCCCTTTCCGGGCATGAACCCTGTCTGATCCTGATGGACCAGATCTTCAATCACCGTGGCCAATCTATGAGCCAAAATTTTAACCAGCAGCTTGGCGTTGATCAAAGAGATGGGCCTGTATGAGGCACATTCTTCAGGGTCCTTCCCGGGCTTGGGCACAAATACCACCACCACCTCGGACATAGAGTCTGGTAGATATCAAAAGGGGAGAACTGTGAGAAGAGGTAGGTTATCCTGGGGGCCAACATCTCCTGATACACCGAGTAAAACTCTATGGGTATGCCATCCGGACCAGGGGCCTTGCCTGTCTGCATACAGCTCATGGCCACCTGCACCTCCTCCAGGAAAATGTCCTCTTCTAATGCCTTACTTTTATCTGCGTCTACTGTAGGAAATGGGATTAAGGCCAAGTAGTCGGCTAAGTCATCTGCAGAGTAAGTCACTTTCGAAGAATATAGGTCTTGGTAGAATTGTAGAAACCTAGTGCCTATCGTCTCAGGCGTGGTCAACAGTGTGCCATCTGTGTCCTTCAGCCTAGCCACGTGTCATCGCATATTGGCCTTTGACCAACCAGGCCAGTAGCCTTCCATTTTTGTCCCCATATTCGAAAACCCTTTGAGCACTGGCTAATATGGATTTTTTAGTGAGGTCAACCCTAAGCAGAGATAATTCCCTCGTATGTTGTCAAGAGACATAATTATTAGAATTTGGCGTTAGTACGTATAATTTTTCCTTTTCCTGAGCTTGTTCTTCCAACTGCGTGAGAGATTGTTCAGATTCCCTCTTTTTAACTGCGATTTTTTTTTTTATGTATTCTCCTCTCAGCCAGGCCTTAAATGCATCCCAAAGGATCAGAGGCCCAGAGGAGTCCACATTACTCAGCCATAAGTTGCATAATGCTTCCGGCATATCCTCCTGGATCTCTGGGTCCATAATCCAGTATTTGGATAGTCTCCATATTCTCTGACCCCCAGATGGAGTTGCCCGGACCGTCACCATGAATGGGGCATGAACCGAGATCCCCCGAGAGAGAATCTCAGTGGTTGCCACCTCTCGCAACAGTTCTGGAGAGGCAAAGGTCCATGCGGGACAACGTCCGATACGTGGTAGAGAGGCAGGTAAACTGGGCGTCAGAGGGATGAAAATGACGCCAGAGATCCACCAGGTGGAAAGAGGATGCCCATTGAGATAAACCTGTGGGGGTGGGGGGGGGGGGGGCTTGGGGCCGAGGTCTATCAAACTCATTGGACATGACTGAGTTAAAGTCCCCCACAATAAGAACCCTGCTCACATCATACTGTGTAACCACTTGCATTAGTGTGTGGAGAAAGGTAATATCAGCAGGGGGAGGCAGATATACTCCTACTATTACGTACGGGGATCCAGTTATTAATGCATGGATTAGAACGTACCTGCTCCCCGGATCCATCCTAACTGCAAGGAGCTGGAAAGAGAAGGATCTGTGCACCAGAACACTTACCCCTCTGGCATAGTTAAAGTAGGAAGCATGGTAATGGACACAGACCCATGCTCTTTTTAAACCCAGGACCCTCAACCCCACCAAGTGGGTCTCCTGCAGGATACATATCTTGGGATTATGCTGCTGTATGTATTTAAACACTAAAGATCTTTTAATTGCAGAATAAAGGCCTCTAACATTCCAAGATAACACTGTAAAGTTAGCCATATTGCCCAAACCAGCATAAATAAAGGATAAGTCTGCCATGGGATTCTGGATTCCCCTGCAGGTGTGCAACGCCCCGCCATCTTGTGCGTCCTGCAGACCGTCACTACTTGTTAGCAGGGCAAGTGCACACCCCCAGACAACCATCTAAAGTATACAGTGGAAAAAAAAATAGACCAACCGAGTATAACATTGAACATGAAAACAATAAACAAACACCCTTTTGGATGGCAACAGACATCCAACATCCCCCCCACCCCGTGCGTCCTCAAACAGGGGCACATGATCCCAAAAAATGTCCAAGGACAAAGTCAGAAAGATCGGGAGGCGTGTACCCGATTAGGACCGTTCATTCTCTGTGGTGTAAAATTACATATAACATTGGAGAGAAATCCCCCTGGGGGAATATAAACAACAATTCCCCAGTAATTAAGAACCACCACAAAAAAAAAAAAGGGGGGGGAGGGCAAAAGCCAAATCTGCTGACTAGAGATGCTGGAAAACCAAAATGCTTAGGCGTCCCACAAGGGGGGGAACACTCAGTTCGTGTCCAGGTCTATTACCTGGGTTATATGAGAACAGTCTCTTATGGCCATTAGTCCCGGGTCTGCCAATTCGGATATCTTGCAGTGAGGGCAAAACACGTCTTAGCCTGGGAGCAATTTAACCGGACATAACAGTGCCTCAAAACTTTCAACGACGTTTACTACCAGGCTAGTCTCACAAATATAAAAACCTCACCTTCTAATGGTGACCCACCAGTACACTGTTGTTCAGGGCTGCAGAAAACAGGAGATAAGCAAGAGGAAGGTAGGCACACTACGGCAGTAGTGTCTCCAGCCACGCGCTGGCATCCTTAGGGCTGGTGAAGATCCTTACCGTTTTTCCATTGACCACCCGTAGCTTAGCAGGAAACAAAATACTGTAGCTGATCCCCTTGACTCGGAGAGCTGCTTTTCGTATCAAAGGAGCGGCGTTGCCGCTGTGTCTCCAGCATGTAGTCCGGGAACATCATAAGTTTAGCATGTGCCACCCGCGACCCGGGCCTCCCTGAGTAATTCATCTCTATCATGGAAATATAGCAGCCGAAGTATAAAGGTGCGTGGTGGGGCTTCCGCCCCGGCGGTACATGATGAGCCCTCTCTACCGTGAAGTACAGTGAAAGCTGTGCCGCTGGTAGTGATCTCAGCAGGTCTTCTGTGAATACCATGGGATTGCGTCCCAGAAGGCCGACAATACGGAGGTTGTTTCTGCAAGTACGATTTTCGGCATCTGCTGCCCGATATTTCAGCGCCCGGACTTTGGTTTGAAGTGCCCTGACAGAGGCCTCGTGGTCAGTTACAGTATCCTCCACTTCGCCTACATGCTGCTCAGTCATTGTGATTCTGGAGCGGATCTTGTCTAGATCTTGCCTCAGTAGCCCCACGTCTAATTGTACAGCTTCAATCTTTGAAGTGAGCGCTGTTTGACAAGCTGTAATAGCCACCATCACCTCTGGTATGCCAGGCGGAGCAGCTTCAAGACTCTCCTCGTGGTCCGTCTGTGACGCCATGTTGTTAAGGCGCGCTGGTAGGTGCTGCTGGTCAGGTGCAGGACTCACCACAGCCTCTATGCCAGGAGGAAACTTTAGCCTTTTGCCCCATCTTGGGGCCCCCTGAGGTTCTAGAAGGCATTCAGGGGCCAAAAATCTGATATGACGATATTACCCAGGTGCGGATGAAGTTGCAGATTCTTCTCCAGCAGAGCTCAGATAACACGTCTGCTCAGTCCGCCATCCCAGCCACGCCCCCGTCCCTCTTCTTTCCTATTAAAAACTGACCACACTAAGCTGGAGACCACAGCATTGTCAGTTCTCCAGCTATGCTGGCATCCCAGAGTGCTCTCCAATGATCAGACTTGTCCTAACATGCCCCTGCTGCACAGCCATTTACTGTCGAGCTCCATGTGTTGCTGCTTCTCCTCCTCCCCCCAGCTCTTTTGCATCTGGGAACAGAGGGAACATGCTTTCTTATAAAAAAGGAAAAAATGTATTTTTTTTATACCTATACAAAAATGTTTTGCCTTTCATTTTTATTTGAAACCGAATTGGTTGTTTTACAAGGTGTAATCATTTACAATCAACGTCTGAGGTATGGCTTTTGGACACAATTCTTTCATGAAGACCACTCCTGACCAGACTTCTCCAGATAGTAGATGAGTGTACCTGGGTCCTTCTGGTCTCCACCAGTTCTGTGCTGATATCACTACTATACATCTTCCAGTGTTGAATAAAAGTAAGCATTATTTGTCTTTAAGAGGAGAAAGCAGAGCGGCACCAATCTGAGTGCAGCATAGATTAATAAAATTCAGGTTTATTAGTAATAAACTCACATGTTAGTGAAGATAAACAGGCATGTAGTACAATTGGTAGCCACAGGCGTCCCTTTTCATCTTGCTGGGTATGATTTGAGTGCAGCATAGATTAGTAAAATTCAGGTTTATTCATGATAAACTCACATGTTAGTGAAAATAGTGAAGTTAGTGAAGCTTCTACTCTGACAGCTGGTCGCCTATATCCCTAATGAGAGCTGTTTGGTCTAAATCAGACAGCTTTGTGCACATTCCCCCACTGGACTTTTAGGTTGTCCTTTTTATGTGCTACCTACCATCCCCCTCACCCACCCCCCTGGCTGTATACCAGAGCTCCAGTTATGTTGCTTCAAATAATGTGTCTTTCATCTTCTGCATTGAGTTTCCTTTCTTGACAACTGCATCTGCAGTCCTCAACGTTGCCCATTTCTTTGTGTTCCTTCAAAATTGCTTGAACAGTATATCTTGAAACCCCAGTCTGCTTGAAATCTTTGCCTAGGAGAAACCTTGCTGATGCAGTATAGAACTATTATGTATTTTGTTACTGTGCTCAGTCTTGCCATGGTGTATAATCTGTGAGCTGAAACTGTCTTCCCCAACCTCACCTTAGTAGCAGAGTTTGACTATTCCTCACCTATTTTTTAGCCTCCCATTTCTGCTGTTTTTGTTTAATGACTATTTCAGCCTATGAAATTTATGATCATTGCCTGCTTGGTATAATTGGTTATTCATAAACTTTACTATAATCCTACAAAATAGCTGACACTGCAAGTGTACAAAGCGTGAAAGTGTAAGAATTCATGCTGGTTTGAAGGCAAAGGGTAGTCACACCAAATATTGATTTGATTTTTGTTTTGTTCGTTCACTTTGCATCTTGCAAATTGATAAAAATAAAAAAAAATAATATTTTTGAAAGCATCTTACTTTCAGCATTTTTTTGCACCTGCCTAAAACTTTTGCTAATTATGTGGTATCGCCGCAATCATCGGGAGTAGGAAAATCTATTTTGCAGTTTTCTTTGGTAGTGATGCATGATAATGGCGTGAAAATATTTTTTTTTAAATATTTTTAGACAGTTTTCCTTAATAAAGAAATCAGGAGATATACATTAACATTTCCCACCAAATGAAAGCCTAATCTGTCCTAAAAAAACATAATCCATCTGGATACACTAAGTAGTTGCAATGCAATGTACAGTTACACAAACACATGTCAAAGTTGAAAAATTGGGCTTGGGCTTTTTTTTCTTTCCCCCTGGCCATGAAGGGGTTCATGTGCGTTTCCTAACATTAATTGAATTGTTATAACATTGTTTTTCTGTCTATCCAGCCTAACCCAAAGTTTTTCAGCAGTGAGGAAGGTTTCTGCTTTTTGTGTTCATTTCTAGAGTGATGAAAATTTTGGAAATGAAACTGGTTGGGAGAAATTTCTTTGACCCTTCAAGTGCCACAGTGTTGCAACAATACAGGTGAGTTTACCTTTCTGAAGATTTGCCACTTTTAAATGTATAATCATATCAGTGATGTGAAAGGTTGTATACATCAATAGGCAAAGTATGTTTCCAGTAAGTACTTATTTTGGTTTGTTGTTTGCCTGGAAGAAATGTTTTTGAGATTTCATATCTTACACGTTTGCTTCTTTATTGGTTTGCATCTGTTTTCTTATATTCAGATTGCCAGATTCTCCCTCTTTTCTTCTATATTTTGGCTATTTTATACAGCAACTGCAGAAATAAAATGATAGTCACCTCAAGAGTCTGTGGTTAGCAAGTGTGGGCAGGTAGATTTCTATAGTACCAATAAGCAGGAAGTGCAGTCTGTATATAATATGAAGTGGCCTCATAGTGTTATACAATTTCACACTATATGAAGAGACAGGAGTGCATGCAAGGTGGCTAATATGGAAATCGCTTGATTCCTGGGCTCTGACCAACTTAATTTCAAAGCCTACCTAATACCTTCCCCGCTGATGGCCACCACCTCCCCTCATGATGGCCATTGTTTTTTAGAGACTGGATGTACTCCATAACATCACAAGGTCAGTCACTGCAGAGGATAGCAAACTTGCAAGAGAGTTAGAGGATGAAATTGCATCTATGGCCTCTCACACACATCAGTTAGAAACAATTTGATGAGCTGGCTGCGTGTGTCTAGACAGTAGAAGGAAAAAATCACAGCTTGAAATATGAAATCTCTCAATTGAAATTGCAGTAGAAAGATGAAGAAAACAGGGATTGAAGGCATACTGCCCACCTGTGAGGTATTCTTGAATCAATGGGAGAAATAAAAACCCCCCAAAAAACAAAACTTTTCCTGCTTAACTAAGCCACCACCTGACACACTCTCTCAAACTATGCTAGTGAGCGGTTTCCCTAGGGCCACCATAGTGGGTCTGTATCAGGCTTAGCCAGTAAAACCACTTGGTTTTTGTAGAATGATTGAGGGAAGTTCTGAGTACGTAAACACTGAGTATAAATGCACCATATGTGGGGATAGTAATTTACAATTGGGGAAGGAGTCAATCGCTGACGAGACCACCTCCTCAGTGAACGGGGCATCCAGCAACTTTCTTGCATTTATAGGGAGCGTGGGTAAGAGAGGATTATTTAGAATTGCATGAAGATTGTTATGGTCAGTGACTGGTAAAGCGGAATATATTTCCTTAAAGAATGTGACAAACACCTGGAGAACTCTTCCGGTTGAGGTATGAGTAGCATCAGAAGAGTAGGGGATGACGAGAGGACTGTGGGAGCAGTGGGGCCCACAGTCAAAAAGGCTAACAACTTGCCATTTTGTGTGCCTTTTTTTTTTTCAAAGAGATCTTTGGCTCTCTGTTTATACAGTGGGTATTTTGATATTGTGATATAAATGAGAAGTTGCGCTGACCCCAAAACAAATATATGTGAACAAGTGGTGAAAAGCTGCTAGCACACAAACAAACCAAGTCACATCAAATGTATAAAAAATACGTGCAGCGCTAAAAAAGATATAAAAGTGTGTCAAACATAAATAAATAAATCAGTGACTTAAAACAACTATGAAATAATGTTAATCAACACAATAAACACTGGTGAGGTGTATACGAATGTCCCAAGGAGATGTGTTAAGTATGGATATGTCCAGAAGCAAGACTAAAGTCAAAGACTAGAGTCAGTACATATAAGTGGAAGAAGTCTTCTCGAACAAAGGGGGTGCTTGGATACATGATGTTGTCTGAAGACTGGAAAACAAATCAATCACAGGCGACACATCATAAGCATCTACAGTTAGGTACTCTTACCAGATCCAGTGGGACGTTTCAGCCATATAGCAGTACGTCAGAGCTTATGGAGGCAGCCTCCCGTGAACTCTCCCCAAGAGGTTCTCCCTTCGGTCACGATCTCCGATAGGCAAGGTTGTCACTTGGGTCACGGTCACCGATAGCCAGGACAGTCAGTGGTGGGGGTGGTCAGCTCACACACACACTCTCCGGTTCCAAGCAGGTTCAAAAGGTCTCAAGGAACCACTCATGGATGAAGTCTGGTCTGTGTATCAGCCAGACAGCCTAGACACAGCCGACTGTGAACAACCAACATCTTGTTCAACACTGTGTGATGATTTACCCTCTTTAAGGAGTTTGATAATCCTCTCCTTTTTTTCAATTGACATCTCTGGTGTTGGAGCCATGCTTCATGTCAGTCCACTTGTTGCAACAGCTCTCCAAGGTGTGATCACTCCTTACCTACATACTAACAAGCAGATTTAATCTGATGCAGGTGTTAGTGTTTGTAATGAAAATTTACAGGGTAATTCCATAATTTATTCCCTGTGCTTGTTCTATAAATCTAACTGTTACTGGCCACCACAATTATTTTTCTTGATTTCTTTTAGTATTTCTTAAAGCCAGAAAGTTGCCATTTGAAATGCCTTTAGTCTTTGGCCATGTCTGTGATATGCTTTTTTTCTACAACAATAAACAACTGAAGGAACATCCTCAGGGACTGGTGATTCCATCATTTTTGCCAGGGGTTGTACTTCGTTATTACTTTTACCTTATGGCAAGGTGCTCCTTAATGCTGGAAAAGGCATTGTTCGTCACCAAACTGTTGGATGGTTCGGAGAAGTTGCTATCTCTGAGGATGTTTTTGTACCATTCTTTATTCATGGCTGTGTTCTTAGGAAAAATTGTGAGTGAGCCCCCACTCCCTTGGCTGAGAAGCAACCCCACACATGAATGGTCTCAGGATGCTTGTGACGTACCTGATTGTGGAGCTCGAGATGATGAGGGTGGCCTCTTGCACAATTCTTGTCCAAGCACCCCTTGTAGTGGATACAGGGACTGCTGGGGCAGTGGAAGGGTGCAGGTGCCTGGTAGCTGTAGGAGTGAGCTGTAACTTGAAGACACAGGAGCCCTCTTAGTGGTGGCGTGGAGTCTGGTCACAAGCCTTGTTCAGCGGGAGCCAGGCAGACAGGTGCAGAATCAGGGTCAGTTGCAAGGTGGAGAACAGGCAAAAGTCGGTAACGTGCTGGCGGTGGGGTACCAAATCAGGAGGCTGAACCGCACTCATAAATTCAAGCCGGGGTCGGTAACATAAGAAAGAAGTAGATATAGCAGGCAGGGGTGATCCAAGAGATTTGTCAGATGTAGCCGGGTCAGTAACCAAGGTCAGCAGACATGGATAAGAATCAGGAGCACAGGAACCAAAGCTGAAGACAATCCAGCACTGAAGCCAGGTAGACTCTCAAATTATATAGGCTGCTGGGCGCCAGAATATATGAATGCGTGCGCACGCTAACATGTACGCGCACGTGCTCGCACATATGTGCCAGTGCGCATGCACAATCCAATCCTTGTTCGTCTTGGTCTGTGACTCTGCACATGCGCATTAGAAATTAGCACTTGCTGAATGGGAGTTAGCAGATGCTGAATGGGAATGAGCACTTACTGCACGGGAAAAAGCACCTGCTGCACGAGTTCTGACAATGCTTTACTGTTGGCATGACACAGGACTGATGGTAGAGCTCACCTTTTCTTTGGACAAGGTTTTTTCCGCATGCCCCAAAACTATCAGAAAGGGGTTTCATCAGAGAAAATTACTTTACCCCAGTCCTTAGCAGTCCAATCCCTGTACCTTTTGCAGAATATCAGTCTGTCCCTGATGTATTTCCTGGAGAGAAGTGGCTGCTTTGCTACCCTTTCTGACACCAGGCCACCCTCCAAAAGTCTTTGCCTCACTGTGCATGCAAATGCACTCACACCTGCCTGCTGCAATTCCTGGCGCTTGCTGGACTTTCTCAGGTACCCTGAAGCCTTTTTCACAACAATTGAACCTCTCTCCATGAAGTTCTTGATGATCCGATAAATGGTTGATGACTGCATGTGTTTCCTTTAACAGAGGAAGGACAATGATTTCAAGCACCACCCTCCTTTTTAAAGCTTCCAGTATGTTGTTCTAACTCAATCAGCATTACAGAATAATTTCCAACCTTTTCTTCGTAACAAAACTAACATGTCAGCTGGTCCTTTTGTTGCAGGGCTGAAATGCAGTGGAAATGATTTTTTTGGGATTAAGTTCATTATCATGGCAAAGAGGGACTTTGCAATTAATTGCAATTCATCTGATCAGTCTTCATAACATTCTGGAGTATATGCAAATTGACATCATAAAACCTGAGGCAGTAGACTTTGTGAAAATAAATTTTTGTGTCATTCTCAAAACTTGGCCAGGGCTGTAGTGCAGTTTTGATTAACACGTGAACAGTCTTAATAGCTGAGATTTAATCTCCCTTGTGACTGCCTTAAAGTACTTCCATTCAATTTGGGGGGGGGGGGGGGGGGAAAGGAGTCTGCATTACCGGCCAGCATGCAGCAAAGTGCTCCGACACAACCAGCTCAACTGTTGACTCTGCCACCCAGCCAGGGTTAAGTCGCCAAACCCTAGGGTGTTTGACATCAGAAAGATGCAGGGTAAATTGAAGGGGGGTGTGATCTGAGATGCCCCAGCAAAATGCATGGCTTCTGTAACCCAGGGTAGGAGGGGCCACATTGGCAAAGGTCATATCTTCTGGAAGAGGAGGAGAATGCAGAGGATAAATAAAAAAATAAGGTCTCCTAGTATGATGTTTCCGCCTCCAGAGTTCCGTTAGCATGGCAGAATCTGCCCAGGAGTGAAGGTCTAGTTAAGAACATCGGAGGGATTAGAGGTGTCTAGGGAGTAATCGAGCACATTAAAGTCCCCCGCAGTCAGCATATTCACCACTTAAAGCCTGGACAATTGACAATTACACAGGCATGCAACACTATACCGAAATTAAAATGTTACTTTTTTGAGACAGAACTTTCTTTTCTTTATCGTACATCACGGGATACAGAGCAGCCATAATAAATAACTGGGTTATACGCCACCTATAGGTGAATGGACACTGGCAAACCAAAAAAAAAGACAGGAATTCCTCCCCTATATAACCCCTCCTACACTGAAAGTACCTCAGTTTTTTCGCCAGTGTCTTGTAAGGTGATGGTCACAGTTTGGAGAAGCTCTCCATGAGCTAGCTAAGAAGATGGTCCTGAAACAGATCCTGAAGGATTTAAAGGGCTATATAGTCGGATCTATCCGGATGGTGATACACTAAAATGGATGGTACCCGAACCTCGTTGCACAAGAAGATTACGAGGTATTGCCTGTGATGTGACCCTTTGGGCACTGGACCATGGGGATCTGGACCCTTGGTAAGAAAAAAGATCCCAAAGGAGTTCTGGCAGGGGGCTTTACAGGTCCAAGGGAGTGGCCTCATATTCAAGGGGACCCGGTCCTTGAAGGTCCAAGAGACAGAGACCCGCCGTGATGGGGGAAGATTGTAATCTAGCTTTTCAGGAGAATCTTGCGGCGGGACTGGTAAGTGTTTTAAAAGCTTTTTTGCACTTGTTAAACCGTAAGATGTATTTTCAGTCTCTTACCTTTTTTAGAACCAGGTGTCATAATTTTTCTGTCCACGAAGGGCAGTAGTGTTGCGGATGGCGGCGCTTCTCTGTGGAGCTTCCAGCCAGGTTCATCCTATCAGGAAGCGGGCAGTTCTTCGAAATCCCCCGCCCCTGTTCATCTAGTTCTTACGCCGGCATCTTCGGTGGCCCTTTTCTGCCACTGTTTATTTGGTCAGAGGGGGGCGCGCACGCGTGAGTGCGTGGGAATGGTGCGAAAGAATGCGTAAGGGATGTGCACGTGGTAAGGGCGCAAGAGCTGCACAGGACGCTACAAGCATGCACATGGTAAAATGTACACGCCTGACATGCGCTGTAGGGGCGGAAGCGGCCATATTAGGAGCTGTTCCAGCCCTAGGCTTTTGTAAGCAGGCTGAAGGGGACACAGAGCGGCGTCAGCTGGGCATGAGTCACTGTGGGTGGATGGACAAGGGCACCGCGGGTCTTGTAAGAGCTGTAGTATTTACAGAGTGGTTGAAGTGCATAAAGGTGGGGTTTTCGTTACCTCAATTTTTTTGTCTCAGGCATGTCTTCCCAGAAGAGGAGTGGGGGAGGTGCAGCCATTGTAGCAACAGCTAATGCTTCTGCCTCAACCTACGTTACATAGGACGACTTGGCATCAGCTTTAGTTGGGCTAGAGGGGAAAATAGCAGGTATGATTGCTTCAGTTTCCCAAGGGGCAAGGAAACAGGATAGATTCCCTTCACCTGAGTCTCCGCCTGCATTGGAACAGGATTGGGCAGAAGATGTGGAAGAAGTGGCAGTGAATGACCGGGAGCAAGGTCAGGCCACAGACTCCACTTCTAAGGAGCCAAAGATTGCTGCTCCAATTTCTCAAATCCGTAACAAGACACCCTCCCTAGTAGAACTCACAGGTGCTAGCTCTGCACAAGCTTGAGGAAAGAAAAGGATCCTGGACGGCCGCACACCATAGAAGGCATCTTTATTGATATGAAGAAGTAAAATCCAAATGCAGTCACCTCATTTACAGGGAATAACAGGAACAATAGCTAATGCGTTTCACGCTCTATTGTGGTGCTTATTCATAGCTAAATGACTAAAGTTTGATCATGGGTATATATTGAGACTTCAGGTTTTGATAGCCAATCAAAAAAATGGTCTCAAAAAGAGACCTGCCCACACAATCAAACTCTAGAACAACACCCAAGAGATAGGAGACACCTGGGATGTGAAGTTGAATCTTTAATCAAAGATTAAAGACAAAATAATATGATGTCTGTAAAGGTCCACCAAACTGAAAAAGTTTATTAAGTGAACCAATACATGTGTGTGTGTGTGTGTGTGTGTATATATATATATATATATATATATATATATATATATATATATATATGCTAGACACATGATTATTTTCATAATTCACATTATTCAACTCCTCCCATTGTGTACATCCATAACCTTGGAATAAAGGCCATGATAAATACTAATACAATATTGAACAATGGAGTAACAAAAAAGCAACATTGATTTTCAAATTGTAAATTATAAATAATCTCAAAGGAAACGTGTGTAAATAATAATAAGCAACAAAATTCATGAAAATGCAAAATCTGCTTTAACTGCTTGCCGACCGCCTCACGCAGATATACTGCTGCAGGAGGGCTCGTACAGGCAGAATCAGGTACCTGTACGTTCCCCTTTAAGAGGCGGCCAGCGGGCGCGTGCCGCCGCCGCCAAGCTCTGTGAGTCGGGTTGCGTGTCCCGCGGACTCGATCGTCGCGGGGATACCCGCGATCACCTCACGGGGAGGAAGAACGGGGAGATGCTAATGTAAACAAGCATCTTCCCATTCTGCCTAATGACAGTATCACTGATCTCTGCTCCCTGTCATCGGAGCAGAGATCAGTGACAAGTCACACACAGCCATGCCCCTCACAGTTAGAAACATGCCCCTAGGACACACTTAACCCCTACACTTCCACCCAGTGGTTAACCCCTTCACTGCCAGTGTCATTTACACAGTGCATTTGTATAGCACTGATTGCTGTATAAATGACAATGGTCCCAAAAATGTCCAATGTGTCCGCCATGTCGCAGTCACAATAAAAAAACGCTGTTCGCCGCCATTTAAAAAAAAAAAAAGAATTAATAAAAATGCCATAAAACTATCCCCTATTTTGTAAACGCTATAACTTTTGCTCAAACTGATCAATCGCTTATTGCGATTTTTACCAAAAGTATGTAGAAGAATACGAATCGGCCTAACCTGAGGAAAAAATTATTTTTTTAGATATTTTTGGAGGATATTTATTATAGCAAAAAGTAAAAAATAATGCTTTTTTTTTTTCAAAATTTTCGCTCTTTTCTTTTTTTATAGCGCAAAAAAAAAGCGCAGGGGTGAGCAAATACCACCAAAAGAAAGCTCTATTTGTGGGAAAAAAAGGACGTCAATTTTGTTTGGGAGCCACGTCGCACGACCATGGAATTGTCAGTTAAAGCGACGTAGTGCCGAATCGCAAGAAGTGCTCAGGTCAGGAAGGGGGCAAATTCTTCCGGGGCTGAAGTTGTTAACTATAAAAAAATCGCAAAATAACATATACATGAAATTGATGTGAAAATAACAATAATCCCACAATAGGGCGTGAAACGCGTTCGCTATTCCTGCTTTTCCCTGTACATGAGGTGACTGCATTTGGATTTTACTTCTTCATATCAATAAAGATGCCTTCTATGGTGTGCGGCCATCCAGGATCCTTTTCTTTCCTCCACTTCTGAGGAGTCAGGTTCTGAAGAACCATTTTCAGCCTCTCAATCCCAGAGACTGCTGATCCAGTCTCTCACGAAAATGGTCCGATTAGGTTTCAAATTGCCACCTGTGGAAGTCCCTGAAGTTTCCTTTTCTTCTTTAGGATCCTTGCGGCCTCCATAGAGTTTGCAGGCTTTTCCCTTGCATCCTTTGCTAGAGCAGATCATGTATGCTGACTGGGATCACCAGGATAAGCTGTTTATTCCACCTAAGAGGTTTGCACTTTTGTACGCTATGGAGGAAAAGTTTATAAGAAAATGGAGCATGCCATCTGTGGACGCTACCATTTCCTCTGTGAATAAGAGTCTTACCTGTCCTGTAGATAATGCCCAGGTGTTTAAGGATCCAGCAGATAAGAAATTGGAGTCTTTATTAAAGACTTCATTTGCTATTGCCGGGTCTGTTGTACAACCAGCAGTGGCAGCTATCGGTATCTGTCAGTCTTTAAAGGACCAGGTGAGGCGAGTAATTAAGACTGTTCCCGATCAAGGGGTACCTGTGGAGGATTTGGCAGATTTACCTCGGGCCTTATGTTTTGCAGTAGATGCCGTTAAGGATTCCATACAACAGGTGTCCCAGTTGGCCCTGCTGTCAGTGCATATGCGCAGGATTCTTTGGTTAAAAAACTGGGCTGCAGAGTTACCCTGCAAAAGATTACTAGCTGGTTTTCCCTTTCATGGGGAGCGGCTATTTGGAGAAGACCTGGATAAATATATCCAGAAGATTTCAGGGGGTAAGAGTGCGCTTCTACCAGTTAAGAAGAGGAGTAGACGACCTTCCTTCAAGGTGTCTAGTGCTTCATTACCCAGCACTTCTAATTTCAGGCAGTATCGACAGCCTCAGCCGTCCAGTTCTAGGGGAAAGCTTCAAGGCCAGAAAAAGCCCTGGGCCCAGAGACCCCCCTAAGGTCCCAAGCCTTCCTTATGAAGGGACGCCCCAACTCACGTGGATGGGGGGGAGGCTATTGAGGTTCTCAGACGCCTGGGAAGAAGTGATTGGAGACAGATGGGTTATTTTGACCGTGTCTCAGGGGCAAAAAATAGAATTCTGAGGGATTCTCTCCCCCCCCCTCAGTTCCTAAGGTCCAACGTCCCTATAGACCTGGTAAAGAAAAGGTATTTTCTTCAGGCAATAGATCAACTAAGGTTACAAGGAGTGATTTCAGAGGTTCCAATCATCGAAAGATTCAAGGGTTTTTACTCAAATCTTTTCATAATCCCAAAGCCAAATGGAGATGTAAGGCCTATTCTGGACCTCCAAGGCTCTGAATCAATTTCTGGTCATTCGTTCTTTCAGAATGGAGTCAATTCGTTCAGTGGTATCCTCCTTACACGGGGAGGAATTCCTGGCATCCATAGACATCAAGGATGCGTACCTACATGTGCCAATCTGCAAGTCCTGTCAAAGGTTTCAGCGATTCGCTGTGGGCGATCAACATTTTCAGTTTGTGGCGCTGCCCTTCGGGTTAGCCAAGGCACCTCGGGTATTCACAAAGATATTGGCTCCGGTATTGGCAGTTCTAAGATCTTAGGGAATGTCGGTTGCAGGATACCGGAACGATCTACTATTGATAGATCAAACGGTTCCAGACCTGAGGCGAAATGTAGCTTGGGCAGTTCAATTCTTGGGAGCTTCTGGGTTGGGTTCTGAATTGGTTAATCGGCCCTGCAGCCAGTTCAGCGCCTAGAGTATCTGGGATAATATTAGACACAGTCAAGGCAAGGGTATTCATGGCCTCCAGAGAAGGTCAGAGTCATGAAAAACCTTGTCCAGGTCATAAAGGGTAAAAGATATCCCTCCATTCGCCTGTGTATGAGGCTACTGGGAAAGATGGTATCTTCATTCGAAGTAAAGCAAATGATGTGAGAATTGGAAATGTACAGGGTACTGCCAACATCCCTAATTAAATGGAATGGGAGGAAGTATGCAACCAGTGCATAAAAGTTCGCCCCTTGGAATTTTTAAGGCAGAAAAGTATGGAGAGTAACAATGTATAAAAGAATGCACATAAGTGCCAACTTTATTAATTATAGAAAAAATAGTAATAGATATACATGAATACAAAATTCATATATAAAAAAATCCATGACTGCCCATCCTATATCTTTGTGGACCTCTCAGCCAGCCTGTTCCTCCCTGGTTATCGTTTTTTATCTTATTATGATTTGTAATGAATCCTATCTATGTAAATAACATAAGCCTTGATATAGAATACCGTGTAAGTATCTGCACAAGTGATGTTACCTCCTTTTTTTTACTATTATATAATTAAATTTATATTAAACATAAGGATCAAATTGCCCAATTGTAAAACCCCTGATGAAGGCATATTCTATATCAATGTGAATTTCCGAAACATGGTTGGGATGTATGCTGTAAAACTATCCGTCTGACCTCAACTTGATTCAGGCAGTGGATTGTGAGCTTTGGGTTGATATAATTATCTTGTATACGACTGATTCATTGATGTATTTTAAAGTGAATTTTGTATTCATATATATCTATTACTATTTTTTCTATAATTAATAAAGTTGGCACTATGTGCATTCTTTTATACATTGTTACTCTCCATACTTTTCTGCCTTAAAAGTCCCAAGGGATGACCTTTCATGCACTGGTTGCATACTTCCTCCTGTTCTATCTTCATTCGAAGCAGTCCCTTATGCACAGTTCCACTCCAGACCACTTCAGAGCAGCATTCTGTCTGTCTGGAACAAGACTTTCCAGACTCTGGACTGCCACATGTTTCTTTGGCTGAGGGTGCGTCAGAGTCTCAGTTGGTGGATGTTAACCAGGAATCTGGAAAAAAGAAGGTCCTTTTTACCTGTGGTCTGGAAGGTGGTGACGACCGATGCCTTTCTCTCTGGATGGGGGGCAGTCCTAGAGGAGGCCACCATCCAAGGAGAGTGGTCCTGGATGGAGAAGATCTTGCCCATCACCATTTTGAGATTCGGGCAGCTCGCTTGGCTCTAAGCTTCTGGACTTCCAGACTACAAGGATGTACTGTGAGGGTCCAGTCGGACAATGCCACGGCTGTGGTATATATCAATCACCAGGGGGGCACCAGGAGTCAGACAGCCCAGAAGGAAGTGGATCGCATGCTGACCTGGGTAGAAAGATTTGTTTTATCCCTATCCGCGATGTTTATTCCGGGAGTGGAGAATTGCCAGATGGACTTTGAGTCGCCAGCAGATATTACCAGGGGAGTCTTCCCTAGATCCCGAGATCTTTGCATCAATCTGCAGCCAATGGGGGGTTCCGGATGTAGACCTGCTGGCGTCCAGATTCAACAGGAAACTAGACAGATTTGTGTCCAGAACCAGGAATCCGCTGTCATTAGGGGTAGATGCCCTGATAATCCCGTGGGATCAGCTTTCCCTGATATATGCCTTCCCCCTAATCCGGCTGTTGCCAAGGCTACTACGCAGGAGCCGGGATGAGAGAAAGCCGGTAATCCTAGTAGCTCCGGCCTGGCCCAGAAGGACTTGGTACGCAAAGATTGTAAGACTGGCGGTGGGAAGCCCCTGGCTTCTTCCACTCCATCTGGATCTGCTCTCACAGGGTCCAATATTGCACCCTGCTTTATGGTCTGGTCTCTAAGTTTAACGGTTTGGCAGTTGAAACAAGGATCTTAAAGGACCGGGGAATTTCTGGGTCAGTATTGTCTACCATATTGAATGCTAGAAAGCCAGTTTCCAGAAGTATCTACTATAGAGTCTAGAGATCCTATATTGCCTGGTGTGAGGCCAGGAGGTGGCACCCCAGTAAATATGTCATGGGGAGCGTTTTGGCTTTTCTGCAAGAAGGGGTGGATATGAATATGGCCTTAAGTACAATTAAGGGTCAAATCTCGGCCTTAGCAATCTTTTTTCAGAGGCCTGTTGCTTCTCACTCCTTTTTTTACAGGGAATGATTCATGTGCTTTCACCGGTCAGGGCGCCTCTGTGCCCTTGGGATTTAAATTTAGTACTATGAGGTTTTACAGGGGCAGCCTTTTGAGCCTATTAGGCAGATTCCTTTAGTCCTCTTGACAAGAAAATTTGTTTTCTTGGTAACAGTAACGGTGCCCAGGAGGGTGTCGGAGCTGGCGGCTCTGTCCCGTAAAGAACCTTATTTGATTTTGCACCAGGATAGGGCGGGTTTTGCGGCCACAAACAGAATTTTTGCCCAAGGTAGTGTCCAGTTTTCATCTAAATCTGGATATTATTCTACCTTCCTTTTTTCCCGAATCCACAGTCTGCAGAAGAGAGATAATTTCATTCTCTTGACGTAGTACGGGCTGTCAGAGTCTATCTGTGAATGTAGGCTCAGATGTGGAAGACTGATGTTCTGTTTATATTGCCAGAGGGTCCCAAGATGGGACAGGCAGCATCTAAGTCAACTATTTCTCAGTGGATAAGCCAAGTCATTGTTCAGGTGCATGGTTTAAAGGGTAAGGCTCCGTCTTTTCCAGTAAGGGCACACTACCAGAAATGTGAGAGCTTCATGGGCAGTTCGTCATCAAGCATCGATAGCTCAGATTTGCAAGGCTGCTACTTGGTCTTCGGTACATACATTCACTAGGTTTTATTAAGTGAATGTTAGGACTCAGGAGGATGTTGCATTTGGACACAGTGTACTGCAGGCAGCAATATAGATGCTGTTGTTCTGATGGTGTTTCTTTGGTCATAATGTGTTCCCTCCCCTCCATATAACAGAATGACGGCGGCAAAGTGGTTTCAATAACCTGACTGGGCGTTATATGACGTCCGCATCGCGGTGATCGTTGTTTCGGGGTGTCAGTCTAACACCCTGCAATACCGATCCAGGTAAAGAGTCTCTGATGGAGACTCTTTACCATGTGTTCAGCCGTGTCCAATCACGGCTGATCACGATGTAAATAGGAAGAGCCGGTGATCGGCTTTTCCTCACTCGCGTCTGACAGACGCGAGTAGAGGAGAGCCGATCGGCTGCTCTCCTGACAGGGAGGGTCTGTGCTGATTGTTTATCAGCACAGCCCCCCCTCGGATCCCACCCAGGACCACCAGGGAAGCCGCCCAGGACCACCAGGGAAGCCATCCACACTGGACCACCAGGTATGCCCCCTAGACCCCCAGGGAAATACTAATCTGTGCCCAGGCAGCTGCCAATCAGTGCCCACTCACAATGCTTACCACTGCCAGTGCCACCAGGGATGCCTATCAGTGCCGTGTATCACTGCCGCGTATCAGTGCCACGTATCAGTGCCCAGCAGTGCCACCCATAAGAACCCTTATTTGCAGTCTTTCAGTGTCGCCTATCAGTGCCCTCCAGTGCCCCCATGAGTGCCCATCAGTTCCGCCTATCAATGCCCATCGGTGCTGCATATCAGTGCCACATATCAGTGCCCATCGTCAGTGCCCGCTTATTGGTGCCACCTCATCCGTGCCACCTTATCAGTGCCTGTCAGTGCCGCCTTATCAGTGCCCATCAGTGAAAGAGTAAACTTATTTACAAAAAATTTTTAACAGAAACAAAAGCAAAACTTTTTTTTTTCAAAATTTTCGGTCTTTTTTTTTATTTGTTTAGCAAAAAATAAAAACCGCAGAGGTGATCAAATACCACCAAAAGAAAGCTCTATTTGTGGGAACAAAATGATAAAAATTTAGTTTGGGTACAGTGTTGGATGACCGCGCAATTGTCATTCAAACTGCAACAGCGCTGAAAATTGGTCTGGGCAGGAAGGTGTATAAGTGCCCTGTATTGAAGTAGTTAATTTGCTCACACAAAGTATATTTCCAAACAAATTAATTCAAGGCTATGTTGCAAAAATGAATACACTCCAATGAAAGTCTTAGGAGAAAAGGTTAATTTTAGGCCGGGTTCACACTGGTGCGACACGACAGCCATTCTACTTTGGATCCGACTGCCCTGTGACTTGAAGCCGACATGCGTCCGACTTTCAATGAACAGGAATCCCAGCCAATACCAGGCACTGTGTTTGGTATGAATCTTGAGGGGGAAACCCACGCCAAATTTTAAATAAAAAAACGACATGGGTTCCCCCTCCAGGAGCATACCAGGCCCTTCGGTCCGATATTGATTCTAAGGGGAACCCCCTACGCCGAAATAACGGCGTGGGGGTCCCCCCCAAAATCCTTACCAGGCCCTTATCTAAGCACGCAGCCCGGCCGGTCAATAAAAGGGGTAGGGACGAGCAAGCGCCCCCTCTCCTGAACCGTACCAGGCCGCATGCCCTCAACATGGGGGGTGGCTGCTTTGGGGCCACCCCAAAGCACCTTGTCCCCTTGTTGAGAACAAGGGCCTCTTCTCGACAAACCTGGCCGTTGGTTGTCGGGGTCTGTGGGCGGGGGGCTTATCGGAATCCGGGAGCCCCCTTTGATAAGGGGGCCCCCAGATCCCAGGCCCCCAACCTATGTAAATGAGTAGGGGTACATCGTACCCCTACTCATTCACCTAGGAAAAAGTGTCAATAAAAAAACACACTAGACAGCTTTTGAAAGTAATTTATTAGGCAGCTCCAGGGGTCTTCCGACTCCGGGGGTTCTCTTCCGACTTCTCCGCGCTCTCCGGTTCTTCTCCCGCTCTCCGGTTCTTCTCCCGCTCTCCGGTATCTTTTGCTGGGCTCCTCCGCTATCTTCTGCTGCTTTGCCCACTCTTTTGCTAGCGGTGGCCCGGTCTTCACTGTCGTCTTCCCCCATCTTCTCTTCTTCCGATGTTGACACAACGCTCTCTCCCGCTGTAATGCCATGTGCGCCGTGCGCAACAACTTATACGGGCATGGGCGTGGTCACCGGGTGATGTCATCCGGTGACTCCGCCTCTTATGACGTCATCATCCGGGGCATGATGGGGCGGTGACGTCACAGGGGGCGGGGTCACGGATGACATCACCCGGTGACCACGCCCCATGCCTATATAAGTAGTTGCGCACACCACATTGCGGCGGGGGAGAGCGTCATGTCAACATCGGAAGAAGAGAAGAGGGAAGAAGACGACGTAGAAGACCGGGCCACCGCTAACAAAAGAGCGGGCAAGATAGCGGAGGAGCCCGGCAGAAGATACCGGAGAGTGGGAGAAGAACCGGAGAGCGCGGAGAAGGAAGAGACCCCCGAAGTCGAAAGAAGACCCCCGGAGCTGCCTAATAAATTACTTTAAAAACCTGTCTAGTGTGGTTTTTTTTTTTTACCCCATACTCATTCACATAGGGGGGGGGGGGGGTCGGGATCACCCACTTTTTTTATTTTTTGCTAGAAAATTACTTTATACTTTATATATTATATATATATTTAAAGCAGAGGCCCTACAGATTAAATTGGTGGGTGTTGCAATTTTTTTTCCTCAAAGTATTTGCGCAGCGATTTTTCAAACACAATTTTAATGCACAAAAACACTATAATGCCCAAATGGTTAGTGAAGTATAAAAGATGATCTTATGCAGAGAACATAGATACCAACCACGACATGCTTTAAAATTATGCACACCCATGCAGTGGCGACAAACTATATACATTTTTAAATGCTTTTAAAAGCCTTTACAGGTTACCACTTTAGATTTACAGAGGAGGTCTACTAGAATTACTGCGGTGATACCTCAAATTCATGGTGCAATTGCTGTTTACATACGACACAAGACTGACGCTTGGGTTCACCTTTGCGCGTGTGCATTGCTTTTAATTTTATTTTTTAAATTATTCATTTTGCTTTTTATTTTATTTTTACACTGTCCCTTTCATGTTTTTTTTATTGTCACAGGGAATTTAAATATCCCCTATGATAGCAATATGTAGTGACAGGTACTCCTTTTTTTTTTTAATTGGGATCTATTAGACTTTAGATCTCTCCTCAGCCCTTAAAGCATCTGACCACACCAAGATCGGTGTGATAAGATGCTTCCCCAAATTTCCAAATGGCGCTGTTTAAACCAAAGTCATGAAATGCTCGTAACTTCTGGTTTCTTAGGCCATAGAGATGATTGGAGCCGTTCTAGTCTCCGATCAGCTCTATGGTCAGCTGGTGGAAACATCAGATGCATTCTCGTGGTTCCTCGGTGGGACAGGTGAGCCCGAGAAAACCATGGAAGGCGGCGGGGGGGCTAACCTCCCTTCCCTCCCACTGCAGTCTAGCGACTAATTTGCCGCTAGGATTGCTTTTACATGAAAGCCGACCGCTGGCTGAAACGAATGATACAAAGATGATATTCTAAACATGCAGGCATAATTCTGGTATAACCACTCAAAGTCCAGTAACATACTAGTACGTCGCTGGTCCTTGTTGGGCATATATTGTAATATTCTTTTTTTATGCAGCCTGTGAACAGATTCCTCCATTAATATCCATCAATCGGTGGTATGCCCACCATTAGAATACCACCCTGCATCCACCCACTTCTAATGATGGGCATACACGCACCGTTCTTTTTTTTTTTTTTTTTTTCTTCTAACAGATTCCTCCATTCACATCGATCGATGTGGATGAAGAAATCTCTGCCAAGAAAAGTAAATAAAAATATATGGCGAAGCATGGGGGCAATCCGCCCCTAATGTTAGGGGTAATCTGCCCCTAATGTCCACCCCTGCCCCTATGCTTCAGCATATATGCTTTTTTTTATTGTGGTAGTGAAATCACCTCCAGCGCTGGAGCCACGGCTTTACGTATCGTGAGAGCAAACCCTGTTGCTGTCAGAATAAATAAACCTATGCTGCAGCTGAGCGGCGTACCTGCAAAGCAAGTAATGGTGAACAATAAAACAACGTATTATTAAAGTATAACAATTGCTGCAAAGCAAACACAATAAAACACAGTAACAATAAAACGTTATAGTTGAGCATAAAACACAGTAACAATAGAGAGAGGACAATAGAGAGAAGAACAATAAAACGACAACTGTTTTTGACTTTTTTATTTTTATTTTTTTTGGGGTTTAAATTTTTTTTTTGCAGTTTTATTTTAACTAAACGTTCCAGGTTAGGGTCTCTCAAAATGTGATGGCTATCTCATCTTTCGAGACCCTGTGTAAGTGTGCCCTAGGACTGTGCCATGCTGTACCCTACGTTAATACTCCACTAGTGTATGGTAGCGTCGGAAACATTCACCAATGCAGAGACCAGGTTGGTCAGGACAGGAGGGACAATAAAAGCGAGTGTCACGCCTATATCTGCGTTTTCTGCAGACACGACCTCTTTTTTTGGGGTGTTGTTTTGGCCTGAGGTACCACGGAGGACTTCTGGAAAGTGCCTCTCATGCAGCTGGCTCTCTGCATTTGCATTGGGAAGCCACAGCACCATCTGGAAATAGAAGGGCTGTGATGATCTCTTCCTGGAATTTTAGGAAGGATCCAGTTCGTCCTGACACTTTGTATAGCACATAAGCGTTCAGGAGAGCCAATTGAAATAAGTATACAGACACTTTTTTAAATCAGCGTTTGGCTCTACGGCAATTTAGTACAGCGCCATCATCTGGTCATTGAAGTCCACCCCTCCCATGTTAAGGTTGTATTTGTGGACATAGAGGGGCTTCTTGACACCAGTCGTCATCGGAATTTCGACTGTCGTATCTGCATGAATGGAGGACAGATCTAAACCCATCCGTGTGTCCCTCCACTTCACTGCAAGCAATTTATTACATCTCAAGCATGCTGATTCGGGACTCTACAAGCCGTTGGGGGAAGCCCTGGCGATTAGATCGCACGGTGCCACATGCGCCAATTCCACAATCAAAAAGTGACTAAAGTGGCACGCTTGTGTAATAATTGTCCGCGTACAAGTCGTACCCCTTTTGGAATATGGGTGACACCAAGTCCCAAACAATTTTGCCGCTGCTCCCTATGTAGTCTGGGCAGTTGGGGTTATCCACGTGACTTTCTCTTCCCTAAACCACAAAACTATATGTATAGTTTGTTGCCCTGTCACAGAGCTTATACATCTTGACCCCATATCTGGCACGCTTGCTGGGGAGATACTGTTTGAAAGACAGGCTGACAGAAACGCAAACAACTTGATAGGGAATAAACAAAGCTGCGAATTGTTGGTTGAAGTGTTTTACAAGGGGCCGAATTTTGTGGAGTCGATAGTATTCAGGGTCACCCTGAGGACGACCGAGTTCATTGTTATTGAAATGCATGAATCACAAAATCTGCTCATATCTAGTCCTGGCCATGGAAGCAGAGCATGTGGTGAATGTGGTCAGTGGACTGAGATGACCGCAAATCTTTTTTTTTTAGTTATGCCCATGAGGAGGGATAGGCCCAGAAAGTTCTTAAATTCAGTAACCTTAATAGGTTTCCAGGCAAATTCTCTGGCAAGTGTCAAATGGGGATTTGCGGCGATAAATTGACCAGCATATCATTTGCTTTGGTCCACAATAGATCTGTAGAGATCTTCCGTGTAAAACTGCAAATAAGTCAACTGAAGTAAAATCCGCTGTTTCCACCTGAATTCCGGTTTGGCCGGTGAATGGGGGAAGTACAGGTGCTGTAGAAGTGGTGGGCTCCCAATCACAATTGGCAAACGCAGCAGGAAGGACACTATGGGCTCTACGAGACTGCATTTGAATTCTTGATAGCTGCGGGGCACTACTTGTGCTAGCCACCACACCAACGTGAACTGCATGTATGGGACTCGCCACGTCACCAAGTGTTACTACAGTGCTGGTTTGTCTAAGACCAGGATGTACTAGGCCGCTGGTGCTTGCCAGTTTACCAGAAGATTGAGCGTCACTAGAACTGGCTCTCTGCTCTATATGAGAACTTTGCGGTTATTTGCGGCGACAGAAGAATGGGGTCGGGTACGCCTGATTTTAGCAGGGACCACTACTCCATCGTCAGAGCTATTTGTCAGGGTGCCACTGCTCTCTACGGATTTGTATACTGAGCCTGAATCTGACAGTGAGGCTTTCCCTTTGCTCTCATCCGTCATGCTCAGCAACGTGTAGGCCTCTTCACTAGTGTACCTCTGGACATTTTGGCCACTAAATTTATAGGTACAAACTATTGCGACTCACAGGCAAAAGAGCACCTGGTTGTCAGAGACTGCTTCAATCGTTACCAAATTTTTTTTAGCGCTGCAGTTATGTGTGCTGTGTTTTGTAAGTGACAGTGATCTATTGATACTGCGCTTGGGTGGGCTGGGCTGGATGGAGGGGCTAAACGCAGGTGCTAGCAGGTGTCTGGGCTGATCTTGCGAATGCTGCATTTTTGGCAATACTATACTACTGTGGACGCTAATATAGTTCTGATCAGATCAAAGATATTGATCCGTTCAAACACTACATATAAGGGAGGTGTATGGTGTGTGTGTTTGCGCAACTGGAACTAATCTGACGCTGCCTGGGATTGACGCTGACCTTTATCACACACTAAAACTGATGTCACCCGTGACGCTAATATGGTTATCAGAAAAATATCTGTACACTATACTAGTGACACACTGACGGGGTGAATGGGTTAACTGGGGGGGGGGGGCAATCAAGGGGTTAAACCTTTAATAGGTAATATATGGCGGGTACTCTAACGCTATAACAAACTGACGCTGACAATAAATACAGTGGTCAGAAAGGGTTAACTGAGGGTGAACAGAGCGTTAAACCTTTATTAGGGGGTTAATGGAGGCTACCCTAAACCTACCTGGGCCTACTACTAACGACCCTAATGCTGATTAGTGTCACAAGTGACACTAGTACAGCGATCAGTGAAAAATCTGAAAACTGCCCTTGGTGGCACTGTGACAGGTAGTGAAGGGATTAACTGGGGGGGTGAAATGTGTGCCTACGTGTACTGGTGTTAGTGTATTTTTTGGTGTACTCACAGTAAGATGTCCTCTCTTCTCGCACTGGAACCGAAAAGGGCTCCACGAGAATAGGTGACATCACTTCCTCTGCCTGTGTTTACATTACACAGGCAGAGGACAGTTTACCATTCGCCAGAACCGATCACAAGGACCAGGCCAGAAATCATTGGCCTAGGTCTGGAGACTGGTTCTAGAACTAATTTGATTGTCGGGGGGTGCGGGTGCGAGCGTCGTACAGCTTTTTTTTACAATAGAAGAGCACCGTACAGCTTTGGTGATTAGCGCAGAAGAGCTAATCTGTCGCCGTATAACCCCTTCCTATTTCATGCTGTCGGCAATGGCACCACATGGAAGAGAAATGTTACACGGCCTGAGAAAGAAAATAATATCTTTACACAAAGGTGAAGGCTACAACATCAGCAAAGCTTTACTTATCAGTCAGACTACTGTAGCAAAAATTATACAAAAATTTAACAAAGATGAAACTGCAACCATCTCACAGAGACGTCCAGGCCGCCTACGGAAGTTAACACCTCGACAGGAGTGTCTTCTGGTGAGAAGGGTTGAAGAAAATAACCATGCAAGTTTACTGCAGTTAGCGAAAGAATTAGAAAGACTAACTAGGATTATTGTTTCCCATGACACAATACGGCGTACACTGCAGACGATCGGCATGCATGGGTGTCGTCCACAAAGGAAGCCTCGCCTACAACCCATGCACAAAAATCCTGCCTAGAATGTGCCAGGGCCCATGCTGAAAAAGATGACTACTGGGAGTCTGTACTCTGGATTGATGAGACCAAGATAAATGTTTTGGGAACTGATAGCTTGAAAACTGTATGGTGTCGCAAAGGTGAGCAGTACAAAGAAAAATACATGGTGCCTACGGTGAAACATGGTTTTGGCAGTGTCCTTCTGTGGGGTTGCATGAGTGCTGCTGGTGTCGGGGAGCTCCATTTCATTGATGATATTGTGAATTCACAGATATACTGCTTTATATTAAAAGAGAAGATGCTACCATCCCTCCGTGCCCTTGGTCGTCGTGCACTTTTCCTACATGACAATAATCCAAAACACACATCTAAGGCCACTGTTGCATTTCTGAAGAACAGGGTGAAAGTAATTCAGTGGCCAAGCATGTTTCCTGATCTGAACCTAATGGAACACTTATGGGGAATTCTGAAGAGACAAGTTGAGCATCACTCTTCATCCAGGCTCTAAAAGAGGTCGTTCTTGAAGAATGGAAAAAGATACATGTTGCAGTATGTCAACAACTTGTTCATTCCATGCCTAGAAGTCTTGGTGCTGCCCTTACAAATCATGGAGGTCATACAAAATACTACATGTAGTAGTTTGTTGTGGGGTGTATTCATTTGTGCATCAACTAATATGAGTAAAACTAAAGATTTTGTAATCTTAACTTATATTATTAAATGTACTTTTATGTAATGAGCTAAACAAATGTTCTATAAAGCTTAGTTTTGTCAAAATTTTGGAAATTGTTCTTGTGTTCATTGAGATATTGATTAAAATCTTATTTCAAAAGGGGTGTACTCATTTATGCTGAGCTGTGTGTGTGTGTGTGTGTGTATGTGTGTGTATATATATATATATATATATATATATATATATATATATATATATATATATATACAATAATGTATCTGTTCTAATGTACTTACTGCCTATCTCATTTCTTGAGACCCTGAAATGCCAGGACAGTGCAAATACCCCCCAAATTACCCCTTTTTAGAAAAGTGGACAGTCCAAGGTATTTAGTAAGAGGCATGGTGAGTTTTTTGAAGTTGTATTTTTTTTTTTTTTACTTTTTTTTTTTTTTTTTTGTTCTTTTTTTTTTTTTTAAATTAAGAAACCATTTTTTTCTCAAAGTTGTCATTTTAACAAGCTATTTCTCACACACAACATAGACATACTTGCAATTACACACCAAAACACATTCCTGAGTGTGGGAAATACCACGTGTGAGACTTTTTCACAGCCTAGATGCATAGATTTTGTACTCTCCAGTTTTAGTAAATTAACCTCAATGAGTCTTTTGAGAAAAATTTTTTTGCCACAAGACTTTGGAAAGTGCGGAATGAAAATGAAAATCATTTTTTTTTAATACAAAGTTGTCAACATAATAAGATATTGCTCACACATAGCATGGGTATTCTTAGGAATAACACCTCAAAACACATTCTGCTACTCCTCCCGAGTAAGAAGATACCACATGTTTGAGACTTTTTCCACAGCCTAGCCACACAGAGGGGTTTGACACCCAAGAAGCACCTAAACAACTTCAACTCTGTGCCAATTCTGACATTTTTCGCCTTCACATTGTTGGCTAGAAAACTACTCGGGACCCCCAAACAAATACTTAAGCAATGGCCCTAGCATGGTGAGAGTTGCATAGTTTTATGTGCAGCGGTTTTTTTAAATGCACATTTTTTGGAAACTATACACTTTTTAATGAATTTTGAAGCACAAAAAAAAAATATATTACCCCATTTTTTGTTAAGATATAAAAGATAATGTTATGCCGAGTAAATAGAAACCAAACATGTCATGCTTTAAAATTGCATCCGACCATGGAATGGCGCCAAACTACGGTACCTAAAAATCCCCATAGCTGACACTTTAAAAGCCTGTACAGGCTACCAGTTGAGGGTTACACAGGAGGTCTGGAGTTAGAATTATTGCTCTCACTCTGACATTGGCAGCGATATCTTTTACATGTGTGGTGCGATAGCTGTGTTTATATATGTTCAGGACCGGCGCCCATGTTCACATTTGTGCTTGAGCATGAGCGGACCGGGATACTTCAATTACAGTTTTTGCATTTTATTTTTTTTAATTAACTTTTATTGCCACAAGGGATTAACATCCTACCGTATGTGACAGCATGGGTCTTGACAGGACCTCTTTATGGAGAGATCTGGGGTCTATTAAACCCCCAAACCTCTCCTCTGGCCTCCAATGTAGTCAATCAGACACAGATCAGTTTGATGGGCTGCTTCCCTGGTTAGTAACGGCCAGGTAAACAAAAAAAACGAAACCAGTAGTGACAAAATCCTCATCGTTTCTAGTTTTTGACATCACACAATGTGAGGAACAACATCCGTTCTTCTCACTGTGTGTCCACAGTAAAGGTGGAAGCAGGGGCCCTTTCCTCTGCCTGTAAACTTTTATCAGCTTCGGAAATTGCCAGTACATTGCTGGACAGGAAGCTGTTAAAGTGTTCTAGGGGCATAAATTACACGTTTAATTTCCTAAATATTTATCACATTTTTTGAGGCCCTGGAGAACCAGCATAGTGGAAACAGTTGGGACACTGGTACTGATTAGCGGTAATCAAGACACTGGTATGGTGGTGATCAGGATGCTATTATGGGGTATTGCAGTGATCAGGATGCTGGTATGGGTTATGACGGTGATCTGGACGCTGGTATGGCTGTGATCAGGATGCTGGTATTGGGGTATGACGGTGATCAGGATGCTGATATTTGGTATGCAGATGATCGGGATGCTGGTATGGCACTGATCAGAATGCTGGTATGGGGTATAGCAGTGATCATGATGATAGTATGGCATATGGTGGTGAACAGGATGCTGGTAAGAAGTATGGTGGCGATCAGGGTGCTGGTATGGCAGTGATCAGGACACTGGTAGGAGGTATGACGGTGATCAAGGACATTGGTACGGTGTGAGCACTGGTGACATTGGGACTAGTGACAAGGGCTGGCTGCACTTTTTATTTGTATTTTGCTAGGGGCAATAATCAGGGGCACTGGGGTGGGTTGGCACTGCAGTCTGAGAGTGTACATGCAGTGTGACAGGCTGCTGTACACTCAGACTGCAGCCACGGTTTTCTGATCGGTTTGCCGATCTGTGTGAGAACAGAGAGAACCAATGTTTACCTTCAGTTTCTTTTGAGTACTAGAGCAAGTGATCACCCCGGACACAGCGGTAGTGTGATCCGCTGTGTCTGGGGGGGGCATGGATCACCGAGCTCCTGGGTGCGCACGCATTCTGTGGAGCCGTGCAGGAGCTGTCGATGTGGGCTGATGTACAGGTGCGTTAATCTGCATCGGCACTGGATAAATGGTGGATGGGAAGTGGTTAAAGGTCATGAAAGGGGCAAGTTAGTCCAGTATAATATAGAGAATAGTACTATGGAAAGATGGTGGAACATAGACATTAACCAAGTGTAGAAAATGTGAATCAATGTCGACAGCCAAGTATCTGCCCTTAGGGGCATAAAACATCTGATGGAGCATAGAAAGATTTATGCAGCAGAATAGAAACACCTCAGGCATATGTTGATTAGGTGGTGCGGAATGCTCTCTTAATCCAGTTCCTTCTCAAGGAGAGAATTCTGTTATCTAGCAAATTGATTTGGATGATGCGAGGTCTAGAGACTTCATAGATTTGGAAGTGAGCTACTGGACATTCCAGGAAATAGCATTCACAATATTGGTCATAGGGCAGTGATAATGTAAAAAATTGGGGTGGTCTTTACGGTGGTAGGAAGGGGACTCCGGGTGCAAGGTAAAGAAAATCATGAACAAAACCAAGAACTAATCCCCTGAAAACACATCCCTGTCACTCTGGCAAGGTGAACGAGGAAAAACAAGGCCAGAAATACTTTATAACCCTAAACAGATAACACAGAAGTGCAAAACACACTCAAGATATGGGGGTACTGTGGAATAGGGGTTGAACGATATTGTTTTTTCAGGGCCGATGCAATACCGTGTTTGCGGTCACCTTTCAGGCCGATAACCGATATCAGGTGCCGAAAACACAATTTTAGACACAAATCTGGTATAAACTGTACATATTAATGTTTTATTAAAATTTTAAACATAAATGGCTCGTTCTTCACACCATACTTGCATGAAAACTGATGGGAAAAACACACAGATTTGAAAACTGACATCTCTGTCTGCACCATGGTCTGATGAAGGAGTTCTAAAAGTAAACTGGGAAAAATAAAGTGCTTGAAAAATAATAACTTATTAAAAAGTATTAATTTGCACTGCACTGATTAAATTTAACCACTTCAATAGAGGGCGCTTTCGCACCTTCCTGCCCAGGCCAATTTTTAGCTTTCAGTGCTGTCACTTTTTAAATGACAATTGCACGGTCATGCTACACTGTACCCAAACTAAATTTTTATCATTTTGTTCCCACAAATAGAGCTTTCTTTTGGTGGTACTTCTCTGTGGTTTTTATTTTTTGCTAATTGAATAAAAAAAAAAGACCAAACATTTTGAAAAAATAAGTGTTTTTCTTTGCTTTTGTTATAAAATTTTGTAAATAAGTAAGTTTTCTCCTTCACTGATGGGCACCGATGAGGCGGCACTGATAGGCAGCACTGATGTGCACTGTTAGGCGGCACTGATGTGCACTGTTAGGTGGCCCTGATATGCGGCACCGATGGACACTCATAGGTGGCACTGGTGGGAACTGATAGGCGACACTGATGGGCATTAAAAGGCTGCACTGATGGGTACTTATTGCTGGCACTGATAGGCATCACTGGTGGCACTGGCAGGCGTTTTTCTTTGGCACTGATTGGCAGCTGCCTGGGCAATGATTGGCATTTCCCTGGTGGTTTAGAGTGGCATACTTGGTGGTCCAGTGTGGTGACCATCCATGGTGGTCCTGGCGGCCTCCTGGACGAGCATCGGAGGGGGGGGCTGTGCTGATAAACAATCAGCACAGACCCCCCGGTCAGGAGAGCAGTCAATCGGCTCTCCTCTACTCGTGTCTGTCAGACCCGAGTGAGGAAAAACCTATCAACGACGACTCCTGTTTACATCGTGATCAGCCATGATTGGACACGACTGATCACGTGGTAAAGAGTCTCTGTCGGAGTTGCAGTGTGTCGGACTGACACACAACGATCGCCGCGATGCATACCTACGGGGGCGCGCAGTGGCTTGATATTCTGACGTCATATGACGTTGGGTCAGGATATTGCAACCACTTTGCCGACGTCATTTTGCTATATGGCGGGTGGAAAGTGGTTAAAACGCTACCGCAGTGCAAAAAGCTTGACAGTGGACACTACAGTTTCTTCAATACTCCCAGTTAAGTAGAACAATATAGTGAAGAAAGCATAATATTTCAGCATGTTCCCCTGTTAAATGGGTTCTGTTTTTTTCAGTGGCGTCACTAGGGTTGGTGTCATCTGGTGCGGTAAAATTTGGTGTCACCCCCCCATCACTGAGCAATCCGGGGCACTGAGCAGGCTAGTGCATCAGCACAGCTCTCCCACCTGTGTAATCCCCCTAATGTAACCACCCCACCCTGTGTAATCCCCCTAATGTAACCCCTCCCTGTGTAATCCCCCTAATGTAACCTCCCCGTGTAATCTCCCTAATGTAACCCCCTGTGCAATTTCGCTAATGTAACCCCCACTGTGCAATCCCCCTAATATAACCCCCCCCGTGCAATCCCCCCTAGTGTAACCCCCCCTGTGTAATCTCGCTAATGTAACCCTGTATATCCCCCCCCCCCCCCCCCAATTTACAGACCTCAGAACAGCGTGGCTTTGTCCACGCATGTCCGTCCATCTAGGCTCTGTCGGCTCTGAGGAGTGCAATTGTGATAGCCAGCCAGCACCTCTTCCCGCCTGCCTGTCACAATAATATTCGATTGCAGTGCCGGTTCCTGGAGGACATGCAGGCCCTGAGCACTGGACTATGGGACTCCAGAGCTCTCTGGCTCATCATTCTTTCTCCTCCTCCCTCCCCCTACATCGCAGGGAGCTAAGGAGACACAAAATAACAAGTATAGGCGCAATCACCTAGAGCTCCCACAAAATCAAATCTGCACAATGAAAACAATCAAAGGACGGTCAAAAGGTGAAAAAATGGAAAGTGACAGTCCATATAGTAAGCACAAGCCATTAGTCCATATAGTGCTGTAATCAGGATGAAGGGAAAAAACGCCCAAAAGGAGCAAGCAGGGCTGCCATCATAGTAGGAAAGAAACCATGTTCCTGAGGGTGAAAAACAACAAGTAGAGAGGCGCCTCTGGGTGCAGACGTTTTTATAAGTTTAAAATGCTTTAATAAAATATATAGAGATAAACTCACATTGTGGTAGTAAAAACAAGCATGATAGTTGGAGTCATGGATGGCGCTCCCAGTCTCTCTACTTGTAGCTAAGGAGACACAGCAGAGATACTGGATTGCACACCAGAAGGAGGAAGAGAAGAGAGCCGCGGCAAATATTTTCTGTGAGTGGTTTTATCAGCATCCCACCCCTCCATCAATAAAGATGCTGTTAAAGTGGTAGTAAACTGTTTAGTATGTACACTGTACTCCTTTTTTTTCCCACTGCTCAATAAACTTACATTTAATTAAAAAAAAAAAGTGGTAGTAAACTCTACTACATTTTTATTTATTTTCCTCCAGCGTTCCCTGCAGTGTGGTGCCATAATGCTCTAGTCTACAATGCAAACTAGCACATTATGGCAGACTTTTCTTTAAAATGGAGCGCTCCAGTGCTGCACTGTCATCTCTCCTGGCATTTCCATTTTTGCTCATGCACACGGGAGTCGTCATCGCAGCACGGAACTCTGTTTTCAGGGCGCACACAATGTACATCGAATGCAGAGGGTCACTGCCCATGTGCAGTGTCTTTATCGGCCAGAGCCGTTGTGAAAATCTTGCAAACTGCTCACGTTTAGGAGATATTCACCATGTCTACAGCTAAGACTTAAGATAAGCTTACCTGTAGGTATAGCTTTTAATTATGAATCTGCTACTGATTAGGTACATACATATTTTTACGTATATTGATATTTGACTTTTGTACTGCTTGTACATGCATTGATTAAGCTAAATGTAGTTGTAACATTATGCTGTCTCTTTCTTGTATCCCCTTTCTCTGTATAAAAATCCAATAAAAACAGAATTCATGAATTTATATCCAGAAGAAGATATTTTCTTAGTTGAACAGTATTGGAAGCAGGCTCTTTAATCATTTTGACTGGGTTATATGCAGCTACTTTCAGTTGTTTGGACACTAGGAAAAAAAAAAGGGGGTTCGGGACATTCCCCAATGTAACCACCCCTAGCTAACCTTAGTTTTGCTAGTGACCTGGGGTGATGGACATCTTCTCTCTACTTAGATAAGCTTACCTTCTTACTTTGGAGATTTTTCTCCCTCTGATATTCCACCTTTTTTTTTATTAAGATTCCTGCTGCACCATAGTTCAGTCATTGTGCAGCACCTAATGCAACATCTGAATTGCTTAATTCCTTAACTGATCCCCTTTGTGGCTTTCGGAGCCGCTGATCGCCCTTCCAGAGCTCGTAGTGGGGAGATGGTAGTGCTGGGGTTAATCGTATTCAATTTTTGTGTTTAACAGCATACCAGTACTATATCTGCATGCATCCCCCACAGTGACCAGCGCTTATTGTGCGGCCTAAGCGAGTACTGTTAGTGCCACATCTTGTTTTCATTGGGGTAATGTTGACTGTGCACCCTGCATCTTTTTCTTTCTGGGCCGGACTTTGGACCAGCAACATCTCCAGGCTGTCTCCTGTGGGTACTATATAGCAGCTTTACCAGACTACTTAAGTTACTGTGGCCCACAAGTGCTTTTCAGCAAGACATTTTCACTCCCTCTCTATTATGGTGGAGATCATGCGTACCCCTCTGGGAGTGATATTTCTCAAGCATGGCAGATCCTAAATGGAAGAAAAAAGGGTAAGATTGACTTGTTGGCTCAGCTGCTAGCTTCATTGAGGTGGTAGTTTATCTGCTCAGGGCTTCTAGTACCCTTTACTTTGAGGATTGCCCTCACTCTGACTCCCTTCCTTCCTCTAGGTATTCTGCTGGGCTGTCTGCCACACCAGCTTGCTCTTTATAATCCAGAAAGGAATTTTCTGCCACAATTTCAGACTTCATAAGGAGATATTGTGGCCTTCTTGCCCTTTCAAAGTCCCCTCCTAAATTAGTCATTGCCCTTGAGCTAAACATGTTATCTGAAGAGCAGGTGGCAATTAAGTATAATTCTTATCTTTCTTAGTATTTGAATCGGGGTGGGACACCATTAAGAGATTGCATCCAAGCTAAAGGATACCATTGCTAGCCCTATTGGCACTTTACATTCCTGCTTAGCATTGGAGCAGCCTAAGTCAGCTCACCATAAGGTGAGGGGGCCCTTAAATTACCTAAACTTACCAAGACTTTCCCAGACCACTTGCTGATAGAATCTCTCCTGTATCAGGACAGACCTCATCCGGAGAAGACTTTTACTCCTCCAGAATGATTCACTCAACAGTATCTGGTTAAAGCGGAACTTCAGTCATTTTTTCATCTTTCCATCTATTAAATCTTCTGCCCTTGTTGTTTTAACTTTGGATAGTATTTTTTTTTTCCTGCCAGTAAATACCTTATATAGCCCACTTCCTTTTTCTTGTCTGGTCATTAGCCTAGGCTTATGACATGCACAGCTCTCTCTCTCACTCTTGTGAGAGTTTGCCAGGAAGGGAAAGATGAGTCATAGGAGGGCCAGTGAGAGCTGCAGAGCTCGAGGTGTGCCTCTGTGTAAATCCAGGAAGTGAACAGGCAGCAGCTTCTGCTGCCCACAGTTTAAATGGTTGCAGCCAGACTCAGTGGAGTGAGATTTCTACAGCGTATTAGGCAAGTACAGAATCACAGTATATATAAAATAATATGCAAAGTGGGTGGAGGGAAGCTTCAGAATGGCAAACTTTTTTTTTTACAAATTATGTGAGCAGACTGCAGTTCCTCTTTAAGGAATGTTTCCTAGGTAAGTGGGCCCTTCCTGTGGTAGATCATGACATGTATTGTCTTATCCAGACCCTCGTGTTTCCCCAGAGGATTATCACATGTTCAAAGACTCGGAAGACAAGTGGTCAAAAGCCTTCCTTGGCAGCCCTGTATGATGCCTCTGGTATGAAGTTAATGGACGAAACATGTCAGGCATTTTAATGCTGGCATTGGTAATAGTTTATACTGGTTTAACTAAATCATAATTACACTGTGCTTTTTTTTCCCAACTCTGACTGTGTATCAAGTTCCTGCCTGATATACTGGAAGAGAGGCGGAAAGTCACAGGTGATTTGCAGCTGCAATCCTGTTAAACCATGCTGCTTTGGAGCTCAAGAGGGATCAAAGAGCTAGGAGGAGTCAGATGTGCACAAGGTAATTGCTGTTGCTATGGGTGACTACATAGAGAAGTGATTATTGGAAGGCTGTAACAAAAGCATTTATAGACTTTCAGAAATGAGTCTGACGTTTCCAGTGAGTGCTGAATCGTAACGGATATTGTTATGTATTTGAAAGCACATTTATTTAAGTATTGTGCTATTGTGTAAAAGGCTTAGCAGATATATTTTTCAGATCTCCAGGGTGAGTTTTCTCTTCATATGCACAGGATTATTTGGCTTAAATGCTGGTCAGCTGAGCTCCCATGCTAGAAACTCCTTGTGCGTTTAGCCTTTAAATGCAAACCTGTTTGGTCCATCTTTGGATAAGTACATTAAGGAGATCACAGGGGCTAAGAGTACTCTCATACTCCAGAAATAGAAGGCTCATGCCTCTACTGCTCTACTGGTAGGACGTTCATCCCTCCTAGTCTTCCAATGCAAAGTTTAAAACTTGAAAATACTTTTGTAAGAAGGCAGATCTCCAAACTAGCTAGGACTGGTTCCAAGGTCTCTTCCAAGTGATTTGGTGCCCCCAATTTTAAGAGTGGAAAATGTCTCTGGGCTAACAGGTCCTAGAAAATTTGAGATGCCTAGGTCTAGAATGTCACTTCCAGTTGCTACAAACTGGAGTTTAGCACTCTTCTTCCTTTCCAAATTATGCTGTCAAACTTACCTTCTTCTCAATCTTGGCTGGCGGATCTGCTTGCTGCTGCCCAGCAGCTCTTGTCTCGAAGGGTCATCATCCCTATACCTACAGAAGAACCTTTTCAAGATTTCTACTCTTAACTTTTTAGGTTGCCAAAAGGAACAATGAAGTCCTGCCTATTATGAATTTTAAGACTCAACTTATTCCTACATGTGCAAAACCTGCCAGGTTGGTTATTGCCTCCCCTCTCCTGGGGGATTTTCTGGCCTCAGTAAATATCCAGGATGCTTACCTATGCATTGCTATCTTTCCGCGCTTTGCTGTTGGCATATCTGGTCAATTAGGCATTGCTGTACACCCAGTCTCACTCCACACCATTGAAACAGACCTTTTACCTTTTAATACCCCATGTGTTTGATCCCCTAAGGCCAGATTAACATGGTGGATTTGGATTTCTGTCTCAGCTCTGGAGTTAGGAAGTCCACAGATTTGAAAGGTTCTTGCATTGAATGCCAACCTCTCGAACTGGGGAGCAGTCTCTGACATCCAGGGAGCTTGGTTGTCTGACATTCGCTTTCTCATCTATATTCTAGGACTAAAGAATATTTGATTGTCTCTTTAAGCTAGACTTCTCTATTTCGAGGACACCCAAAGAAAATCCAGTCACAGTGCCATTGCCGTGCACTATGTCAGTCATTAAGGACGCACCAGAGGTCATGCCACTTGGAGGGAAGTCAACTTGATTCTGCCTTGGGCTGAACTTTACTTTCCGGTCCTGTCCGCCATCCTCATTCCAGGCATGAAAAATTTGTAAGGCAGACTTTCTCAGTTTTTGGCATCTGGATCCAGGGAAAGGATCCTGGAGATGTTTTCAAGCCCTCTTCCATAGGTAGTAGATTATAGACTTGAATGCATTGGCTTTTCAGCATCGCGCAGCCTTTTTTCAGATTTGCAAGATTGCCACCTGGCCTTCTTCTGTTCATGCGTTTTGTTAAAGTGTGGTTCCACCCAAATTTTGAACACTATCTGTATGTATTCTCTTCCTTGCCTAGATGCTGACATGCCGTTTAAAAAAATGTAAATCGCCGTAATTACCTTTTTATTTTTCTATTCTTCTTTGCACTTCCTGGTTCTCCTCCCGTGGGAGTAGGCATGTTTCTAGCCTCTCCCAGACTCCTGGGAGCTAGTCTCAGGCTTCCCAGGATGCCACTGAGCATGTGCGGGAAAGAGCGGTGAATGCTGGGAGCACAGCATGAAATAAATGCTTGTGGGCTTCAAATGCCCACAATGAAGATGGAAACCGCCTGCAGTGAATAATATAAGTTATTCTTTCCGACGAAATCTGACACAGGCGGACATATTACACACAATATGTCAGTATGTAATGCTGAGAAGAAAAGTTTGTGAATGAACTAAAAAAACAAAAACAAACGATAGATAGGTGGACCCCCGCTTTAAGTTTCACTAAACAGATGTTCATGCTTCCTGATGCTAGTTTCGGGTGTCAGGTGTTAGACTGCTCTGAGTCTGTCAAGCCTTCTAGACCAATTTGTTACGCGGGTCTGTTGGCTTTGTTTACTGTGTTGCCCACCCTCAGTTGGACTACTTTTGGACATCCCAGTCATAATGAAAAAAAACGCTAGTGTCATGTACTGTACTACTAGGAAAATTGTATTTTCTGCTTACCTGTAAAATCCACTTTTTGGAGTACAGTACAGATCTTTTCCCTCTGCTCTTAAAAATTGAGGTTTGCTGGTAGTGGGAGGGGTTTGTGGGGGTGTCCCAGCAGCCTTCTTTCTTTGCTGGTATTCAATTACCTAAATGTAGCTTCACATTACCCAGTCATAATGCTTAAAGAAGTGTGGGTGATAAAAAAACAAACATACATACTCAGCTATGTGGTAGCTGCATTGGTCCATTGCTGCAGCTGAGCAGAGAACCTTGACTGTCAATCACCACTCTCAGCTCTGCTCCTCCAGCATTCGCTGGAGGTCTGGCCTTTGGCGGGGGTGGGAATGGCTGTCTCAGGTTCCCAGCGGCGAGGTGAGAGGCAGAGCCAGCTGTTGGTCAGTCATCTGGGTAAATCCCGTCCACTGATCTGTCATTTGGGTGGTCCTCTTACCCAGAAGAGAAGTACGGCCAAAAAAGCGTTGGCCATAGTTCTTTTAAAGAGCCTGTGTCCCATACTGTATGCCAAGATATTGGTTTTGCTGGTTAGTCAGAAATTCTATTTTACATTAAGCCGATATATTCAAATGTATATCTAAGAAATATTTTAGTCATTTTATTTTAGTAAGATTCTGCTATGTAGATCCATCCATAAAGCTGGACTGACTTCTGCTAAGTATTGGCTTCTTTGTTCCTTTCTAATGTATAGTAATTTGTAGACTGCAGGTGTGGCCAGGATATGCAGCTAGCATACGCAGGACAGACGGAGGCCTGTTTCTTATAGCGGACATTACCCACAAGATTATCCGAAATGACTCTGTACTTGACATCATGTAAGTTATTATTACGCAAGATATGTTTTATACCTATAAATAGGTGGTTTTATACTTAGATAGGACTGCGCATAAGAGCTGTTGAGTTGAGTTTTTTTTTTTTTTGGCTGCCGAAGAGAGAGTAGTTGAACAAGAGCATGGGGGAATGGCGAATATCCATTTTGAGCTTACAAATGTGTTATCCACAAAGTGCTATTTGACCTTCTTGAAGGGGAAGCACGTGTGGCACACATAACGCAGCGTGGATAAAGCATTTTTATTTATGAGCACATTGTAAGGACTTCTCTTTAAATCTCATATAAAGACTTTTGTAATTGATCTCTTGCTTTTATGCATTTGATGGGAGGTGGTTTACAGTATACAATTTGTCTTAACAGTACACTTAATTTTTCTAATTTATGAACATAAGCACTTTATTGATGGGATTTCATTATTTTGTTATATTTGTAAGGATTTTTATGCACCACTAGCACTTTATTGTTTTACATTGTAATATTTATATGTTTGATGGAGATTGTGATATTTGAAGTGTTTATGAATAGTTTTCACTGCATTTTATATTATCACACGTATATTACACATTTGTACACAGTAGCACTTTGATAAGAGGAGGGTGTGTTTTAGTTCTGGACTACTATACACTTTCATTGGTGAGAGGAAAGTGCATTGTAGTTTAGTTCCCCCTTTTTGTATTTTAGATCTTTTGTATTCTGGTTTAGGATACATAGAGTGGAAGCAGCTGCAGTATAGGGACATCTATAGCGCAGAAAGTTTGACATTCAAGTTATTTTGCTGCCTAGTGTCCCACTCATGTAGGTGGCACTCCAAACAAAACTATAACTTATATAGAGTAAATGGGGAAACTGGAAACGAGGCCGCAATCATATGCATACCACACCTCGCTTTAGAATCGCTGGTATCCACACCTCGATTGGATGTACAAACCAAGGCAACCATAAACAAACAAAAGATGAACATGCAACCTTTTTGTTTATCTTTGTCTTGGTTTGCACACAAAAAAATATAATTTCTTTATCATACATCATGGGACACAGAGCCTAAGTAATAACTTTTAGGAATCAAAATTTTTTTGGTCCGGTTGGTGAAAACAACACCCTTATTAAAGACACCTCATCCCAGTAAATGTGGATACAAAGCAAGGGGGGGGGAGAAAAACGTTGAGGGGATTTTAACGGTGTCAAGTATAGAAATGCGCAGTTACCATATTATAAATAAAATATAATTTTTATTAACATAACATGATTAAAAGAGAACATACAGTTACAAAGCAATAGGTGATTGTAAACAATTGGTGGTCAACATCAATACAGGTGAGTAGTAAGTCGCAGCAGCAAATATTGCACACTAGCCCGACATGTTTCGCTTTTTTAGCTTCCTCAGGGGATGTGCTAAACATTCAGATTTTTACTGAGACCACTAGATAATTAAATAAACAAAAACAAAGTTATAACAATCGTTTAAGACAATACAATGAGATCATACATACAAGGTGTTAATTTGGATATGAACCTAGTTGCCTAGAAAACTCGACACTTACCCTATACATATTTTGCACCCATGAATCACCTGGCCGGATCCCTAACTAAGCCCCACGGGACCGGATCCAGGGGGGTCAGTTTGGCATAGCCATAGAGGGCTGATAGGAAGACACTATGGAACAACAAGATCATCATAGAATTATGTTGTTGAATAAATGACTTAGAATGAAAGCAATGGTTGTATAGTATAATAATCTCAATTGTGTGGGGGGGGGGGGGGGGAGGGACATAGGTCTCCTAAATTAAATTTAATGCTTACATTGAAATCACTGATGGTTTTAGTAATTTAATTATCTGTGGGGAGGATATGTTGGAAATACTTCAATCAGAAGCTGTGTGAAGTTGAATGCAATGGCGGGCTAAAAGATGATGAAAGGAGTATTGTTATTAGTGACTTGTATATTAAATAGTAAAGTAGAATTTGTAGTGCTACATATTTGTTGTGGAGAGTGATGAGTGATAATGAGTAGTGATGGGAAACCAACAGCGATAATGAAACACTGATAGTAAGCAGAGGGATGGATAATAGCCAATTATCCACACCTGAAAAATCGTGAAGCCAAGAGAGTTACTTGCTTGTATAGGCACAAAAGCAAAGAGTAACATAACTCCAAGGATAAAGATAATAAATATATAGATAACCTCTTCCAGATAGAAAAATAATAGTGACCAATAAACCAGAGATGTGAAAGTGAATTAAAGATAATTAGTTCGGTTGCATAGCGTCTTACCTCACAGATTTGGCCACAGTGCAGTGTCTCCCTCCGGCTCAGGCTGAAATGACAGCCTGATGGGCCGGTTTAAATCAGCCCTAAGATGAGCCGGCGTGTGACGTCGCCGGCTCGAGGCGGACGTAAAAGACGCCTATGCGCATGCGCACCGGCTGCCACCTAGCCTCTGAATACACTGACCAGGATGCCTTGCCGCGAAGGGGAGGGTCCAGGCACATCCAACGATAGCAGGAGTGTCCCTGATCCCTTCAACCAATCGCCGCAGCACCCGGTCAGCGCAGTGATGGTACTGAGGGGGGTAAAATCCCAGATGGCCAAGCCCATCATGGGACTTTAAAGTAGCTGCCTGGTGATGCCCGGCTTGGAAAGGGCCTGCTAAAAGGTGGAAAAGGCAAGCCCTGGGCGTCCGTATGGCTAGCCGATGCCGGCGCCCCGGGGCGGTGAATGTGGGGACAGAGATAAGTGGGCCAGGTGCATTCAGCAGGGAAACTTGAAAGATGGAAATTGGGCAGGTATAGGGATAATGGAGCAAGACCACAAATTGCTAGGAAGTGTCAAGTTGGCAACTACGTTCGTTTACAAGGTTTGAAGCACTAGAAGTTGCTTAAATATTGTATCAAAAACAGATATATTTATTTTTCAAGACATAAAAACAGTTAGTGACATTTAGTTATCTGTTAAATAGGACATTAGTGGAATACACCAAATTGAATATAGAACCCCTGATTACTAATTTGAAACATAAGACCCAAGTTTGGGCTAAGCTTCCCCTGGGAGTCATGGGTCGGGTGAATCTCATAAAAATGGTTCTACTCCCCAAGTTCCTATACGTCTTTTGGCATGCCCCACTTTATTTACCACTCAGAATCTTTAAATCCATCGAAAAAATTCTAAACTCCTTTGTATGGGGGAAGGCCCGACATAAATTACCATGGCAAGTACTAAAGAATCCCACAGATTTAGGCGGCGCCGCGCTCCCGGATTTTAATTTCTACTATCTGGCAGCGCAGCTGTCACATTTTTACTATTTGGACAAATGCGATAAGGAAAGATATATGGCCCTGTTATGCTCCCAACAAACTCATCTGTACACTCATCCTTTTCAAATTATTTTCAGAGACCCCCCAGCCCCTGGGGCACTGGGTAACCTTAAAGGCCTAGTATATGCTCACTGCAAAATATGGGCAGTGGTGAGACGTAGATTAGCTTTGCCATCCACGCATTCACACACACCGCTATGGGACAACCCCTTTTTAAGGAATTATTACTTTTACCAGGACGTCATATGTGGCTCGCTCGAGGAGTGAGGACACTTTCGGATGTGTATCAGGACAACACTCTGAAATCCTTTCAACAGCTTAAGGAGGACTTTGTCCTTCCCAATTCTATGCATTTTAGATACCTCCAGCTCCGCCATGCCTTGCAGACCCAGTTTCGGGATGGATCTCCCAATCTAGAACAACCAGATATCCTCCATATTATTGTAGGACAAGACTCCTCCAAACTTATTTCAGTTTTTTATAACTCTCTGATCCGTCCTGCGGCAGTGACCCTTGCCTATGGGGGACTGAGGAGTCGATGGGCCGGAGACGTGGGGGAGCTGGAGGATGACGAGTGGGAGGACGCGCTGGACAACTGTAAAGCGGTGTCTACTAGACTGGCAGACAGACTTACCCAACTGTATATATTGCATAGATCATACCTAACTCCCATAAGATTAGCTAGATTTAAACCTCAACACAACCCTCTTTGCCCCAGGTGCGGCAGCCCCTCTAGTTCCTTTTATCACCTAATATGGACGTGCCCAGCTATACAAGATTATTGGTCCCACGTGGTACAGTTTATACATGACGAAATGGGATCTCCCCTTAGACTATGTCCCAAACAATGCCTGCTGGGAATCTTCCCAGATCCTGACTCAGATAAATTCCATGTCATTTTTCTTAGAGAGTCACTGTTTATAGCTAGACTACTTATAGCGAGAAGGTGGATGAGAGTGGAAACGCCTACATTACAGGAATGGATCGCTGCTATTAACAATGTCCTGCCCTACAAAAAAGAAACATACGCCCACAGAGGATGCCCATCCAAATATGAGAAAATATGGAACTCCTGGTTAGGTAACTCAGCTACCTGCAACTCCGTGAGCGATAGCAATCTCTGAGTCTAACAATTATGCCTCACAATATAATCTACTAATGCAACGGGCATAACGAAACCCTGAATGCATGATAAAGCCTGACAGAGGATAATAACTTACAACACCTGAAATCAAAATGTGAAAATGTACGAAATGCACTGTTTATCCTGTCAATCATTTCATTCTTGTAAGTATGTAAATGTAATGTTTGCCAATTACCTGTGTACTCTTTACAAAAATAAACAACGTCTTCTTTGTAAAAAAAAAAAATAGGACATTAGTGCATACCATACAACGAAATATGATGAATATAAAATTATAAAGAATAAAGAGCAAAGTATAATATTGTAAAATACGCACACAGTAAAACTATAATTCTGCAAATTAAACCATGGGAAGGGGAAAAAAATATACAAAGGGGACTAAAGCAAAGGGGGGGGGGAGGTGAATTGGAAGTGGTCTTCCGTTTCTCCTTATAAAGGAGAAAGGGGATAGACCTAGTGTGAACAAAAGTATATGGGAAACAAGATCAGTGGGGGAGGGGAAGGGGAGGAGACCTCTATGGGCATTAGAAGACTATAGAAAGGATTTGAAACTTAAATTTTCGTTAAAGCCTGGAAAAAAATGTGGCTTTAAAGTTGTAAATCCAGCGAGCTTCTAGCTGTAGCAGCGTGCGGTCAACGCTACCACCGCGGGAGTCTAGAGGAATGTGTTCAAGCGCAAAGAATTTAATGAATTGCGGATTAAAGTTGTGATGCATGCCGATGTGTCGGCTGATGGCAGTGTCCATCTTATGTTTTTTTATGGGTTTGATATGATCTCGTATGCGTTTATAAAATTGTCTTTTTGTTTTACCTATATAGAAGCCCCCACACCGGCATTGAGCAAAATATACAATGCCAGGTGTTTGGCAGATGACTCTAAAATGAATGGAGTGCCATCTACCGTTGGGTAATTTAAATTAGTTTTTTGCAGCGATATATTCGCATACGTCGCATGTACCACAAGGGAAAGTGCGGCAATTCATTAATTCTAAAGATGGTTGTGTAATTCTGAAGTGACTTCGAACTAATTCATTCATTTATTCAACAACATAATTCTATGATCTTGTTGTTCCATAGTGTCTTCCTATCAGCCCTCTATGGCTATGCCATACTGACCCCCCTGGATCCGGTCCCGTGGGGCTTAGTTAGGGATCCGGCCAGGTGATTCATGGGTGCAAAATATGTATAGGGTAAGTGTCGTTTTCTAGGCAACTATGTTCATATCCAAATTAACACCTTGTATGTATGATCTCATTGTATTGTCTTAAACGATTGTTTTAACTTTGTTTTTGTTTATTTAATTATCTAGTGGTCTCAGTAAAAATCTCAATGTTTAGCACATCCCCTGAGGAAGCTAAAATAGGGAAACATGTCGGGCTAGTGTGCAATATTTTCTGCTGCGACTTACTACTCACCTGTATTGATGTTGACCACCAATTGTTTACAATCACCTATTGCTTTGTAACTGTATGTTCTCTTTTAATCATGTTATGTTAATAAAAATTATATTTTATTTATAATACGGTAATTGCGCATTTCTATACTTGACATTGTTAAAATCCCCTCAACGCTTTTCTCCCCCCCTTTGCTTAATAACTTTTAGAAGTTTTGGGCCACCTTCAGGTGATGGACACTGGTATACCCAATACAGTTCACTCCCCTATATAACCCCTCCTCCTTCCAGGAGTACCTCAGTTTTTTTCGCCAGTTTCTAAGGTGTTTGTCACGAGTGAACATGTGCTCCGAGGAGTTCCAGGAGGGGTCAATGCTGGATTTAAATAACCTCCACATACCGGATCCATCCAAGCCACTGAGGCCAAATTGGATGGTACCCGGGCCTCGCATAGAAGAACAAGGTTTTGCTTGTAAGCCTCTCTTTTGAGTGCTGGACCCCAGGACCCAGGACTCTTTTTGGTCACGCTACATTACCTAAAGTTGATCCCGAGGGGTGCTATACAGGTCCTAAGGCGTGAAACCCTTATAATAGGGACCCGGTCTTTAAAGGTTTACTAACGCACCCGTGATGGGTGAAATTTGGATCTGTCTTTTTTCAGCAGTATCCTGCAGCAAGAAAAAAGGTAAGGGAAAAAGCCTAGGAATTGTAAAAAAGTCCATCTATGCCTTTTTCTTCCATATGAAAAACATTGTAATGCCTTAAAATCTCCACTAGAGAGAGTAAAAATACACATACCTTGGTACGTTGCTTCTCTGCAGCTCTGTGTTTAGCTATAAACAGCGTGCGTTTGTCCCAGCAGCAATAGGGGGTTCTTAACCACTTGCCACCCTCTGGCTGTCACATTACGGCTAGGCGGCGCGGCTCTCGTTCTGGGTGGGCGTCCTATGACGCCCCCGCCTTCCCGGCCCACCAGGGGGCACGCACCGCCGGCGGCGCTCGCCGTGTCACTGGGGACCCGATGCGCATGGCCGACGGCCACGATGTCCACCGGGCACCCGCGATTGCCCCGGTAACACAGCAGGACCGTGGATCTGTGTGTGTAAACACACGGATCCACGTCCTGTTAGGGGAGAGGAGACTGATGGTGTGTTCTAAGTACAGAGGAACACCGATCGGTGTCCTCCCCTTGTGAGTCCCCTCCTCGCACAGTTAGAATAACTCCCTAGGAAACATTAATCCCTCAATCACCCCCTAGTGTTAACCCCTTCCCTGCCAGTCACATTTATACAGTATTCAGTGCAATTTTATAGCACAGATCGCTGCATAAATGTGAATGGTCCCAATGTGTCAAAAGTGTCCGATATGTATGCCACAATATCGCAGTCATGATAAAAATCGCTTATCGCTAGGGTTGTCCCGATACCACTTTTTTAGGACCGTGTACAAGTACCGATACTTTTTTTCAAGTACTCGCCGATACCGATAGTTTTTTTTAATGTCACGTGACAGTTTTTTTTTTTTTTGCTATTTTTGGGGGGGGGGGGGGGGGGTGAACGTTGTATGTGTGTGTGTTTTTTTTTGTTTTTTTTTTACAATTTTTATTTTTTACAAGAATATATTTTTATTCTTTATTGTTTTTTGTTTTTTTTAATCATCCCTTTTGGTGAGATATCAGGGGTCTTAACAGACCTCTGATATCTCCCCCTTGAGACAGAGAAAGAGACAGAGGATAGAGATTCCCCAGTCCCTTTCTCTGCAGCGTCAGCTGCACTGAGAATGAATGGAGAGAAGACAGCAGCTTCTCTCCATTCATAAACTGACACATCATAATCACAAGAGATTACAATGCTTCAGTTATGTGAATGGACAGAGTCAGCTGACTCTCTCCATACACAAAGGAAGGAGGAGGGGAACGGAGGGGGAGAACGGAGGGGACAGATAAGGAGAGAGGAATGCAGGGGACAGATAAGGAGAGAGGAACGGAGGGGGAGAACGAAGGGGGACAGATAAGGAGAGAGGAATGCAGGGGACAGCGGAGAGGCACAGAGGAACGGAGGGGGCACGGAGGAGGATGCAGTGACAGTCAGCTGTGACCGATCACAGCTGTATGTCACTAAAGCTGGTGAAAGCCACTGGGGGAGAACCTTGTAACTCCCCCACGCACCGATCACAGCTGTCCTCTAGGTATCGGGGGAAGCATCGGGAGCATTTGCCCGAGTACTTATCGCCGCCATTACTATTAAAAAGAAATAAATAACTAAAAAATAAAAATGCTATAAATCTATCCCCTATTTTATAGACGCTATAACTTTTGCGCAAACCAATTAATACACGTTTATAGCGTGTTTTTTTTTTTTTACCAAAAATATGTTGAAGAATACATATCTGCCTAAACTGAGGAAAAAATTTGTTTAAAAAAAAAAAAATTGGATATTTATTATAGCAAAAAGTAAAAAATATTGTGTTTTTTTTTTTTTTTTTTTTTTTTTTTTTTTCAAACTTGTCACTCTTCTTTTGTTTATAGCGCAAAAAATAAAAACCGCAGAGGTGATCAAATACCACCAAAAGAAAGCTCTATTTGTGGGGGAAAAAAATGATAATTTCATCTGGGTACAGTGTTGCATGACCGCGCAATTGTCATTCAAAGTGTTACAGCACTGAAAGCTGAAAAATGGCTTGGGCAGGAAGGGGGTGAAAGTGCACTGTATTGAGGTGGTTAATTGAACAAAGATGTTCCTCTCCCCCCTGGGGAAACTAAGAGGCTGGGGGTAAGCTTATTGTGTATAAATGTCTCCTGTTAAAACATGCGGAGAAAACACCCCCCCCCCCCCTCCCAGAGGGGTGCGGTGGTGGCTTCCTATGGGTAAATGACTCACATTTAGATGTCAGCTGCCTTTTAATGATTTGGATCAAAAGCCTTGTTGCGCCAAGCCTGGTTCACATAGAAAGTCTGGCAAGCGCCAAACAGCGATCGCAGCTTACTTTCCATTGGGTCTGCATTGCAGTCCCGAATGCCGTGCTGTCAGTGCGCGCACTAAGGTTCATTTTAAAACAAGAGGGCGGGTACTGGAAGGGCCGTGGCTTAAGGCAGGCAGCGCCGTGTGTGGGACGTAGCGTCCACGTGGAGCACACGGCACACAACTGAGGACGCCAATCAGGCTCATACCTGAAGTTTTTTTTTATAAAACAGACGTTCTCATTGTCAGTAGATCTCTATCAGAGCAACTGAAGAGAAGAAGTCTGTCACACAGGAGTGCTGGGGCATGTAAGGGATGTATACAGGCATTTCCAGTACAGGAAATACAGGGTTACCCAGCATCAAGCTGATTATATGGTGGCATTGTTTTGCTAGACTATTGCTCAGCAAGTAGTACATTTTACTAGAGTGCCTCTGCTTTTGTTCTTAGCACTATGGCTTCCAGAGTTACCACAAAGGTACCAAAAGTTCCACCCCCAGGCGCTGGGAACGCCAGTCATGCCTCCACACTGTCATCCTCTCCGGAGATACCAGCTATGGCAAGCTAGGGTGAGTCATTGGAACCAATTGGTGGTGCAACTGCTTCTCACACTTCAGTCCCTGTATACGTGACTGAAGATGCATTTTCCTCTGCCCTGCAGGGCCTAAAAGGAATATTAGCGGCTTTAATCGCATCCTCCATCCAAATGGATAAGAAGCGTGCTAGATCCCCTCCCCCACCTTAAACCCTTTACCAAGGGAACAGTGGGTACAGGATGAGGTATTACCCTCAGGTGATCATGTGGAAAAACAAGCCGATTATTCCTCTGTGGAGGAAACAACAGTTGATAAACCTTTTTCTGCCTCGCAATCTAAGACATTGCCGGTACAAACTCTTACGGAGATGGTTTGTTCCACTTTCATGCTACCTCTAACAAAATCAGCTGAAAGTTTGATTTCTTCCTTGGGTTCTTTAAAACCTTTACAGCCTTTTCATGCGTTTCCGGTCCATGCATTACTAGAAAAGCTTATTCATGCTGAATGGGATCACTCGTATAAGCATTTTCTCCCTCCAAAGAGATTCTCAGTTCTCTATCCCATGGAGGAGAAATTCACCAAAAGAGGGAATGTACCAGCAGTTGACACTGCGATTTCCAGTGTGAATAAAAGTTTAACTTGTCCAGTAGCAAATGCTTAAAGATCCAACAGATAAAGTTAGAATTCCTGTTAAAATCCTCTTTTTCGTTGCCATGGGCCATTACTCAGCCTGCAGTCGCTGCAATTGGCATCTGTCAGTCCCTAAAGGACCAGTTCAGAGAGGCCCTTAAGGAGGTCCCTTCACAACAGGCCCGTGAGTTGGCCGAACTACCAAAGGCATTATGTTTTGCAATAGACGCTATGACTCTATTCATCAGGCGTCCCGCCTTGCGCTTGTGCTAGTACACATGCGTAGGACCCTTTGGTTAAAAAATTGATCAGCCGAAGCACCTTGCAAAAGGCTTCTGACTAGTTTCCCTTTTCATGGGGATCGACTATTTGGGGAGTATTTGGATAAATACATCCAAACAATTTCTAGTGGGAAGAGTACTCTTTTGCCAGTCAAAAGAAAGTATAAACGTCCTTCATTTAAACTGACTTTCTCCTGCGCCAGGGGCATCCGCCTCTAGGCAGTGGCGATGGCCTCCGCCGTCAGACTCTAGTGGAAAACCTCAGGGTCATGCCCAGGCACAAAAGAAGACCTGGGGCCGAAAATCTGCAAAGCAGAATACTAAAGCCTCATTATGAAGAGGCGCCCCCTCTCGCCAGAGTGGGGGGAAGACTTCTGCAATACTCAGAAGTCTGGTAAGAGGAAATTCAGGACAGATGGGTCATCTCCACGATATCTCTAGGATACAAACTAGAAAAGGCAATCTCTGTTTCAAGCATTAAACCCATTACTGGTTCAGGGGGTGATCATAGAGATCTCCACAAAAGAGTAAGGTTTGGGGTTTTATTCAAACATTTTTACGGTACCAAAACCAAATGGAGATGTCAGACCCATTCTAGATCTAAGAATCAAAATCAGTTCCTGAAAATCCGCTCCTTTCGCATGGAGTCGATCAGGTCAGTAGTTTCTATCTTGCAAGGAAGAGAACTTCTGGTGTCCATCGACATCCGGGATGCGTATCTGCATGCTCCTATATTTCCCGCTCACCAAAGGTTTCTGCGATTCTTTGTAGAACAGCTGTACTTTCAGTTTGTAGCCTTACCCTTTGGGCTAGCTACACCCCCCCCCCCCCCGGGTGTTCACAAAGGTGCTGGCCCCACCTCTAGCCAGGATAAGGGCACAGGGCATAACAGTCTTGGCGTACCTAGACGATCTTTTGATAATAGACCAGTTGGTGACTCGTCTGGAGCAAAATGTATGCATTACAACCAGTTACCTGGAAAGTCTGGGTTGTATTCTCAACCTAGAGAAGTCTTTCTTAAAACAGCTAAAAAAACTGGAGTATTTGGGCCTGATCATAGAGAGAGCCCAGAAAAAGGTTTTCTTGCCTCTGGCATAAATCAACTCCATACGAGAGCTGGTGCGGATGGTCAGGTCGAAAGGAGATCCCTCCATTCGCCTTTGCATGAGGTTGTTGGGAAAGATGGTGGCTTCGTTTGAAGCAGTCCCCTATTCCTAGTTCCATTCGAGACTGGTGCAAAACAGTATCCTGTCTGCTTGGAACAAAACGATCCAAGCTTTGGACTTGCCAATGCGGCTGTCCCCAAGGGTGTCCCAAAGCCTCAGTTGGTGGTTACTAACCCAGAATCTGCTGAAAGGAATATCCTTCAGACCAGTTATCTGGAAAGTGGTAATGACAGACGCCAGCCTTTCAGGTTGGGGAGCAGTACTAGAGAAGACGACTGTCCGGGGACAGTGGTCAAGAACCGAAAGAGCATTGCCCATAGAGATTCGGGCAGTGCATCTGGCTCTGAAGGCCTGGACTTCCAGGTTAACCACTTCAGCCCCAGAAGAATTTACCCCCTTCCTGAGCAGTGCGTTTTTTGCGATTCAGCACTGCATCCCTTTAACTGACAATTGCGCGGTCATGCGACGTGGCTCCCAAACAAAATTGAAGTCCTTTTTTTCCCACAAATAGAGCTTTCTTTTGGTGGTATTTGATCAGCTCTGCGGTTTTTATTTTTTGCGCTATAAACAAAAAATAGTGACAATTTAAAAAAAAAAAAAAAAACGCATTTTTTACATTTTGCTATAATAAATATCACCAAAAATCACTTTAAAAACTTTTTTTTTCCTCAGTTTAGGCCGATACGTATTCTTCTACATATTTTTGGTAAAAAAAAATCGCAATAAGCATTTATTGATTGGTTTGTGCAAAAGTTATAGCGTTTACAAAATAGGGGATAGTTTTATGGCATTTTTATTAATAATTTATTTTACTAGTAATGGCGATCAGCGATTTTTATCATGACTCCGACATTATGGCGGACACATCGGACATTGTTAACACATTTTTGGGACCATTTTCATTTATACAGCAATCAGTGCTATACAAATGCACTGATTCCTGTGTAAATGACACTGGCAGTGAAGGGGTTAACCACTAGGGGGCAGTGTAAGGGTTAAGTATGTTCTGGGGAGTGTTTCTAACTGGGGGGGGCGTGGCTACGTGTGACACATCACTGATCTCTGCTCCCGATCACAGGGAGCAGAGATCAGTGACACTGTTACTAGGCAGAACGGGGAGATGCTTGTTTACAATTAGCATCTCCCCATTCTTCCTCTCCGTGAGGCGATCACAGGTATCCCCGCGGCGATCGAGTCCGTGGGACCCGCGACCCGATTCACGGAGCTCCCGGCCGGCGCGCACGCAATGGCATGGCAGCAAATTTAAAGGGACATACGAGTACGGCCATTTTCCCAGCCATGCCATTCTGCCGACGTACATCGGTGTGCGCCGGTCGGGAACCGGTTAAGGAATTGTCCTGTCAGGATCCAATCTGACAATGCCACAGCTGTGGCATATCTCAATCACCAAGGGTGGCACCAAGAGTCTCTCAGCGCAGAGAGAGGTGAACCATATTCTATCTTGGGCAGAAAGGAATGTTCCGTGCCTATAAGTAGTCTTCATTCCAGGAGTAGAGAATTGGCAGCCGGACTACTTGAGTCGCCAGCAGTTATTCCCGGGGGGGAATGGTCTCTTCACCCCAACGTTTTTCTGGCTGTTTGCCAAAGATGGGGGACTCCAGACATAGATCTTCTAGCGTCCAGATTCAACATGAAGTTAGTTAACTTTGTGTCCAGGACAAAGGATCCACTCACATACGGAACAGATACGTTGGTGACCCCGTGGGATGAGTTCTCACCCCCCCCCCCTATTCAGTTGCTGCCACTACTTCTTTGCAGGATCAAGCTGGAAAGAAAGCCTGTAATTCTGGTAGCACCAGTATGGGCCCAGAAGGTCATGGTATGCAGAAATCGTAAAGATGCCAGTGTCCATGGTCCCTTCCACTAAGGCCAGACCTGTTCTCACAGGGGCCGATATTCCATCCTACTTTACGAACGCTAAATTTAACGGCTTGGCTATTGAACCCCACATTCTAAAGAAACGTGGGCTTTCCGGGTCAGTTATTTCTCCCTTAATGCAAGGAAGCCAGCTTCCAGAACTATATATTACAGTCTGGAGGGCTTATGTCTCCTGGTGTGACTCGAAGGGTTGGCACCCTCGGAGATATATCATAGGCAGAATTCTTGCCTTTCTACAATTAGGGGTAGAGATGAAATTGGCCTTGAGTACTATTAAGGGCCAAGTCTCAGCCTTATCAATCTTATTTCAAAGACTGCTTGCTACGCATTCTTTAGTCCGGGGTTTTATGTAAGGGGTGATGCGGATTAATCCGCCAGTTAAATCATCTTTGAGCCCATGGGACTTGAACTTAGTTTTGTCAATGTTACAAAAACAGCCATTTGAACTGATACAGCATCTTCCCTTAGCCCTTCTGACAAGGAAGCTGGTGTTCTTGGTTGCTATATCCTCAGCAAGGAGGGTTTTGGAATTGGCTGCTCTTTCTTGTAAACTGCCATATTTGATTATTCATGAGGACAGAGTGGTGTTACACCCTCGTCCAGAATTTTTGCCAAAAGTGGTTTCAGGTTTTTACCTGAACCAAGATATTGTCCTGCCATTGTTTTTTCCAAAACCATGTTCCAGGGAAGAAGTCACTACATTTGTCTTGATGTGGTGAGAGCAGTGAAAATCTATTTAAAGAAAGCTGCTTAGATTAGAAAGACTGATGTCTTATTTATTCTGCCGCAGGGTCCTAAGAAAGGACAGGCAGCGTTGAAATCCACTTTCACTAAGTGGATTCGACAAGTTATAATTCAGACTTATGATTTAAGGGGAAAGATTCCTCCTTTTCAAGTCAAAGCGCACTCTACCAGGTCGCTTAGTGCTTCTTGGGCAGTGCGTCACCAGGCCTCCATGGCTCAGATCTGAAAAGCCGCAACTTGGTCTTCAGTACATACATTCACAAAATTATCAGGTGGATGTAAGGAGGTATGAGGATATCACCTTTGGGCGCAGTGTGCTGCAGGCAGCAGTACAAATCCTCAAGTCTGGGGGTGCCCTCAGGGTCGTCTCTCCCTCCCCTCAAATAGCATTGCTATGGGACGTCCCATTAAGTTAATACTTAGGCTCTGTGTCCCATCATGTACGATAAAGAAAATAGGATTTTTATAACAGCTTACCTGTAAAATCCTTTTCTTGGAGTACATCCCCTCATTTAGGGGTTTAGATATATTGATTTTCTACAAAAACTGAGGTACTCCTGGAAGAAGGAGTTGTTATATAGGGAAGTGAACTTCCTGTATTGGGTATAACATTGTCCATCACCTGAAGGTGGCCCATAACCCATTAAGTTATTACTTAGGCTCTGTGTACCATGATGTACTCCAAGAAAAGGATTTTACAGGTAAGCTGTTATAAAAAATCTTATTATTTGGGGTTCTAACTAATTTTCTAGCAAAATAATGCTGATCTTTCTGATTTGGCACAGGATTAAATGCTGATCCTTAGAGGAGCTAGCAGGTATCATTCCAAAATCTTCTCCTGTACCCCTGCCACCACCTCATATACCAATAAACGCTTATGCAAATACTGGCAATGCCTGGCTCACACTCTTATTCTTCCATCACCTTCTTATTGGGCAGCGTAAGAAGAAGAATATTAGAAGGTCCTTCCTAAACCAGACCAATTTTCAGCTTTCAGTGCTCACATTTTCAATGACATTTACTCAGTCATGCAACATTATACCCATACGAAATCTTTGTCCTTTTTTTCACACAAATAGAGCTTTCTTTTGGTTGTATTTAATCACTGCTGTGTTTTTCATTTTTTTGCGCAAAAAATGAAAAAAGACTGAAAATTCTGTTAAAACAAACACAACTTTTTTTTTTCGTTTCTGTTATACAATTTTGCAAATTAGTAATTTTTCTTGAAATTTTTTTTCTAAAATTTGTACTGCTATTTATCTTTGGTAAAAATAACTCATATCAGTGTATATTTTTTCGTCTTTGTGAAAGTTGTAGAGTCTACAAGCTATGGTGATCACACCTGATGTACTGACAGCTCATTTTTTGAGCCAGGAAAGTACAAATACCCCCTAAATAACCCCTTTTGGGAACACAGACTTTCCAAAGTATTTAGTAAGAGGCATGGTGAATTTTTTGAATTTTTTCCCACAATTCTTTGAAAAACAAAGTTTTTTTTTTCCCACAAAATTGTCATATTAACAGGTTATTTCTCACACACGGCATGTGCATACCACAAATTACACCCCAAAACACATTCTGCTACTCCTCCTGAGTATGGCGACACCACATGTGAGCCTTTTACACAGCATGGCCACATAGAGAGGCCCAACATGCAGGGAGCACCATCATGCGTTATAGGAGCATATATTACACATATAATTTCATGACTACTTCTTGCACTTTTGAATTCCCAGGACAATGGAAACACCCAATAAATGACCCCATTTTGGAAAGCAAACACCCGAACGTATTTTCTATGAGACATAATGAGTCTTTTACACATGCCCTTTTTTTTATTTTTTATTCTAAAGATGTCCATTTATAAGATATTTTCAACACAAAGCATGTACATAGCAAAAATTACACCCAAAATTATAATCTGCTACACCTCCTGAGTATGGCGATATGACGTGTTTGAGACTTTTCCACAGCCTGGCCACATACAGAGGCCCAACATGCAAGGAGCACCATCAGCTGTTCTAGGGGCTTACATTTCAAATCTAATTTGATTACCTATTACACTTTTGTGAGGCACTCTAGTCGCATGGATTTGGCACGAATGAGAACTGATGAGGCATGGATGAGCATGAATGAGACATAAATGAGCCATGGATGGGGATGGCTGAGCCGTGAATGGGATTGAGTGCAGGAATGGGTACAGATCAGCGCTGTGGGCACTACAGATCCAGCCCACAGCACTGCTGCACCCAATCTCTCTCCTCTCACTGTACTGATCGTTGCAGAGAGGGGAAGAGCTAGGCCGGGCATGCGCGTCTTTCCGTTATTGGACAGAGTGATCAGGTGGTAAAGGGCCGCTGTCACCGACCCATTACTCTCATCGGTGATGCTCCGGGTCCGGTCACTGAGTTTCCCGGGTGCACGCAATTCTGTGAGTACATTTTAGTACGCCCTCCCAGAATTATCAGATTGCGCTGCAGCTGTGTTTTGGCTATGATACAAAAAAGACACCACTTGCTCCCATCTATAGCTGGCTATCGCAGTAAGAAGCATTGGAAGGCTAACAGGTACAAACAAGGCCAAGGATAAATCCAAGGGAAAAACCAAGCTTAACTTACCACCAGCCCGCAGGCAGCCAAATAACCTAACAGTATGCTTTAAAAGCCGGGGTTTAGTCTGCACACATTTCCAAATTCATGCGTAAGCCACAGAGCCTCGTCAAGGTACCCTGGCTATGACCCGGTCGGCAAGTAGTTAATCACTGTTGGGAAACAGCAGTACGGTACCACTTATTATTGTAACGTATGTTCCAACTTGCTGCTTTATTTCAGGCCATTCAATTTAAATGGGCCTTACACAAGCATATCAAATATTATTAAAACAAACATACTGGTGCATCTCAAAAAATGTGAATATCATCAAAAAGTTAATTTATTTCAGTAATTCAATTCAAAAAGTGAAACTCGTATATTCTATAGATTCATTACACACAGTGATCTATTTCAAGCATTCCTTTATTTTAATTTTGATTATGGCTTACAGCTAGTGAAAGCCCAAAATTCAGTATCTCAGAAAATTAGAATATTGTGAAAAAGTTCAATATTGTAGACTCATGGTGTCAGACTCATTGTGTCATTTAGCTAATTAACTCAAAACACCTTGTAAAGGTTTCCCGAGCCTTTAAATGGTCTCTTAGTTTTGTTCAGTAGGTTACACAGTCATGGGGAAGACTGCTGACTTGACAGTTGTGCAGAAGACAGTCATTGACACTCCGCAAGGAGGGTAAGTCACAAAAGGTCATTGATGATGAAGCTTGCTGTTCAGAGTGCTGTATCCATGCATATTAATGGAAAGTTGAGTGGAAGGAAAAAGTGTAGTAGAAAAAGGTGCACAAGGAACAGGGATAACTGCAGCCTTGAGAGGATTGCAAAGTAAATGCCATTCAAGAATTTGGGGGAGATTCACAAGGAGTGTACTATGGCTGGTGTCAGTGCTTCAAGAACCATCACACACAGACGTATCCAGGACATGGGTGACAACTGTCACATTCCTTGTGTCAAGCCACTCATGACCCAGAGATGTCAGAAGTGTCTTACCTGGGCTAGGAAGAAAAAAGGAATGGACTGTTGCTCAGTGGTCCAAAGTCCTCTTTTCGGATGAAAGATGTAAATTTTGCATTTCATTTGGAAATAAAGATCCCAGAGTCTGGAGGAAGAGTGGAGAGGCACGGAATCCAAGTTGCATGAGGTCCAGTGTGAAGTTTCTACAGTCAGTGATGATTTGCGGACCCATGTCAGCTGCTGGTGTTGGTCACTGTGTTTTATCAAATCCAAAGTAAGGACAGCCCTCTACCAGGAAATTCTAGAGCACTTCATGCTTCCCTCTGTTGATCATCTTTATGGAGATGCTAATTTAATTTTCCAGCAGGACTTGGCACCTGCCCACAGTGCCAAAAGTACCATTACCTGGTTTAATGATCATGTTATCACTGTGCTTGATTGGCCAGCAAACTCATCTGAACTAAACCCTATAGAGAATCTGTAGGGTATTGTCAAGAGGAAGATGAGACACTAGACCCAACAATGCAGACGAGCTGAAGGCCTCTATCAAAGCAACCTGGGCTTTCATAACATCTCAGCAGTGCCACAGGCTGATCGCCTCCATGCCCACACCACATTGATGCAGTAATTCATGCAAAAGGAGCCCTGAGCAAGTATTGAGTGCATTCTATGCTGTACATGGACATACTTTTCAGTAAGCCAACATTTCTGTATTAGAAATTCTTTTTTTATTAGTCTAAATAGAATGAACCCACAAGGGGAGAAAGCTGGGAAAGGTTGATGAGACTATACAATACCAAACAGAAAGGGGAGAGAAAAAGAAGGGTATACTGACGTATCCAATTAAGTAGTACAAGCTAAAAGTTGCAGTGTTTTATTAAATTCAAGATTAAAATAAACCCCTTTTGAAGGAGGCAACATGATGGTTGTCACAAAAAGCTTTGGCTGAAAAAACAATACAAGATTCCACAAATTGCCAATTTAGAGACACAATGAATAAATATATGATGAACAATACAGACGCAAGGAACCCCAACGCGTTTCATTGTTCTACGTCTTCTTCAGGGGGTAAGCGTCAATTGCAGATTTTTGAGGGTCTCTGCAAGATATACAACAATCAGTATATATAATATATATTGTAATACAGACAGTCATGATATGGAAAAAAAATATTTAACCACTTAAGGACTGGGCCTATTTTTCAGACTGTGCTTACAAGTTAAGATCATTTTTTTTGCTAGAAAATTACTGAGAACCACCACACATCATATATATATATATATATATATATATATGTATGTATATGTAGATCTATATAGATATATATAGATATATATAGATATATATATATATAGATATCGTTTTTTCTAACACCCTAGAGAATAAAATGGCGCAGCGGTCTTACAAGCTTACTTTTTATGGAAAGAATACACTTTTTTTAAATTAAAAATTAGGGCAAAACTTAAAGCGGTTGTTCACACATTTTTTAAAGTCTATCCCAGTCATTTTTAAATACAGCATAGAATGCAAAATGGAACTTTTTTTTTTTCCCCGGGTGTACTTGTATATATGTGCCTTGGTTTTTCTTTGCTGCATACACTCTCTGCGGCTGTGGCCGGGTATTTTGCGGGTATTTGCGTAATTTCCTGCCTCGCCGCACTGTCTCCTGGGATCTCGTGTCATTGCTTCCAGCAGTCAGTGCGGATGCCCAGCGCGAAATCTCGCGGGATTTGCTGTGTATACTATTAGACATCACAATGGGGCGGGAGCTTTCTAAGACGTCGCCCGTTGTGATGGCAACAAGGATCTTTACGACGCTCCACGCCATTACAACTGAGCATGCGCGGGAACCAGCAAGGAATGCTGGTAGATCTGCAATACTGGAACCAGGAAGTGATTGCTTGTGGGCTTCAAATGCCCACAAGCAAGATGAAAACGGCAGTACATATTTTATATAACTCACTGTTTGAAACAAAAACTGACATCTCGGGAGGAAATGACTGCAAAAAGTGAGTGTGACATTGTAAACGTGTATTTTTAAGTGTAAAAAAATAAACGCGAGTGCACATCCACTTTAAGCTAGCCCAATTTTTTTTATATTGTGAAAAATAACGTTACGCCAAGTAAATTGATACCCAATATGTGACGCTTCAAAATTGCGCCCGCTCGTGGAATGGTGACAAACTTTTACCCTTAAATAATCTCCAAAGGCGACGTTTAAAAATTTCTACAGGTTACCAGTTTTGAGGTAGAGGAAGTCTAGGGCTAGAATTATTCCTCTCGCTCTAACGATCGCGGCGATACCTCATGTGTGGTTTAAACATTGTTTTCATATGCGGGCGCTACTCACGTATGCGTTCGCTTATGCAAACGAGCTCGTTGGAACAGGTTGCTTTAAATTTATTTATTTTTTTTATTTATTTAACTTTTTATTTATTTTGACACTGTCCTGTAAAAAAAAAAAAAATTGGATCACTTTTATTCCTATTAAAAGGAATGTAAACATCCCTTGTAATAGAAAAAAAAAAGCACGACAGGACCTCTTAAATATGAGATCTGGGGTCAAAAAGACCTCAGATCTCATATTTACACTAAAATGCAACTAAAAAAAAATGCTATGGAGCCAAGTGGGGGCCATCTTTCCCTCATTCGTCAGCCAACCAAATTGGAGAGGACGCGATTGTCTCCGCCCCTACCAGTGGCTCTCGTAAGTGGCGGCGACCCCACCGAAACGCGGCGGGGGGGGCGGGCCCTCACTCGCCCCTGATAAAAGTGATCTTGCGGCAGAGAGACCACTTTTATCTGAAAGCGGGCCGCCCGCTGAAGAAGATAGCGGATTTATGGCAGCTATCGGCTGCCATAACAACGGTACTCCTCTTCAAACAGCCGACGTATAACGACGGCGGGCAGTCCGAAAGTGGTTAATAATACGATTTTGTACACATGTTCAAGTGATTAATAAACACATAAGAATATACTTAGTTGAAGTATACTGGGTGTCTCTGGGTCAAGGCAGCAAATAGAAAGGTCACTCCAAATCCAATCAAGAACACAAGGGATAGGTGGAGTAGCAAGTCCTAGAGGATACATAAGTCAATAACAAAAAAAGCCTACTATAGTATGAAAAAAGGGATCAAATCCCACCAACGGGATAAATGTATGAATAGATTGGAATGGTACCCTAAAATTGAAAGTATCCCCAAAATAATAGGTATCAATGGCAAATACCCGGCTGGGGGTCCAGTCTCTCCTTAGTCCCTCGCTGGTGAGACTATCAACTGGTCAAAGAATAAAGTAAAAAAGTAAATAAGGATTGTGTATAAAGATGCAATTAAGGTATGTATTGGGGAATAATATCGGGCTTTTTCGGCAAATAAAACCTATTGTGCCTGCAATCTGAGATAGTGGTGTCTTACCTACAGCAACAGAGTTCTCAAGGAGACATAGGTGGATAGTAGTAATCCCAGGGAAGAAGGCCAGATGGTGTGGACTCTCCAGGGTTGCCAGAAGGAGTAAAGGGGCAGGATCCAGCCCATATAAAAGCGTGAATGACGAGGTCATGTGTCAGAAGGGTCCAATAAATTGTATAGGCTTTGATGGCAAAAACTTAGGACAGGTGTGGGGAGGCTGCCCGCCACCAGGTGTCCTTGGAGACTAAGTGTCCTTATATCCTCCGCCGTAATCTCCGGAAGTGGACCCGGCAAAGGGTGGCGTCGCTTTCGAGGCACACGGAGTGGCGTCGCTTCCAGTTGCGGGGAAGCTGTGGCTGCCAGGATGGAGAGGGACATAGTTAAACAGAGATATGGCAGACATGTAGTATATTCCAAAGGGGCAGGCGCCAAATACCGTGATCAATGCCTCCATGAATAACTAATTTATAACATCCTTAGCCTTGGTTCACACTGCCACGACTTGTCATGTGACTTGAGAGTTAAAAGTAGCATGGCAGGTCGCACCCCATTAATGGCAATTGAACTGTTCTAATGGGTGCAATTCAAGTTACAGCGACTTATAAAAAGGTTCCTGCACTACTTTTTTATGCAACTTCACCGTGACTTATATTGACTTATCTATCTCTTTAAAGTTGCCTAGATGTGAACCGGCTCTTAGTGTAATGTGTGGAAACAATCAAATATAATTGGATTTTCCCTGCAGCCTAGCTGTAAAATCCTTTTTTTGGAGTACATCACGGGACACAGAGCAGCCATAATAATTACTATGTGGGTTATGCGCCACCTATAGGTGAATGGACACTGGAAGATCAAACAGGAGGTCCTCCCCTATATAGCCCCCCCTACACAGGAAGTACCTCAGTTTTGTAGCAAAGCAATGAACATCCCAAAAAAAAGAGGGGGGGGACATCAGTGTCCCGTGATGTACTCCAAGAAAAGGATTTTACAGGTGAGCTGTAGGAAAAATCCAATTTTCTTTATCTTGCATCACGGGACACAGAGCAGCCATAATAATTACTTTGTGGGATGTCCTAAAGCAATGCCCCTAAGGTGAGGGAGACACAATTGCAGAAACTGCCACCTGAGAAGGACTTATTCTTCTGCTCGTAACATACTGTGACCAAAGTAGTATCCTCCATGACTTTGATATCCATCTGATTAAATCCTGTGAATGTGTGAACCAAAGACCATGTAGTGGCCTTAAAAACAGGAGCCACTGACACCTGACGGCGGATGGCCTAAGATGCCCCCACACACCTAGTACTTAGCACGCTCACCAAAAGGAGTGGGGACCTTGCCCTTTCAAGCCATGGGCTTGAATAATTAAGTGGTGGATCCAATGAAAAAATAGTTAACTTGGATGCTTCCTGCCCTTCCTGGGCTCTGCTGGCAACTCAAACCAGGATTCCTGACCTTCGTTGACAATTCAAGTAAATCCTGACCACCGCCTGAAATACCTCCAGAGTATGCAGCAATCTTACTCCTGCCAACTGAGGATTGGAAAAGAAGGCAGGACACTGTCCCGATTCAAGTGAAAACTAGAAACCACTCTAGGCAATAAAGATGGATGAGGATGCAACATCACCTTATCATGATGTAAGACCAAGAATGTCTCCTTGCATGAATGAGCTGTCAGCTCTGACACTCCACTTCCTGAGGTGATGGCAACCAAAGAATCCACCTTCCGAGTCGAGGTTCAGATAACATTAATGATACTCCCCAAGCTATTCTAGATGCTTTCATATCCTTTAATAGTTATATTCTTCTACTGTACAATATGATGTTTCATTGTCTGTCTGCTTTTTGGATGATATATCTCTACCCCTATTAACTGAAAAGTGTAGAGATGACCTGGATGCTCCTCTTATTAAAGAGGAGTTAGAGCTTGCTATCACAAAAATGTCAACACATAAGACCCCTTGCCCTGACTGGTTCCCCACTGAATGGTGCAGTACGTTCAAACATCTGTAGAGCCCCCATCTTCTGCGTACCTTTGATGCGGCCTTGGATGCGGGCATCTACCCTCCCTCTATGCGGGAAGCTTTTATTCTCATTCTTAAACCACATAAAGACTCCCTAGATTGCGACTCTTACAGGCCCTAACCCTAATAAATGTGGATGCCAAAATCTTGGCGAAGGTACTTGCCAACCGAATAAATAAAATAGTTCCTTCTCTGGTGCAGAATGACCAGGGGAGTTTTATCTCAGAACGCTCTGAGAATGAATATACGTAGGCTTTTTCAAAATATACGATACCCCCATGATCACTCTTCTACTTGGGTTATTGTGTCATTGGACAACTGCAAAGCGTTTGATAGCGTAGAGTGGCCTTACTTTTTTAAGGTTTTAGAACTTTATGGATTTGGTCATCGGATGCTTGCCTGTATATGACTCCTATACCCTGATCCAGTGGCTAGAGTTTGAGTCAATGCCTCTTTTTCTCCAATTTTTTCCATTTCAAGGGGAACAAGACAGGGTTGCCCCCTATCCCCACTCCTCTTTGCATTAGCCATTGAGCCATTAGCTGTTCGGATCTGCTCCTCATCTACCATTCAGGGACTCATTATCGGCACTATAGAATAAAGTATCTGATTATATGCGGATGACACCCTTGTATATTTGGCTAACCCTTCTACGTCTTTATGTTCCCTATTGCAAGAGATGTTATCAGGTTTCCCGATCAACTTGTCCAAATCCAATCTTTTTCCGCTAGACTTAAGGGCAGGACAGGTGCATGCGAGCTCCCAACTCCAACTGGTCCATTCTTTCCGCTATTTGGGAGTAGTGGTACAGCTACCTCTGAATTCATATGTAATCAATAACCTCTGTCCTTTTGTTGCCCAACTGCAGCAACGCACAAATGAGTGGATGAATCTTCCATTAGACCTCATGGGCAGAGTCAATTTGCTAAAGATGATTTTTCTTACAAAATATTATATGTACTGGCTAATTCTCCTTGTAAAATTCCCAAATCTCTATTTAAACAAATTGATTCTCTCTACGATTTTTCTTTGGAACCAGCGTGCTCTCAAAATCTTAAAACTGCCCTCTAATTTAGCTGGCGTAGTCTTCCCAAATTTTTATCTTTATTATTTGGCATCCCAGCTAGTTGTAGTACATGCCTGGTTACATCCTTCCCCACATAATGCCTGTACCACCACTGAAGCTGCTATATTCTCCTCACTCGAGACTCTGCATAATATTATATATCGTAGTCGGCTACCAACCAATCGAGGATCAGCAATGTTACAAACTACGCTGTGTCTCTTATCTACAGTAGTGACCCATTTTGCTAAAGATACCTGGACCGCCTCTCCTAACAGTCCGCGTTGAAATAATCCTGTACTAAATGAATTGCTCATGATCCCCCACCCACAGTACTGGTTTGTTAGAGGTGATAAATGCCTTTGTCATCTATATACGGAACAGTGCTTTAAGCCCTTTACCCAATTGAGAGAGGACTTTAGCCTTCTTCCTTCTTCTCTATTTTATTATTTTCAGCTTCGTCATGCTTTAAGAGCACAGTTTGGTTCATTCTCACTTCCCTTACAGATGGCCCCATTAGAGAAGCTACTTTGAAACTCTGACAACACAATTGATTTCCCAATATTACTCTGCACTAATGGCTTATTCTAACCCGAGATTTGCGGCTGCACAGAACTGTTGGGCTGCTTTAGATATTCAATTTACTGATGATTGGACTGAATTTGTGGATACCTTCAAAAGCTCAGTCATAGCTTCTAGAGTTAGTCATACAAATAAAGATATTCCACCATAGTCATCTTACCCCTTATCAAAAAAAATAAAAATATATAAACTCTATTCAGGGGAATGGCGCTGTTAAAATAATAATAATAATAATAATAATGTTGTCTTTTGCTGGGTAGATATCAGGGATGTGACTCTCAGCCTGAAGCCGTCAATATAGGTGTCCAGTTTGGGGTTGCGTCCTTGTGGAGGTGTGAAGTTGCTGTTCTTTTTCTTTTTGTCGCCTCTTATTGTCCTAGGATTCCTTTCATTGCTGTCAAAATATTCTTTGAGCCTTGGTCTCCTGAAGAATTCCTCCATATCTGACCATACCTGTAAATTATCCAGTTTGGTGGTTGGGCAGAATGTGAGGCCTTTGCAGAGGACTGTTATTTCTGGTGCGGAAAGTTCATGAGTTGACAAATTTATGATTCTAAGTTCCTCTGTTATATCCACATTTTCAGTCAGGTCAGCATTTACACAAGGGCTACCTTGGGATTCTGGATTGGGTTCCAAGTAACTGATAGCAGGAGTTATAGAAGTTGTGTTTGTTTTATGTTGTTTAGGTTGTAGCCAAAAGGTCTGCTCTTGGTGTAGCTTTTGGGGGTTTTTTTGCTTCCTGTTCATGGCAAGGTTTTGCAGTTGTCTTTGAAAGGTTTCAATTTCATTCTTGATTTGGTTGATGCTTGTAGAGTCCACTGATGTTGAGGTTTCAAACACAAACTGCTTTTGTTTCCTGATTGTTTCCCTTTTACCATACAGTTTATGAATGAGGTTGTTCCTTAGCCTTTCGCTGGTACGTCTGCAGAGTCCTTCTGCATAAGGAGAGTTCAGTGTATTTGCACTTGAGACCTTGTGGTATGAGATTCCTCTTTTTGCATCTTGAGAGAAAGATGTCACTGTTAACCTGTGTTTCTTTTGTCATCATGTTGGTTATGTTTTTTACTTAGTTTCTGTGAGTAAATTTTGTAAATAATAATTTTTCTCCACTGATGTGCACTGATGAGGCGGCACTAATATGCCACACTGATGGGCACTGATAGGTGGCACTACTATGTGGCACTGATGAGCACCGATAGGTGGCATTGATGGGCACTGGTAGGTAGCACTGATGGGAGGCACTGATGGGCACTGAAAGGCTGCACTAACTGGCATCACTAATGGGCACTGATTGGTGGCACTGATGGGGCTTTCCTGTAATCGGGGCACTGATGATCATTTTACATGTGACTGGCTGTGATTGGGCACAGCCAATCACATGGTTAAAGTGGTTGTAAACCTACAAAAAAAAAACCTGCAAGACAAAGGCATAATGAGCTAGTATGCATAGCATACTAGCTCATTATGAAATACCTTAGATCAAAGCCCCCGGCAGTGATCCCAGTACACAGCTCCGGCCGGTGACATCGCTCCCGGAGTTACTTCCGGGTATCGCAGGCTCCGGCGCTGTGATTGGCCGGAGTCGCGATGTCGTCACTGCCGCGCTTGAGCGTGGTAGCCGCCGGTAATGGCACACTAGCTGAAACAATGTCACATGCCGATACAGTGGATATCTCCTAAATGTACAGATTTAGGAGATATCCGGGGTAGCTACAGGTAAGCCTCATTATAGATTTTAAGGGTTTACAACCACTTTAAAGAGCCGTGTCATTGGCTCTTTAAAGTGGTCGCGGCATGTCCTAGATCGGGGTTGGCGTCGTGTCCTAGAAACATATGACGTCCTCCCAGAACGAGAGCTGCACCGCTCCTCCGTCATTTGATGGTGGGCGGGCTGCAAGTGGTTAATCTAGGTCAGTGCCAGGGTTGGTGTTTGGGTCAAGGGTCAGTATTTTTTTTTTTTTTTTGGAAAGGATTTTTTTCCTCTTAAATTGGTATCGGTGTCAGAGTTTTAGATAAGATAAAAAAAGCAAAATGGGCACTATTGTTTCTGGGCTGTACTATGGGTACAAACAACAACTAACATGCACATATATGGTATTGCTGTCATCAGGAGCAGGAGAATTTATTTTAAATTGTTCTTTGGTGAACGGTTATGGCAGTAGCAAGAGGTTCACAGCTAAATGTATTTTTGTTTTTTTGTTTTACTATCTTGGGCCAGTTTTGCTTTGATAAAGAAAATTTTTTTTTAGGAGGTATCCATTACCATTTACCACCAACTGATAGCCCAATTTGTCCTAAAAAAAAACAAGGTATAATCCACCTGGATGCAAAAAGTAGTTGTGATATGTACGGTTTTACTAACAAATGTTAAAGTTGCAAAATTGGGCTTTGGCATTAAGATTTGTTTTACCCTTGGGCGCAAGAAGGTTAGGATAAAAAGAATTCTAATTTCCTATAAATCTTGTGTCTCTGAGAACAGTACAGAGTACAGGGCACAAGCCACCATCTCCTCTGTTTCTGAGTTACCACCACACCCACCCCCATTCCTAAATAAAAATTTGCAATTAAAAAAATAAACTTAAAAAAATATGAGAGATTATTTAACTTGGACCCTGGCTTCTGGGTGCTTCCAGTGGGTCCTGTGACGTTTAGTTTCACTGCTGACTCATTGGATCCCTAGGTACTCAAAATCCCACAACAGTGTACTCCTGAATGGGTGCATCGTTTTATAAATAAAAGCTCATAGTAGGCATGTATAGATACAGAGTGATACATTTATTCCACAATTGATCATATGATAACCAACATATGGGTGAGATAATTGCCACAGAACATGTTTCCTATTCCATAGTTAAAAATCTAGGTTCAGTTCATTAGTTTTAGTCAGATAAATAAAAATATTGCTTATGAACAGCTTTTCTGCCCCTGAGCGAGCAAGCTATGGTTTAGGCTTTTATTTATGTTTCTGAAGGCTTTCCCTTTACTACTTTGACAAAACATGTTGCTTTTACAACTCCGTGACTTTCCCTTGAGATGAATTCCATATATCAGAACGCTCAATCTAAAGTTTTAATCAGATTGTGCCTTAAAGCAAGCACAGCTACTTTAGCAAACCCATTGTGCACTGGGAATCTTTCACCATATAAGAAATGTTTATAAAGCAAGTTTTGTGTATATATAATTGACAAATATATTTACTGTATCTCTGAAAGCCAGTATTTTCCTTTTCAACAAACATTTAAAGTGACTGTCACGTAAAAAAAGAAATTCTTTAACCACTTTCCGACCAGCCGCCGCAGTTACACTGTAGCAGGTTGGCTCCCCTGGGCAAACCGTCGTAGCTATAAGGCCCCTTTCACACGATCGGACCGTTCAGGTCCGCCTGTCAGTTTTGACGGCGGACCTGAACGGGCGCACCATGTTAGCCTATGGAGCGATGGTTGTCAGCGGAGACATGTCCGCTGACATCCGACCCCGTCCGATCCGCTAAAAGCAGACGGATGGCCCTACATCCAGATCCGTCGCTATCGGATTGGGTGAGATCTGCTGTTCATTTTCATCCGATCCCTCCATAGGCAGCAGCGGCGCCTGACAAGCCCCTCCCCGCTCGGTGAGCAGAGAGGGACCTGTCATCCGCCGGCTCAGCGGAGATCAAAGGACTGATCTCCCGCTGAGCCGGTGGACCGAGGCGGGCTCCGTGGAAACGGAGTCCACCTCGTGTGAATGAGGGCTTAGTCTGCTCTCTTTCAGACCACTAGGGGTCGCGATGACCGCCGAGTACCCGTAATCGCTCCACACAGAGACAGAATGGAGATCTGTCAATGTAAAAAGACATCTCTGTGCTGTCAGGGGAGAAGAGACTGATCTGTTGTTCATACTAATTATGAACAACGATCGGTCTCCTCGCCCAGGCAGCCCCATCCCCCCACAGTTAGAATCACTCCCTAGGACACAGTTAACCCCTTGATCCCCCCTACTGTTAACCCCTTCCCTGCCAGTGTCATTTATACAGTAATCGGTGCATTTTTATAGCACTGATCGCTGTATAAATGTCAATGGTCCCAAAAAAGTGTCAAGTGTCCGATCTGTCCACCACAATGTTGCAGTCCCGATAAAAATCGCAGATCACTGGCATTATTAGTAAAAAAAAAATTAATAAAAATGTCATAAATATAGCCCCTATTTTGTAGATGCTAAAACTTTTGCCCAAACCAATCAATATACCTTTATTGCGATTTTTATCTTTTTTATTTTACCAAAAATGTGTAGAAGTATTGATATTGGCCTAAACTGAGCAAGAAATTTGTTTTTTAAAACAATTTTGGGGGATATTTATTATAGCAAAAAGTAAAAAATATTGTTTTTTTTTTTTTTTTTCCAAAATTGATGCTCTTTTTTGTTTATAGCGTAAAATAAAAAAATCATAAAGCTGATCAATTACCACCAAAAGAAAGCTCTATTTATGGTGAAAAAAAGAATATTAATTTTGTTTTTGTTCAAAGTCGCACGCCCACGCAATTGTCAGTTAAAACGACGCAGTGCTGAATTGCAAAAAATGGCCTGGTCATTAAGGGGGCAAATTTTCCAGGGCTGAAGTGGTTAAAAGAAGATTTTTAATACCTGCCTTTCTGATGAGCGTCCAGTTCTCATTCTGCTCTCTGGTAGAGCTTCAGCCTCTGTCAGGATCTTCACCACCAGTAGACTTGTGTTGAATACCTGCCTGGTCCCCCTCCGTATGCTGTGTTTTTTCCCACTGGCCTCTAAAGCACTAATGTGCTATTGAGTGATATAGGTGTTGGCAGATAAAAGCAAAGATTTTCATGTTATAGAATATTTTGAATGAGTTTCAGAAATGTTAAAAATTTATGATGCTTTGTTTTGTCCATTTTACAGGCACCTAATGTATCAGCAAAGCAAAGATAACTTTCAGGATGAAGTTACAAAGGAGTTGGTTGGAAGCATTGTAATAACCAGGTACAATAACCGCACATACCGAATTGATGACATAGAGTGGAACAAAACCCCAAATGATGTCTTCACTATGGCAGATGGATCAAATATTAGCTTCCTTGAATACTACAGGTGAGACTTAAAGGTGAACTTGTGAGTAACTGTACAAAGCATCAATGAACAAATGCCTTTGGCCACATCCTTCAATAGGGAACAGGAGATGATGAGGGTGGGCCTCTGTTACTGCTGCAGTCCAAATAACCCTGGCAGGGATAGGGACAGTGGAGTAGCATAAGTGTCATTTGATGACGATGGTGTGACAAGGAGATTTATAGTTTACTAATGCGACAAGTTCAAGACACAAGCCTCAAACGTGCAGTGTCAGATCTAGGAGGTGGATGAGTCAAAAACAGGCTGGGTGAGTTGCAGACAGTATTAGTTAAGGTTTAGCAGGAATTATCGTCAGTAAAACACTCCAGAAACAGAGAAGCAGATGAGAACAAGTCCTGTTGGTAACAGGAATCAACAGTGTTTGGATGTAGGATTGCAGGTTACAAAGGAGCTGATGAAGACCTATCAGGGCTCATCCTGAGCTGTGGAAGGTGTTAACCCTTTCATGACCACGGCACTTTTTGCTATTCAGCATTGTGCTAACAGGCAATTGCGCGATCATGCATATGAAATTTTTAACATTTTTTTCAGACAAATAGAGCTTTCGTTTTATGTTATTTAATCACCAATGGGTTTTGTATAAAATATGTAAACGTACAGAAGCTTTTAAATAAAACTTGTTTTCCTTATTTTTTGCAAACTACGGTAATAATCTTTCTTCATAAATTCAGGCCAAAATATAGTCTGCTACATTTCTTTGGTTAAAAATAACTAATTTCAGTGTATTATATTTAGTCTGTGTGGAAGTTAGTCTTCAAACTATGGTATATATATTTGAAAATTAAACAATCCTGATGTACTGATGGCCCTAAAATACCAGGACAGTAAAAATTACCCCCCCAATTGACCCATTTTTGGTAAGTAGACAGTCAAAGGTGTTTAGTAAGAGACTTGGAAAGTTGTTTAACCACTTGTCGCCCGCTCACCGTCAGATGACGGCAGGGCGGTGCGGCTCTCGTTCTGGGTGGACGTCACATGACGTCGCCCCAGAATCGCAGCTTTCGCACATGTTGCTAGGACAAGGCGCAACCCCGATCTCTGACCTGATGACACGGCTCTTTAACCACTTGCCGCCCGCCATGTAGCAAAATGATGTCGGCAAAGTGGTTGTGTTATCCTGATCATTTGACGTCTTTCAGGATAACAATATTGCTGCGCATCACGGCGATCGTTGAGGTGTGTCAACTTGACACACCACAACTCCGATCTAGGTAAGGAGTCTTTGACGGAGACTCATTACCACGTGATCAGCCGTGTCCAATCACGGCTGATCATGATGTAAACAGGAAGAGCCGTTGATCGTCTTTTCCTCACTCACGTCTGTCAGACGCGAGTAGAGGAGAGCCGATCGGCTGCTTTTCTGACACGGGGATCTGTGCTGATTGATCATCAGCGCAGCCGCCCCCTGAGGATGCCCACATTGGACCACCAGGGATGCCCACCACTAGTCACCACCAGGTATGCCACCCATGGCTACAATGGATGCCAATCAGTGCCAAACAATAATGCCTGCCAATCGGTGATGCCCATCAGTACCATCCATTAGTGTACATCAGTGCGCATCCATGCCACCTATCGGTGCCCATCAGTGCCACTTTCAGTGCCCATCAGTGCCGCCTATGTGTGCCCATCAGTACCCATCAGTGCCACCTCATTGGTGCCCATCAGTGCAGCCCCATCAGTGAAGGAGAAAACTTCTTTACAATGTTTTGTAACACATACAAAAAAAACTTTTATTTTTCAAAACTTTCGGTCTTTTTTTTAATTTGTTTAGCAGAAAAATAAAAATCCCAGAGGTGATCGAATACCACCAAAAAGCTCTATTTGTGGGAACAGAATGATAAAAATTTAGTTTGGGTTCAATGTAGCATGACCGCGCAATTTTCAATCAAAGTGCGACATCGCTGAAAGCTGAAAATTGGTCTGGGCAGGAAGGTGTATAAGTGTCCTGTATTGAAGTGGTTAACCATGTGATCGGCTGTGTCCAATCACAGCCGGTCACATGTAAACACGGAACCGCCGGTAATTGGGGCTCATGCTGTCAAGGCGTGTGGCGAGGAGAGCCGATCAGCGGCATCTCCTCGCAGGGGACCGCAAGACCGGTAATCAGGGCACTGAAGGGTTGTTCTTGGGTTTTTGTTTTGTGCACATTTGTTCCTGCTGCCTGCCATACACCAGGCAAAACCTACACTGGCACAGATCACCCTTTTTCTGCCACAGTACGTACAGCCGCAGATGAAATGACGGCCCTCAAAGCTAAATGAGATGATTTGGAAAACCATTCCTGCAGGAACAATCTACACCTTGTGGGGTTCCCCGAACATTCTGAGGGAGACCACATCTATGGTTCTCGAACGTGCAAACCGCACCTCCCCCACGCCCTCCCCCTGAAGGGAGCCCACCCAAGATCTTTAATTGCACGAATCCTTAACTTTCAAGACAAAATTACTATCCTCCGCCTCGCTAGAGAGAAAGGTCCGCTCCAATATAATGGCAATACTATCTCTATTTACCCTGATTTTTTTAGCTGAAGTTCAGCGTCAACGCACATCCTTCGCGTCTGTGAAGGATCGTATTCGCACAGAGGGATTACAGTATGCCATGCTCTTACCTGCTAATTTGCGGATCACCTGTGATGGTAAAGCTTACTTCTACACTACTCTGAAGGACACCATGACCTGGCTGGATGACAAGTTTGTAGTGGCACCACGACGCAGGTGCACCTTATCCTGTTGCTGCTTTCTCCAGTCCCTCCCTCTTGAACGGTTGTTCTTGGGTTTTTGTTTTGTGCACAATTGTTCCTGCTGCCTTTTTCTGTCTACAGAGGAATACCAATATAACCGGAAGCCTCAAATAAATGTCTTTACTATGTATATCTTATGGCAGTTACGCCTAACTTTCCCTGGCTATTATGGGTCACTACTACATTGTGTCTAGAAATGCACACCACTCCACATTACCTGCTCTCATTCATAGGCCATTTCCTGTTACAACCTGAGTGCCTGCTACACCCTGTGTCCTTTCTGGAAATGTACTTTTTACCCTATGTAGACTATCCCTCAATTCCACTGAGCCTCACCGACTTCAGTACACCCCCCACACCTTTTTGTGGTGAGGCTTTTTTCTTTTTAGCCTCTTTTTTACCCCTCTCAATGAATACGGTTGGACAGTGGGACAATCTCATTTATTTATTTTTGGTTACTCTAGTCCAATTCTTATTTACGGTCTTGCATGCCTCTAATCTTGACTGTCATGCATGGTACTACTTATGTTGTTATGCTCATATTTACCAACCTTGTTTTGTTATGTACTGATTTACTATGTCAAAGCCATTGCAAATTATTTCTTGGACTGCCAGAGGGTTGAATTCACCCCAGAAGCGGTCCTTGGCCTTTTCTTTCCTGATTAAAAAAATAAGCCCCATATTATCTGTTTTCAGGAATCTCACCTTACTAATACAAAATTGCTAGCTCTTAAACTCCCATGGCTGGCTAAGTCTTTTCATGCCACCCATACCCCCTATTCCCACAGGGTCTCTATTTTACTAAAAAGAAACTACTCACAAACAGGAAAGAAGATCTCGCAATGTGAAAAGTCGTTGACTAACAGCATACAGTCTATGATGAACGGAGCTCTCCAGAGGTCACAAAGGGACTCACAGGGATCACTGCCAGCTGACGCGCTTCGAAGGGAACATCCCCTCTTTCTCAGAGCTCAGCAGTGAACCCTCCTTCAGCAGTCCCCATATATACGTGTGTATAAATGTGCACCCATGCACCATCAACCAATCAGAAGGAATGTTTGGGGCTCCTCCCTCTTTCACCCTCGACCCAGCGGGCGGTCAAAGTGATGGTAAATAACAAATACAAACGCCCACTGGAAGGGTGAAGCCTGATCTTTATTGTAAGCAATAACATACCATGCATATGATGCATATGGATGGTATAGATACTGGCAGCTGCATAGTGAATGTAAATGGGGGTACCTCCCAGTCCAGGAGGATAGGGTGAATACTGCTCTCCTAAGTGGCCGCTCCTGGCATCCATAGAGCGCAAGAACCTGTGCTGCCAGATCTGCATGTTTAACCATATTGCGGGCCTTCTTCCTGGTTCATTGCAGCGCCTGGAACGCACGCCAACGTATTTGCGCTACAGGTCAAGGGAAGGGGCGGGCCTAACGTGACTCCCTCTGTATCGTCCGTCACCCGTTGATGACGTAGGCGGCGGAGGGCAGATCGGCGCCATATTATTGGAGACAATACTGCAGAGGTAAAACTGAGACTTGCCTTAGCCGTACGAGCAAGCCGCTCCTTAGGCTAGATGGAGTACAATAGTACTTGATGCCAGCCAAATGCCCACTTGCCACCTGAACAATAATAAAGGTAAAACGAAGGGTAGTATGACCCCTGAGGTAAAGCAGGGAGCAGGTAGATGTAAATATAAATGGCATTTAAACACTAACTATAAATTTAGTATACCATACATAAAATAAATATATCCCCATGCATGCCTGCCATATGTATATGCTCATTCAGCTAATACGAGAAGATGGCCATCAGAAAGTGCATAGGTGCCTCCCAGTCAGAGAGGCATCTATCTATGGGTAGTGCTGAAGGAGGTGAACACATGCTGCATTGTGCAACGAAGCAAAATTAATTAATATATTATATTAAACTTAAGTCTAGTAATAACAATAAAAATAATGACAAAAATAGAATAGGTTACACCATCAATGAGTCTAAACGTCCTACCGTCTCATCTCAAGCTTCCTGCATATCAGCCTCAGTGTACTATGTGTACTGATGGCTCGAGTCATTTTAAGAATGGTCGATCTAACAATAAGAGTAGTAAACATAGATTGGAGAAAAACATAGTTGCACAGAACAGTCTTCGACCCCCCTACTAAAGATCATACGAATGGGAATGTACATCTCCATTCACAATTACCATCTAACAAAGCTGACCCCAAAATGGCAGGTACCAGAGATGGAGGGCTTGTTTGCTCTTCACTCCGTGAGAGGGATCATTCAATAGCCCTTGCAGGCTCTTTATCTCCTCTTAGTAATAGGCCTAGTGTTACATCTTTAGCCATAGACGCTGGGGCAACACTGCATCCGTCTATATCAGTTCACAATCCTTTCACCATTCTAGAGAATTTAGAATCTGATCCTAGTAACGGTAGCTTAGCCAATGTTGCACCCCCATTGACTTTTTTAGGAACAGAAGTTGCAATAATAGAGGGGATTGCAGCGGAGAACAAGACGCCGAACCCTCTGCTTTGCACTCTGTCAACAAAAAAGTCAAGGAAAAGGAAGTACAAGATGAGGCAGCGTTTAAAACACACTCACTCTACCATTAAAATTTTTAATTTGTCCAGCTCTGTGTTTACGGACTCCGAGCTGAATTTACTCAGGAAAGGTCTAAACTTTGCTCCTCCCAGGACACCTAACCTTTTTGAATTATTTATTGATCTTAATAAATATGTAAGGAAGCTTACCCTTCAACAGTATTACATATTGAAGGATACAGGTAAGTACTCTGTCACCCTCGATAATGTAGAGTCACTGCCTTGCCTGTCTTCGGAAATGAGTGTAGATGATGACGCTGCCCTTATTATCTTAGAGGAACTCATTGGGACTGAGCATGGTGATTTGTTGCCATCTACCTGTAGGCACCATAGTGATATTGCTACTGTTCACACTTCCTTTGCACCAAAATCCTTCTTTTTCCCACATTGGGCTAAGGGTAAATACATCTCTACTTTCTACAATGTGGTTTTTGAATCTTTTAAAATGAGATTTCATCATGCCACTCTCAATAGGAACAAATTCAATAAGCACCTTGACCCGTTGGGGATGTCTGTCAATAGTCTTAGGCAGAACCAGGATGTCATCATTCGGAAAGCCGAAAAGGGCGGGAGTCAAGTCATCCAGAATAAAGATAATTACATAGCCGAAGCAATGAAACTATTGGGGGATACAGATACTTATATCAAATTGAAAGGAGATCCTGTTTTAGAGTATACAAAAGATCTAAAACTACTCTTTAGACCAAGCTCTATCTGATGCACTTCCTACCAAGAATGAATACAAATTTCTTTACAATAGACATGCACTGACCCCGCACTTTTACCATATTCCCAAAGTGCATAAAAGTGAAGTGGATCCTCCGGGCAGACCCATCATTGCAGGGATCGACAGCGTCTCAAGTAATGTGGGTTGCTATGTTGACCATTTTTTTGCAAGGAATAGTGCCAAGTCTCCCGTCCTTTGTTAGGGATTCTAGTCATATGCTAGAGATTTTATCCCACTATGAATGGCAGCCGAGGTATAGATGGCTCTCCTTGGATGTAGCCTCTCTCTACACATCAATCGATCACACTTATGGTCTTAGGGCAGTTAATTATTATCTGTCCAAAGAAGGCACATTTAATTCTGTGCAGGCTAAATTTGTCCTAGACTGTGTAGAATACTCCCTTACGCACAACCACTTTTCCTTCCTTGGAGAGCACGATTTGCAAATCAAGGGCAAGGCTATGGGGG